>CM036622.1:27627623-27648090 GCA_020746105.1 Trogon surrucura | reverse complement strand
CCTGCCTTAGGTGATCCTGCTCTGGCACGGGGGTTGGACTGGATGATCTCTAGAGGTCCCTTCCAACCCCTGACATTCTGTGATTCTGTGATTCCTAAAGCAGATTGAGTTGTGCATACTGCCTCAAGCAACTGTAGCAAAATCAATTTAGATATATCCAACGAGTGTAAAAAACCGATGTGATCCATTAGCTTGGTAAGAGATGTCTTCTCTCAGTATTAAATTCTGTCATATAGTTAGTTTGGAAGGAATGTGCATACGTCGTAATGATATGAGAGGACATTAGCCCACAAGAGCCTGAACTGTCTATAAAGGAGAAAGTCTGTGTTTTTTGGGAGATATCAATTCTACTAACGCCCTGCTGAGAGAAATTCTTAAAGCTAATCAGTCTGGCTTTTGAAGACAAATAAAAGATTTATATCTCAATAGTCACCCTACTCAGGAAATGATAATGATTGTAATTCACCCATTAAGCAAGCACTTTTCCCTTGCTAAAATGTTCTTGGACTTTGAGTCAGTTTTACATTAGAGTCCCTCTCTTCCTTTTACTTATCTTTCAGCTATATCCAAACAGAAGTGCTGACAGTGAAAAAACTTCTGCATACCTTCCATGAGTCATATGAGGAAGACTTAATCAAAAGAATCATAGAAGGGATCTCAGAGATCCTAAGAGAGGACCTGCATTGACTTTACAGGTTTCTGGCTCTCCGGTCTGTGTGAAGTTGTAGTTAGGGAAATTCAGTAAGTCCTCTACAAGATCTGTTCCAGTACTTCCTTATCCTTGCAGTTGAAAACATGTTTCCTCATGTCTGAGTTAATCTACCTTTTAGAAACCTAAGATTGTTCTTCTCTGTTCTATTTGTGATACAACTAATGGTAGGAATTTATTTTTTCTTCTTTTTGGCACTCTCTTAAGTATCAAAGGCTGCTATTTTGTCTCATAATTTCTTTTCCGAACGAAAGATTCTGTTTTTATCGGTTATCCTTCATGGGTCATGTTTCCCAGAGTTTTGATCTTTCTTGGTATTCTCTCAACCCTGTGAAGGTGACTTATTTCTAAATGGGAAACACAGAAGCTGAATTGTTGCATAAACTAACATTGCAGTAGCCCTGAGGAGAACAGAATAATTCAGGTGTCCCCCACAAAGTGCTTCTGTTCGTGGTTCCATTTTCTGCAGTAGTTTGCTTCAGATTCAGCATGTGACTCACTGCAAAACTTATGTTCCTCTTTGCAGCACTGCTGTTTAGCATTTATGCAACGGACTCATGTAGTAAAACAGCTTCTACATTTTTTCTCTTGCCTGTTCTTTCTTGGTTGTAGTACTTCAGAGTTGTTGAGATCTGTTTTGTTCTGATAACTTCTCCAGTTCTCAGGATTCTTCTAAATCACAGAATCACAGAATGTTAGAGGTTGGAAGGGACCTCAAAGATCATCTAGTCCAACCCCCCTGCCAGAGCAGGATCACCTACAGTAGAGCGCACAGGGACGCGTCCAGACGGGTTTTGAATCCCTCCAGAGAAGGAGACACAACTTCCCTGGGCAGCCTGTTCCAGTTTTTCCCTCACAGGGAAAAAGTTTTTTCTAATGTTTCTGCAGAACCTCCTATGTTCCAACTTGCACCCATTGCCCCTTGTCCTGTCAATGGACGCCGCTGAAAAGAGCCTGGCTCCGTCCTCCTGACACTCCCCCTTGACATATTTATAAACGTTAATGAGGTCACCCCTCAGCCTCCTCTTCTCCAAGCTAAAGAGACCCAGCTCCTTCAGCCTTTCCTCATAAGGGAGATGTTCCACTCCCTTCATCATCTTTATGGCTCTACACTGGACTCTCTCCAGCAGTTCCCTGTCCTTCTTGAACTGAGGGGCCAAGAACTGGACACAATATTCCAGATGTGGCCTCACCAGGGCAGAGTAGAGGAGCAGGAGGACCTCTCTCGACCTACTTGCTACTCCCCTTCTAATACACCCCAGGATGCCATTGGCCTTCTTGGCCATGAGGGCACGTTGCTGGCTCATGGTCATCCTGCTGTCCACTAGAACCCCCAGGTCCTTTTCCCCTGCGCTGCTCTCCAGCAAGGCAGTCCCCAACCTGTACTGGCACATGGGGTTATTCTTTGCCAAGTGCAAAACTCTACACTTGCCCATGTTCTTCTACCATGCTTACAGCTTTACCTATGGTAGTGTCACTTCCAGATTTAAAATGTGTACTCAAGTTATTAATAAAAATACTGACTAGTACCAGACTCAGAAACAAAACCCCAGCAAGCTCCTCCGCTCATTCTCTCCTAGTTTGACAGCAAGCCCAGCAGTAACTACTGTGGTTTGGTTTTCCAGTACCCTTCTTAAAAGCAGTTTCAATAGATGGTATTTTCCTAAGTTGCAGTTGTCTCCCCCTGTTGTCCTGTTATAAGAAGATTACTTTGACACAATTTGTTCTTAAAAAAATAATTTGACTATTATATATCATTTTAATATCTTCTAAGCTTCACATAGTTTATTTCCTTTATTGTTTTGTATTGTCACAGAATCACTGAAAGGCTGAGATTGGAAGAGACCTCTTGAGGTCATCTGGTCCAACTTCCCAAGTAAAGCAGGGCCATCAGGAGCCAGGGACCCAGGATCACATCTAGACAACTTTTGAATACCTCCAAGGATGGAGGCTCCACCACCTCTCTGGGCAACCTGTGCCAAGGCTCAGTCACCCTCAGAGTGAAAAAAATATTTCCTGATGTTCAGAGGGAACCTCTTGTGTTTTCAGTTTGTGCCCGTGGCCTCTTGTCCTGCCACAGCTCAAAGGAAACGAGCCTGACTGTCTTCTTTATAACCTCCCTTTGAATACTTTTTTCCATAGTAACAAGTTAAGGCTGACTGTTTTGCAGCTCCCAGTTTTCTGATTGATCCCAGTTTTAAAAATCAACACTTGCTCTGAGTTTTTCTAGCCTCTTATAACTTTCCATCTTCTTCATAATTCTCAAAATATAGTGTCTGGTAGGTCAGAGATTGTCTCAGGTGTGTCCCTAAATATCCTTCGCATCTAGCTGATTTGAAAATTTTATCTAAGGATTCTATCCGACCTGTTCTCTTCTTAGTGAATCTTGTCTTCTAATCCCACTGTTTCTCAAGTTATGTTACCTGCCTGATTGCAGTTAGATTTTTTAATGTAAATTAAAAAAACAAAAAAAAAAAAACCAAAACCAACTGACTTCTCATATCAATCTGTTTTTAATCCATAGTCCGTATTTGTATATCCTTTTTTTTTCTGTGTGTGTGCGAGACTCTTGACTAATCTAACTAATTAGCTATATAAGTGCCATGGGGATTTGGTTTGTGCTTGACTGTTGTGACTATAATCTTTATCTCAGTGTACTGTATTTTGTTTCTTTGAAGAGAATAAAAGGCTTTAAAAACTTAATACGGCACAATAAAGTTGTTAGAGTAAGTGCATTATAAATATGCAGATTTACTTGAGAAAGAGCATCAACGCAGAAATTAATAGGACATTCAGTTTGAATACATATTTTCTGCCTTCGCACAAATCAGTTAAATGGAAAAATCTGTAACTTCAGGAGACCTGATTAAAGTGAATTAAAAATTGTTTTGAATGGATGTTTTTCAGTAATACCTTTAGCTGATGCTTTCCATGTGAAGCCAATGTTCTGCTAATGACAACTTTTACTTTACTAACCATGGAAAGGACTTGAGCTTGTAAGCTTCCAGAAGACTAATTTGGAATGGGCGATGGTTAAAAAACATGTGATACTCTTCAGACAGCAAGTGTTAGTATCAAAACCCCAGAATTTGTTGGACTGAACATTGTTAATCGTCTTCGGCTGGAATAAAAAAAAGTATGATGGAATGCCTGTGTACTTGGTGCTTAGGATAATGTTAATATTTACCATATGGATTGGATAGGGAGTCTGTTTGTTCTCAAAGTAAAGAACAAGATGATTTTTAATAGGTAATATGACAAATATTACCTCTTTGTAATGAACAGGAAAGCAAGACCATTGATCTCACTGAACTGAAAAGTTAAGAAGTAATGAATTTGTACCATCCACTCATTTAATCTCCAATTATATGAATAAAACGATGCCAAGAAAAATGCCATCCCAATTGTGCAGATAAGTAAGACACTTCAGTGATGAATTTTTCCCCTGGCTTCACCAGGGGTATTTAAGGGGTATCTGCTGCTAGAGTATATGTCCAGTAATCAATCTTTTGCCCCAGAGAGAAAGACATAAGAGAAGACAGGGCACATTTCTTTGTTTCATGCGGAGGCCATAAATAGAAATAATAAAGTTGATTGTAGTTGTAACCAGTTGTGTCATCTTAAACATTTCCAATTAAAAGTAACTTTCTGATATTTTGGTTAGTGCAGCTAGTGTGGTCAGCCTGCAGACGTAGCAGCATTTGTATCAGCACTGGAACAGCTGGAGTGAAATATATGGAGCAGGCAGTGATAATTAAAATCTCTGGAAGTGAGGCAGAGTATGTGGCAAGACATACACGGTAAAGATAACTAGTGCAAGGGCGTGCTTTAGCCAATGATAAAATTCTTATTTCAACTCAGTCTTCAAGTTTCTTATAAATAATTTCTGATAATGCAACTTCTGTTTCAGAAATTAATATTTTACACATGCGAATTTGTTGACATGGATTCGGTAGGAAACATTTCAGACCCATTTAGGCATGCAGGTTTTGAAGAAGTCTTCTTATTTTGGCTGCCTATAAATACAAAGTTGGAAAAGAAAGAGATATTGTGCCTTGTCAGAGAAGCTGTTGCAGTAATGACAAATGGTTTATTGTCACTGCCATGGAGTGGGATTTTTCATGATAGTATATTCCTCTGTTGAAAAGTAAAATTTAACATCATAGAGGTTTGTGTGAGATGATTCTGACAAAAAAAGGTTAGCACTTGGAAGAGGCAGCAAGATAAAATCTACTCACACACATGAAATACAGCAAAAATCTTGTTACACTGTTTGCGTTGAGTAAAAGAGTCCATCCCCATCCAAAGATACTGCTTCTAATTAAGGTACGTTCACCAGTACTCAAAAATCTGTAATTTATATCTGGTTATTTGTGAGTAAGTTTCATCTTTTCTAATTTACAGGTTCCTAACATAGGTCACAGAAATGTCCATATTCCACTGACTGTAGAAGTACCGCAGGGCACATAGTAGGCATGCCTCATATTTCTAGCTCTCTAGTAGTAGATGTGTTCAGTCCTCCCAACAGTGTCTTTAAGTTATGTAGACAGGAGCGGGTTTGAAGATAAAGTAGGAAATACTCGAAGCAACCTTTTGATTATGCATAAAATCTATTTCACTTTTTAGAAAAACTTTCTATGCGACTTCACGGATTTTAGAAACAGCTATGGACTCTGAAAGTTACACATTAGAGCAGAGCAAGATAGTAGTGATAATGCATGAATTCACAAATAACCTATTTCTAACTTGCATTTTTGGAGTAGTAAATACTTCTGAAAGCATTCTTAGGGTGAAGTTACTTGTATTTGTAAGAGCTTGCAAGTTTATCTATTTTATCCCTTTGCAGTAAGGCACAGATGGCTTTAGTTTTTTGTGTTTTATTGTATGTAGCTTTTGCCTTGTCAGGGAATACTTGTCCCAGTTTCAGAATTGGAGAATGATTTTTCGCATGAAAAAAAATCTAGCTTATTTTATATTTTATACTTCTGTCAAATCATGTTTCTTGGGGGAAAAAGAAAAGAAAAAGAGAAAGGAGATTTAAGTATTTGCCACCACAAATATTTGGAACACAGTTGAAATAGACAGTATTCCTAATTTTTATCGTAAGTGGAGGATTGGTTACTGGTAAGAAATAAAATCAGAAGATAAGATGTCTCAAAAACCCCCACATTTACAATGACAGCTTAGAATAAAACTTTAGAATTTTATATTCTATGCGTATATCACTGTCCATCTGCATCAGGAACACATTGAACGGGAAGACGTGGAGAACGAAATTAAAGTAGCCACCACCGTGACGACAGAAGATGTGATATTACTTAAACCTCTGTGAAAACACCCTATATCCCTTTCATTTGTGGAAACTGTATGATACTTACTCTTTAAAATATTTTGTAATTACAAGTCGTGGCTGCCACTGGTCCATCAGTAGGGTTGGGTGAGTTGCAGTGCACCTCAGTGCCACTAGGCAGGATGGCACCATTCCCCATTTGCTGAAGAGAGTGAAACTTGATTCTGCAAACGGAGGATTACTGGCTTTAATAGAAAGCGTGAAAGCAACTGAAAAACAAAATCTTATTAGCTGCATTTAGAATTAGCAACGTTTTACAAATTACTCTTAACATTTAAAACTAAAACCCGTACTACATTTGGGCTAGTGATCTACTGATTGGCCTGAGGACATTGCTGGCAAGGTTAATGTCTTTAAGCACTGTTAAAAGGCACCAGCCCCAGGCTCACAATAAAGTGGCTTACCAACAACCACAGACATCCATGATCCTCCCTCCTTGCTTATCTGTAGCATACAGCTGTTGCTGAAACCAAGTTAAATGTTCTCCTCTTAGAGAAACAGATTGGCAGGGATACCAGAAAAAAATAATCTATTCTCTACACAGAGAGCTCAAAAAAAAAAAAAAAAGGCAAGCAAAACACAGCTGAGAGTGATATTTCAGACCAGAAAGAACTCATGGAGGCCATACAGTCAACTTCTGAGTAGCTGACAAGTAAGCTTTTTTGATCTCTTGGTAATTTAGATAACTTTTCGTAGTCTTCTCTAGAAATGTGTTAACTTTGTTCATTTTATGACACATTTATTGCAGATTAGTTACTCTCTGCTGCTTTCTTGCCATTGTAAAATCCAATGAACACAGAAGCTAATGAAACATTTTGGAAATGAAACATCACAGAGCTGGAGATTGGAGGCGTTATGATTCTGCATGTTGGCATCCCTTAAGTACCTCATGCTTAGATTTAATCCATTTGACAACAGGAAGAATCGAGAGCTCACAAGTAAATATGTCGAGGTTCTTCCTAGTTGTACCTCTTCGTAGTGCTCATTGACACCACAGTGCAATCTCAGGAAGTTTGGGTTTCTTGCCTTGTCCCTAGAGTGTCTCAATGTCAAATTGTAGCCCTGGGATATTTCCCGTTTTTTTGCAGCCTTATTGTTGTTAATGTCCATTAAATGCCTCAGACCTCTGTGCTAATATTCCATGCTATAAAGGGACTGCAGTGTTAGTTAGTCACTGCCCGTAGTCTGCGCTTCTTTCTGCTACTTTGTAGTTCTGTCTGTGGTTATACAATAGAACATATTATTGCAAGATGTTTGGGCTGGAAAAACATTCTTATTTATCTGGTATTCTGAGTTGGAAAGCAATAAAGCCTGTGATCAGACCTTGAAGTTGACCTTCTTTTGCTTCACGTTACCATGGGTATCATCATTTTGTTCCTTTCATCTTAGTCGGTCGATGGTGATAAGGAAGGACTGGGGCTTTGTGATATGTTTCTTTCCTCACTGAACATACTATAGAAACACCTGGTGTTTCTTCTTGGCTGAGCATGCCCACATAAGTGAGAAAGGCAGTATAACTCTCTTCTGTCAGGAGTTCAGATCTATTTCTGATGTAGTTTTGGCATCAAAAGAAAAACAGGGGAAAAAAATGCTCTTCTATTTCATGGCTTACCAAGGACCTGTTGTATAGGTCCAGAATGCTGCTGATGAGGAAAAGACAAATATTTCTTTCCGTACTGGTGTAGATTCTCCGTAGAAAATATGGTTTAAAAAAACATGCTTTATTTTTTTGTTGTTGTTTTCTCTTCCTCTTTATGTATCTGGTTCTCCTACAGCAACAGGCAGATTATGGTAATGTCTTAGAAGGGACAAGCACTAGTTATGTGGTTACAGAGTGGGATCTTTGCCTGCAGTAAAATTTTATTTTCCAAACTAAGTGTGACAACAGAATTGCATACATAAAGTGTTCACAGGAGCTGAGACCTATTTTCACCAAGCAGCATGGTTACATTCTACCCGCGACTGGAAATCGTTTTGAACTCTTAGCTAGTCTTGCCACAATCTTTGCAGACATGAGTTGCCTGACGCTGGTGTGCACAGCACTAAAGGCTCGTCCATGTTGTTCTCCGCAGGCCATAATGTTGCCCATGTTGTTTATGAGTAAACTCGTAAACCTGTAGGAAACATGGCACTTGACAAAATTTACGTTAGGGTTCACAGTGATGTTTGAGCAGAGAAAATATATGCTCCTTGGAATTATGACCTTCGTTTGAACTTTATGACTTGTGAATTATTTTTGAGAGGAAAATTGTGCCAAAGAGGTTAATAATTGAGCTCGAAAGGGTTTGCACAAGTAGAAAAACTAGGGAAAGAAAGAAAACTTCTGTGCCACAGACTAAAGAGAAGAAAGAGTTGCCCTGACAGCAAAGAATAGTAACAGCATCCAGGGGTGTGTGAGCAGAGTGGACTCAGTAGAGTCAGGGAAGTAATTAGTCTCCTCTACTTAGCATGCTTGAGGACTCATCTGGAACACTGTGTCCAGTTTAATGTCCCCGAGTTCAAGAAAGACATCACTAAACTGGAGGCAGATAGAGGAGGACCATCATGATGATAGGGAGCTAGAAGACTCATCCTGTGAGGAGAGGCTGGTGAGGCTGGGCTGGTTCAGCCTGGAAAAGGAGGTAGCTTCAGGGGGACCGGGCAGCAGCCCCTGGTGCCAGTGGGGCAGCATCTCTTCTCCATCAGCCTCCTCAGGCTATGAGTCAGGGTCCTCACGGTGATGAGAGGTGACAGGTATGCCTTGAAACAAGAGGTTCAGACTGGATATAAAGAAAAACATTTCCACTGTGACAGCAACCAGGCAGTGGAATGGGTTTTCCTAGGGAGACATGTAGTGTCCATGTTTGGTGAGAACCCCAGAATATCAGGATGGTTGAGGTTGGAAGGGACTTCTAGAGGTGATCTGGTCTAACTCCACTGATAAAGCAGAGTCACCTAGAGCCAGTTGTCTGGGACTCTGTCTTCAAGTATGGAAATTGCAGAACCTTCTGTGTTTCAGTTTATGCTCGTTAACTCTTGTCCTGTCACTGAACATTGCTGAAAAGAGCCTGGCTCTGTCTTCCTTTCTCTCTCCCTGTTAAGATTCCTCCTGAGTCTTTCCTTCTTTAGACTGAACAGTTCCAGCTGCCTCAGCTGTTTCTCATAGGAGACATGCTCCAGTCACTTAACCATCTTAATGGCCCTTTGCTGGACTCTACCTCAGTACCTCCATATATTTTCTTTTTTCTCTTTTTTTTTTTTTTAATAAAGGCTAATTAAGCAATTAATGGTCTAATACAAACAATTAGGAATTGATCTAAATATTTTTTTTCCTACAGAATTCAGTTTCTTATCCTCCACAGCTATTATTTCATAGCTTTTTGGGCAAAATTGTGCCAGTCCAGTCTAAACCAGCCACCTCAGTACAGGAATGCAAAGATATTTCAAAAATATCTGGAGAGCCCAGAACTGGACACAGTACTCCAGATAATGGCCTCACCACTGCTGAGTAGAGGGGAATGATCACCTGCTGGCAACACTCCTCCTAGTGCAGTCTGGGTAGCATTTACCTTAGTTGCAGCAAGAATGCATTGCTGGTACACAGTCCTCCTGTTGTTCACCAGGATGCCCCTGTCCTTTTCTGCAAAGCTGTTTTCCAACTGTTTCCTCAGCATATGTTAGTGTATGGGGTTGCTCTAAACAGGTGCAGGTCTTTGAAGTTCTCCTTGTTGCATTTCATAGAAGTTCCTGCCACTTCATTTCTCCAGCGTGTTGAGATTCCTCTGGATGGCTGCACAACCCTCTGGTGGATCATCCACTCCTCCCAGTTTTGTGTGATAACGAATTTGCTGAGGTTGCACTCTGCTCCGTCATCCAGACTGTTAACTGAAGTTGTTGAGCATGGCTGGATGCAGTGTTGAACCTTAGGGTACACTACTAGTTCCTGGCCTCCAAGTAGACTTCATGCTACTGATCACCAGTCTTGCTGTCTGCTCATCAAGCCCGTACACCAAGAGCTTGTCTACGAGGTTTTTATGTGTGACAGTGCAGAAAGCCTCACTGAAGTCCAGGTAGACAAAGCCTGCTGCTCTCCCCTCATCTAGCAATCCAGGTGTTTCACTGCAGAAGGCTACCAAGTTAGTTAGTTTTTGCCCCACTCTGTTCACTCACGATTCTGAACTTCACTATCTGCTGGTCACTGCAGCCAAGTCTGCTTTTGGCCTTCACATACCCAGTGACCCCTTCCTTTTGTCTGAGTGTGAGCAGAGCATCGCTCCTCACTGGTTTCTCTGTCGCTTGGATGAGAAAGTTGTCATTGATGCTCTCCAAGATCCTTCTGCATCGTTTACATCCTACTCAGTTGTTCCTTGGATTGGTTGAAACATGCCCCAAATGGACCAGGACTGTGAATGTGAGACTACCTTAAGCTTTGAGCAGGAAATTGGACTAAATAGCTTCTCATGATCGACCTGGATTAGCCTGTGATCTTGTAATGATTGTTCGTTTCTCAGTTTATCATAGGAACATTTGATTATTTTTGTTTGTGTTCCAGTGGGGAGAGGTTTAATGTTCAGCCAGCTGCAAGAGGTGGCTTCCTCATAGGATAACATACTACTAGTGTAGGGTTACTCAAACAGAATGTCATGGTCTGTATGTAGCCCATTGGGACAATTTGCAGACCACTCCTAATATCAGCCTTTCTAAGCAGGCTGTAAGTATTAAGGGGTGGTCAAATGCCCTAGTGGATGTTTCCCAAAAATGGTAGCACCCCTCTAGCATGTGAGCAGGAGCGCTTCTTCTGGGAGAGAAGGAAGACGGTGACAAGACGCTGTTAGCCTCTGCAGTTCGGGTCACCCACACTGTTCTTGACCATATGTGACAAAACACCAGATGAAGAAGAATAATAACCTTTTATTAATTATTTTACTTTCATTTCTGAATGGGTTGAGTGAGAATTATGTAAGGGCTGTCTTGGTTATTGTTCTCAGCCGCATTATATCGGTAGGATGGCCGGATGTACATATAATTGCCTCTTATTTCCTTTTGTACCACTTTCCACCTGGTCCTTTCCAATGCTGTGAGAGGAAATATGCATTCAAATACAGAATCTTATCTCTAACCTCCTTGTAACTCTGGGTATTTGTGAGGTATCGAACTTGATAGACTATTAATAATTGTAATAAGATGAGAGTTAAATTTTAGTGTGTAGTGTGAATTGCAAGAGAAGGATGTAGATAATTGTTTTCTTTACATGTTGGAAACAGGAAAGCTTTTTACATTGTAAAGTATATTACAGAAAGTAGCTTCTTCATGGACTCTCAAGTTTTTCGGCTAAGCAAATGACTATATTCTAATGTTTTGGGCTTGATTGGGTCATTCTGCTTTAGTCATCTTGTTTGCTGATCATTAGAATATTCAGTTCCCTTCCCAACTGATTCCTGCGAATGGGCCCCACACTGAGATTACGTTTCAATTTTACAAGATCAAGCAGGTCAGCTGTTAGTTATTTGGACATTTCAAATCTTTGTGTACAAGAAAGGTAAAGAACCTGTTTACATTCAACATGTATAGACAGTTTCCGGAGCAGCTGTTTATGTCAATGCATCAGTGTGAGGTTCCTGCTGTAGTTATCTTGTGAAATCTTAACTGAAAGCTTTCATCCGATTCCTCCTGTTTCCAGTTGATAATTCCCTCTTACAACAGAGTAAATGCTTTTCTCCATTTCCACTCATCTTTCAGTGTAAAATGAGAGTAGTCATCAATGAATCACATAAAATGTCAACAGAAACAAATTAGCTACTATTGGGCATTAGGAAGGTGGGAGAGTTTGAGAGGAAAAGTTTCTCTGGGAAGACCAGGTCATTTATCTGGTCCTCTGAGCTCTCTGTTGTGCTGGATGTTCCCTCACTAATGCATCAGTTCTTGCTTCGATTTCCTTCAACAGCTTGATGAAAGACAAACAGTTAGGGCAGCCAAGAGAAATACATTTCATGACATCATTCTCTGGTGGATATGTTTAAGTTAATTAGTTATGCTCAATTTTATTTCTTTGTTCTCTAATCTGTCTAAACTATGTTACAGGCTCCACTGATCATCTGTGAAGACTAAATAATGTGCAGACTTGTACATGGTATTTTCTGACTAGGGAGACAAAAATTCTTGTTTATTTCTGTTAACCAGTGTTGAGGAACCTTAACCATGGGAAGAAAATGGGCCACAGTTCTGATACAGAGCTAAATGTTTACTGATGTGTTTTTGAACAAGTGAAGTATACTGACATCGTCAGGTGAAGACAGTATAAATATTGCTGCAGACTTCTAATTGTATATTGGCTAAGAAGTGGAAATCTTTTTTTTTTTTTTTTTCCCGGACTGTGTAATACATCTGGTGATTAATTCAGTATCCATTATGAGTGCAAGACATCAGCGTTGTGCACACTAAGTTCTTTCATCCTCGGGCCAAGAGCCATTTTGCAGGCGTAATGCAAGAATGCCTACAGAGCTGTGTGGGTGTATATAAACTCTAACCTGAACATCTTGCAGTGTTCTCAAGTGGGAGGGTAATTTCGCCTCTTCATTGATTTTACTGATGTTTCGTATGAGCAAGTAGTGCCATTTCCTTCAACCTGTGATGAATCGCGTGTGCTACACAATGTGGGCTGTTGCTCATCAGAGGATTAAGCAGGAGCAACAAACCTGCTTCACTTTCTTCAAACCTCTCATGAGCGACAGACACCTGCGTCACCTTGTGCAGTCTTAACATTTTGATATATAAAATCAGCTTTCCGGTACTTCTCAAGGAGACTGTCTAGGTTGACAAAAAATCTTGCATTGCATTTGGATCGTTTACGAAAAAGCACTACACTTGTGCTACAGTCTTCAAAAGCAAATAAATTTTATGTGTAGCCTCAGCACTGTTAAATTAAGCTGTCCTAAGTACCTGCGGTAACCATGGTATCTAAAAGTCTGGATTACTGCAGCAGTTCTTTGTCTAGGATGTGGTACATACTGTACTTGGATTTTATGGAGCCATTTATACAGATTTTATATTTTCCCATAAAACTCCTCAAGATGAATGAAAACAAGCGTGGGCTGAATGTTTGTGCTTTTCAGTGCTCTTTCTGTTACAGAATCTTGCTGGCTTTTTTAATTGCTAACTTATGCAGTTTCTTTGTCTTTTAGAATGTCGGGTGGTGAAATCCACTTCCTATACCAAAATAGCTTCAACTTCCCGTAGGAGCACCACCAAGAGCCCGGGCCCATCGCGACGCAGCAAGTCTCCTGCTTCTACTAGCTCAGGTAAAGCACACAAGAAATCTTTCTTAACAGCAGCAACCAGTCTGTTTCCATACAGACAATGGGCTTAAAATTCCACATTTCTGTGGAAAAATATATGTATTAAACAGTTTAAAAATTCACTTGTTTTCTCAGTTGCATCTGAGATGAAGTATCTTCCCAATACAAAATAATTCTTCAATGTTTTATAAATCATACTTTGGCATTACCATGGTTCAATTTATTTTCTGCATACGGTTTTGCTGCCAATACCTAAAGACTGGCAAAAAGAGGTATTCTTTGTACTAGGAGCTGAATAAGCACAATGCAGAAAGTAGTCCAAGTTATGCAGCATAGGATCTTGTTTGCAAAATGTTGATCTCTCAATCTTTTTCTGTATTTTGTTTCTGAGGGAGTTATGAGGTAGCAGTGAGGAAAGAATAGGTTAAAGATGATAAGGATATTAATCAAGGGGGTCAGGACAGAGAAAGCATGCAATTAGAGATGTGAATGTGAAGTGCAGAGATAGATGGGGAAGAAATAAGTCAGAGTTGACCTAACGAGCCTGTGGTACAGTCGAGAGAAAACGGAGCAAAAAGCTTTAAAAAGTACTGTCAGAGAGGCCTTGCTTTGGCTGCCTTTGCAGCTGCTCCCACTAAATAGTCTATGACTAGTTGCCCCCTGCAGTTTTTTTCCTAAGCAAAACAAATAAATTAACAAGAAATAAAATGAGAATTTGCTGCTGTTCATGCTGGGAAGTACAAATAATACTTGGTGTGGGCCCATTGAGTGGACCTAATCCAGCATTTGCAACATTGCTTGTTGCAAGAGGCAACCATTAGAGGTGTCTGAAAGCCACCTCACTCTTTCCACTCTAAGTCTTCTGCTAACAGGGAAGCAAACATCTTAGTGGGACTTGCATCCAGCACTGTAAGGTCCTTATGGCGGGGTGGTGATCAGAATTGACAAGGTACTGCTAGCTAGGTTCAAAGAAAGAAGGCATGGACCAGCTGGAGCCATATTTTTCACAAGAGGACTAAGCTGAGGGGAAAAGAAAAAAAGTGTCCTTGCTCAGGGAAGGAGGAAAGTGAGAGAGAGACACAATGATGTAAGACAGAGGCGTAGTTGTGGGTAGCAGGACTGAGAGGCAATGTGCCTCCTACATATCCTTAAGAACAACTGAAATAGAGAAACCTGAAAAGAGGTAATGAGAAGAAGTATCAATTGTGAGGAACAAGCCCAGAGTTACTCTTTCTTGAGCACATATTAAGTAGCTTTCCTTGTAACTAGGTAGAACAGAGTTGAATTAAACTTTAGGAAGGGAAAGCCTGTTTGCTGTGTGAATGTTATAGACTCTTTCTGGTTTATTATAATGAATATTAGTTTGGGAGTACAGGCAATGGACACTGACCTGTATATGTTCATTTCAATGTGGAATAACTGTCCTGCTGTGCATAACAAAGATTTCTGCCATGGGACTAGCAAAATTTTGCCATGTTGACTATGTCATCCCATGTTGGTTTGGGACCAGAGAGAAATAGTATTGTTTTTACTTAAACGTGTAGGAGAAAAGATAGTTAAGAAAATGTTAATTTTCAGCAGTTCAGTTATACAAGGCTCTGAGCAGAATAACCTTACATGTTCAATCACTGCGAAGGATCAGGAGACTCTTTTACAGCTTTTGAAAAAAGGATGTTTTCATTATAGAATCATAGAATATTCTTTTCTGGTTGGAAAAGACCTTTAAGGTCATTGAGTCCAACCATTAACTTAACACTGCCAGATTCACCAATAAAGTGTGACCCTAAGCACCACATCTACATGTCTTTTAAATACCTCCAGACATAATGACTAAACCACTTCCCTGGGAGACCTATTCAAACGCTTAAAAAACCTTTAAATAAAGAACTTTTTCCTAGTGTCCAATCTAAACATCCCCTGGCACAACCTGAGCCTATATCCTATTGTCCTATTGCTTGTTAACAGGAGAAGAGACTTAACACCCACATTTCACCAACACCTCTTTTCAGGTAGTTGTAGAGATCCATAAGGCGTCCCCTCAGCCTCTTTTTCTCCAGGCTAAACAATTCCAGTTCCCTCAGCTGTTCCTCATAAGACTTGTTCTGAGACCGTTCATCAGCTTTGTTGCCCTTCTTCGGATGCACTCCAGCACCTCAGTGTCTTTCTTGTAGTGAGAGGCCCAAACCTGAACACAGGATTCAAGGTGCAGCCTCACCAGTGCCGAGTACAGGGCGACAATCACTTCCCTACTTCCGCTGGACACACTGTTTCTGATACAGGCCAGCATTCTGTTGGCCTTTTTGGCCATGCTGTCTCATGTTCAGCTGGCTGTCAACCAACACCCCCAGGTCCTTTTCCAATGGGCAGCTTTCCAGCCACTCTTTGCCAAGCCTGTAGCATTGTCTCAGGTTGTTGTGACCCAAGGACAGGACCTGGCACATGGCCTTACTGAACCTCATACAGTTGGCCTTGGGTCATCGATCCAGCCTGTCCAGATTCCTCTGCAGCATCTTCCTACCCTCAAGCAGATCAACACTCCTGTCCAGCTTTGTGTTGCCTGAAAACTTACTGAGGATGCACTTGATACTCTCATCCAGATTGTTGGTAAAGATATTAAACAGAACTGACCCTAGTACTGAACCACGGGGTACACCACTCGCAACTGGCCACCAACTGTATTTAACTCCATTCACCACCACTCTTTGGGCCCAGCCATCCAGACGGTTTTTAACCCAGTGACAGGTATGCCCATCCAAGCCACATGCAACCAGTTTATCCAGGGGGATGCTGTAAGAAATGGTGTGAAAGACTTTACTAAAGTCCAGGTAGACAACATCCACAGCCTTTCCCTCATCCACTAGGTGGGTCACCTTGTCATAGAATCAGGTTAGTCAAGCAGGACCTGCCTTTCATAATCCCATGCTGACTGGGCCTGATCACCTGGTTGTCCTGTACATACCATGTGGTGGCACTCAAAATGACGTGCTCCATAACCTTCCCCAGCACCAAGGTCAGACTGACAGGCCTGTAGTTCGCTGAATCCTCCTCCCAGCCCTCCTTGTAGATGGTTGTTGCATTTACTATCTTTCAGGCTACTTGGACTTCTCCGGTTAGCTGGGACTGGGGGCCGGTTAGCTCACTTGGTTAGAGCGTGGTGCTGATAACACCAAGGTCACGGGTTCAGTCCCGATGTGTTGCCTGATCTAGTTGAGAGGCGTCCCTGCCCATGGGAGGGGGGTTGGATTAAATGATCTCTAAGGTCCTTTCCAGCCTAGGCCATCCTATGATTCTACAACTGCTGATAAATGATAAATGATTATGCCATGATATTAATATATCACTAAATTTATAACAGGAAAAGAAACAGTGTAGTAGAAATAAAAAAAAATGCAAACAATTTTTAATAGTTCATAGAATTGTAGAATCACAGAGTCATAGAATGTGTTGGGCTGGAAGGGACCTTTAAAGGTCATCTAGTCCAACCCCCCTTCAGTAAGCAGGAACATCTTTAGTTCTGTGCTGATGATACATTCACCTTAAAAATGTCTTACATAAATATATTTACAGGAAGTAGGCACGTACTATTTTGTCAAAAGATGGTGCATGATGATCCTTTATTTGACATAGTCATCTGGACACTGTAATTAAGATTTTCTTAGAGAAAGACCTCAGAGAAAGTCCTGGAGGCATGTATAGGATATTGACAGAGCAGTGTCAACTGGTAGGAGAAGAACTTGCTGAAGGACAGAGCTCAAAGCATTGCAGTGAATGGGGCTGGCATCTGAATGGTGACCACTGACCAGCAGTGTTCAAGGCTCAATTCTAGGGCCAAATTTGTTCAATATTTTTGTCAATGATCTGGGTGCATGAGATGAATGCACCATTATCCAGTTTGCTGGTGATAGAAAACTGGGAAGCGTTGTTGACTCTCTCGAGGGAGTCCCTGCAGAGGGATCTGGATAGATTAGAGCATTGATCAGTTATTAATGGCATGAAATTTAACAAGAACAAATGCCATATTCTGCCCCTGGGATGGAGTAACACTGCTTACGAGTATAAATTGGGAGAGGAGTGGCTGGAGAGCAGCCTTGCAGAAGAGGATCTGAGGGTGCTGGTAGACAGCAGCTCGGTAGGAGACAGCAACATGCCCTGGCAGCCAAGAGGGCAAACTTCATCGAAGAGTGCTTAAAACACAGCATGACCCACCGGTCAAAACAGGTGGTTTCCCACTGTATTTAACATTGATGGAGCTACACCATGATATTGTGTGCAGTTCTGGGCCCCACAATTTGGGAAAGTATTTAAAGTACTTAAATGTGTCCAGAGGAAGTCCACAAAGCTGGTGAGAGGGCTGGAAGGCATGTCCTATGAGGAGCAGCTAGTCTGTCAAGCTTGTCTAGTTTGGAGAAAAGGAGGCTGAGGGGTGACCTCATTGCTCTCTGCAGCTTCCTGAGGAGGGGAAGTGGGGAGGGAGGTGCTGAACTCTTCTTTCTGGGAGCCACTGACAGGACATACGGGAATTGTTCAAAGCTGGACTACAGGAGGTTCAGACTGGAAATTAGGAAGCATTTCTTTACTGAGAGGATGGTCAAAGTCTGAATGGTGAGTTGACCCTGACTGGACACCAGGTGCCCACCAAAACTGCTCTATTGCTTCCCTCCTCAGCAATACAGGGGAGAGAAAATAAAACAGAAGGATCATGGGTCAAAGTAAGAACAAGTGAATAACTTTGCAATCACCACCAAAACAGACTCACCCTGGGGAAAATTAATTTATTTAATAGTTTTAATTGAATTATTTTAATTTATTTTATTTTATTTTGGTTTTTGGTATTTTAATATTCACTATTTTAATGTTTTAATATTTTGTTATTGTAATATTTTATTATCAAGTCAGAGTAGAGCAATGAGAAAAATAAACGAAAGTCTTAAAACATCTTCCCCCCATCCCTCTTTTCTTCCTGGGCTCTATTTCGTACCGATTTCCTCTATTTTCTCCCCCCACAGCAGTGCAGGGAGATGAGGAATGGGGGTTATGGTCAGTTCATCGCACATTGTCTCTTCTGCTCCTTCCTCCTTAAGGGGAGAATTCCTCACAGTCTTCCCCTGTTCCAGCATGAGGTACCTCCCACAGGCTGCAGTTCTCCATGAACTTCTCAAATGCGAGGCCTCACAGGCTTCAGTTCTTCACAAACTGCTTCAGCATCGGTCCCCTGTGGGGTCAAAAGTCCTGCCAGCAAATCTCCTTCAGCGTGAGCTCTTCTCTCCATGGGTTCACAGGTCCTGCCAGGAGCCTGCTCCAGTGTGGGCTTCCCAAGGGATCGCAGCCTCTTTTCGGCATTCACCTACTCTGCCATGGGCTCCTCCGTGGGCTGTGGGTGGACATCTGCTCTCTTGTGGACCTTTGTGGGCTTCAGGGAGACAGAGACAGCCTGTTGGGGAATCTCTGCTCTGGTGCCTGGAGCATCTCCTCCCCCACCTTCTTCACTGATCTTGGTGTCTGCAGGGTTGTTTCACATATTGTTGCTCCTCTCTCCACAGTTCTTCCACAGTTTATTTTTCCCCTTCTTAAATGTGTTATCACAGAGGTGCTACCCCCATCACTGATGGATTCAGCCTTGGACTGTAGCAAGTCCATTGTGGAGCTGGCTGGCATTGGCGTCTGTCAGCCATGGGGAAGCTTTTAGGAGCTTTTCACAGAAATGACCCCAGTAGGTCCCCAGCTACCAAAACCTTGCCACAGAAACCCAGTACACACTGGAACAGACTTCCTAGAGAGGTGGTCAATGCCTCAAGCCAGTCAGTGTTTAAGAGGCATTTGGACTTAATAACATGCTTTAACTTTTGGTCAGCCATTAAGTGAACAGGCAGTTGGACTAGGTGAACATTGTATGTCCCTTCCAACTGAATATTATTCTCTTCTCTTCTCTTCTCTTCTCTTCTCTTCTCTTCTCTTCTCTTCTCTTCTCTTCTCTTCTCTTCTCTTCTCTTCTCTTCTCTTCTCTTCTCTTCTCTTCTCTTCTCTTCTCTTCTCTTCTCTTCTCTTCTCTTCTCCTCTTCTTGACTTGCTACAGCATAAAAAACATAAACAATTGGAGATGTTTCTATAGGAGTTAATATTAGTGGAAATAATGAATATAATTTGGCTGTCTGTAGCTCTTGTGTTTGCAAATAGTGAAGTGAAATTGTGAGAATGTCACCAGAAACCTATTTCTAGCTTTACATATATGAGTATTTACATCGGTGTTAGTCATGAAAGGAAGCAGTGTTGTACTAAGTGAGCACTTACCCTCAAGAATTGGCTTTTTTTTGTCGCATAAAAATAAAAACAATCAATGAATAGATTTTAAAAATATCCAATGTGGTATTAGATATTGCATTAAAAAAACAACGGTAGAAGGAAGAAGAAACACTAACACGTTACTAGACTAAAAAAAAAAGTTCTCCAATGAAATATAGGTAATATGTACAGATTTCCCTGTTGTGCCATCCAGCAAGCCTAAAGTTACTGCCTATTTGTTGAAATTACGTACCCGGGACAGTTGCAGAATGGAGAAATTGACATCTAGTGCACATATGAACAGGTGATTTTACATTAAACGTCTCAGTATTAGAGAGTCTCCTAAATAACTACTGCATAACTAAGAGTCATACTCTTGTGATGTTGTTACTGCTCAGCGTATTGTTTGTTTGGTTGGTTTTTTATTCTACACTTACAAACTGCTTTAATGTTTAAACTACTGTTAGGAATTTTTCTTTCATTAGTGATAGATGCAACAAATACTCGAGAAAAACAGTAGATTTTTTGTTCAGATCAAAGGCAATACAGCCACATTAAAAAAATGAAAAGGTGTATACATTTTAAGGAGTTATATAGTGAGAGAAAGTTGAGAAAAATTGAGATAAAGGGCAGGCGGAAAGCATTGTTGTTAGTGTATCCTTGAGAAGAAGCTAAGTGAGTTGTGTGGAGGAGAGTGTGCTGCTAATTAGAAAGAAGCTGATTCCTCTTGTTTGATTCCTCTTGTTTGATTCTTGCTACATTTTGGAAAGCGCATGCATTCTTGCTGCGCAAAAAGATCAGGTGCTGCTACGGCCGTCAGTTCATGCCCGTATCGAGATAATGCGCATGGATAGC
>CM036622.1:27585817-27627600 GCA_020746105.1 Trogon surrucura | reverse complement strand
TGGGAGTTGGAGAGGGAGGTTTAAGTCCTCCTTTTTTGAGGCGGCGCCGCACGAATTTTGGGCTACTCTAAGAAGGGGGAGGAGTCCTTCAGTTTTTGGTTTACAAGACCAATGTTTTGTATAACTATTAGAGTATTTAGTAGTTAAGTATTTTGTTTTCTAAGGCACTAGTAATTGGGAAGAGAATCAGGATGATAGTAAAGTAGGTGGTAGAGGCTAGTTGGCCAATGATGATGAATGGGTGTTCTACTGGTTGGCTTCCAATTCATGTTAGGATAAATAAGTTTGAGACTAGTAGTCAGAATAGTAGTTGGGACAGAGGGCGGAATGTTAGGGCACGTTGTTTGGATTTGTGGAGGAATGGGATTAGGAAGAGGATTAAGACTGAGGCAGCTAGGGCTAGTACACCCCCTAGTTTATTTGGGATAGATCGTAAAATAGCATAGGCAAATAGAAAATATCATTCTGGCTTAATATGTGGTGGTGTAACTAGGGGGTTTGCGGGTGTGAAATTTTCTGGGTCGCCCAGGAGGTTAGGGTGGAATAAAGCTAGGGTTGTTAAGAGGAGTAGTATAATTACAAATCCTAGGACGTCTTTGAGTGAAAAGTAGGGGTGAAATGGGATTTTATCGGAGATGGATATAATGCCTAAGGGGTTGTTGGAGCCAGATTCGTGGAGGAATGTGAGGTGGATTAGGGTGAGTCCGGCAATTATAAAGGGCAGGAGGAAGTGTAAGGCAAAGAATCGGGTTAGTGTGGGGTTGTCTACTGAAAATCCACCTCAGGCCCATTCAACTAAAGTTTGGCCGATATAAGGGACTGCAGAGAATAGGTTGGTAATTACTGTAGCTCCTCAGAATGATATCTGCCCTCATGGCAGGACGTAGCCTACAAAAGCGGTAGCTATAAGGGTGAGAAGGAGTACTACCCCTGTGTTTCAGGTTTCCTGGAATAGATAAGAGCCGTAATAGAATCCTCGTCCGATGTGGAAGTAGATACAGATGAAGAAGAATGAGGCTCCATTAGCGTGAAGATTACGAAGCAGTCAACCGTATTGGACGTTTCGACATGTGTGGGCGACTGATGAGAAGGCTAGTGTTGTGTCGGCAGTATAATGGGCAGCTAGGAGGAGGCCAGTAAAGATTTGGGTTAGTAGGCAAATTCCTAGTAGTGACCCAAAGTTTCATCAGGCGGAGATGTTTGAGGGGGTAGGGAGGTCGATTAGGGAGCTGTTGATTGTTTTTAATAGTGGGTGGTTCTTGCGAATGTTGGGTGCCATTAGTTTTGGGTTGTTTGAGATAAGATCAGGACTAGGATGGATAGGGCAAAGGAGCTCAGATAGGTTTTGATAAGTCCAGTGTGTAGGGTGGTAGTGGCTTTTGATGCTTTAAGTTGTAGGTCGGCAAGTCCTTCTGGGCCTATTTTTTTGTATCAAGACAGGTCGATCAGATGTGAGGCAACTTTTTGTCCGTTATTTAGGAGATTTAGGGAAGTTAAGCGGTGTGTGAGTGGGTTGAAATAGCCTAGGGAAGAGGAGAAGTTTAGGTAGGTGTTTTGTTTTGGTTTGTTTAGGTTGTGTGCTAGGTTAGATAGTTCTAGGGCTATTATAATGCCTAGTGCGGTAACTATAATGGCTGCGGTTTTCGTTACTATGGGCATAGTTATTGGAGGGGTTTTTACAGGAGGAGTAAGGGATGAGATTAGTAGGCCAGCAGTGATGCTTCCTAAGGCAAGTCGGGTGATTGGTTTTAAGATTATAGGATTGTTCTCGTTTATGGGTGTGATTGTGGCTATGCGAGTTGATCCTGCCTGAGTTAAGATGGTTATGCGTAGGCTGTAGGTTGCAGTGAATGATGTGGCCAGTAATGTAAGGGTTAGGGCCCATGTGTTTAGGTATGAGGTGTTCAGGCTTTCGATAATGAGGTCTTTTGAGTAGAATCCTGCTAGGAAAGGGGTACCTATCAGGGCTAGGTTCCCGATTGTTAGACAGGAAGCGGTTGTAGGGAGTATTTTTTGTAGTCCCCCTATTTTTCGGATGTCTTGTTCTCCGTTGAGGTTGTGGATGATAGAGCCAGAACATAGGAATAATATTGCTTTGAAGAAGGCGTGGGTTGAGATATGTAGGAAGGCCAGTTGTGGTAGGTTTAGACCAATGGTAACTATTATTAGCCCTAGTTGGCTTGATGTGGAGAAAGCAATGATTTTTTTGATGTCGTTTTGGGTGATAGCACATGTGGCTGCAAATATTGTGGAAAGAGCCCCTAAACACAGGCAAAGGGTGAGGGCGGTTTGGTTGTTTTCAATTATAGGATGAGTGCGGATTAGCAGGAAGATTCCGGCTACTACTATAGTACTTGAGTGAAGTAGGGCGGAGACTGGGGTAGGTCCTTCTATGGCGGCTGGAAGTCATGGGTGTAAACCGAATTGGGCGGATTTTCCTGTGGCTGCTAGGATAAGGCCTAGTAGGGGAAGTGTGGGGGTTAGGTGTTGGGTAAATGTTTGTTGGATTTCTCAGGTGTTTATGGTGGAGGCAAGTCAGGCTATGCATAGGATAAGTCCAATATCTCCGATTCGATTATATAGTACTGCCTGAAGGGCAGCTGTGTTGGCTTCAGTTCGTCCGTATCATCAGCCAATTAAGAGGAAGGATATAATTCCTACTCCCTCTCAACCGATGAATAATAGAAATATGTTGTTAGCGATAGTTAGGGTTAGTATGGCAGCTAGAAATATTAAAAGGTGTGAGAAAAATTTTGTGATATGTGGTTCGGAGCTTATGTATCACAGGGCGAATTGTAGGATTGATCATGTAACAAACAGGGCGATGGGGAGGAAGGTTATGGAGTATTGGTCTATTTTGAGGCTAATAGGGATTTTAAAGTTTGTGATATATTTTCATTCTCAGTATGAGGAGATACTTTCTGCACCTGAGTATATGAATAGTGTTGTGGGTACTAGGCTAGTGAAGAAGGCAGTTTTTACTGTGAGGGTGAGTGAAGCGGGGTTATTTTTAGTCTGAATTAAGAAGGGAAGGATTATGGGGGTAAGGATAATTATTAGTGTGAGAAGTGTGAGTGTGTTTAGCAGTAATGGGGTTTCCACTGCTTTTACTTGGATTTGCACCAAGATAGGTGGCTCCTAAGACCAGTGGATTGCTATTATCCTTTAAAAGCAAGGAGGCTGAGGTTTTAAACTCAGATGCGAGAATTAGCAGTTTTCGCTGGTTGAACCCTCCTTGGGGCAGGTAAGAAGGGTTTAACTTCTATTTTTAGAATCACAGTCTAATGTTTGGGTTAAACTATACTTGCATGTAGGAATTCCAGAGATTAGTTCTGGTTTTAGGATGAGTAGTAGTATTGGGGTAATGTGGAGAGTTATTAGAAGGTGCTCTCGTGTATTTGAATTTTGGATTGATGTGATGTGAGAAGGTAGAATTCCTCGTTGGGTAGTTAGCAATATGAAGAGAGTATATGAGGCAGTTAAGAATGTTGCGGCTCCAGTTAGGATGATGGTTAGTGGGGATCAGTTGAACAGGGCAATCATAATTGTAAGCTCTGCTATTAGGTTTGTGGTTGGAGGTAGTGCTATGTTTGTTAAATTAGCTAGAAGTCATCAGGTAGCTATTAGGGGTAGGATGGGTTGTAGTCCTCGTGTAAGAAAGAGGATTCGGCTGTGAGTGCGTTCGTAGTTTGTGTTGGCCAGGCAGAATAGCATTGAGGAAGTCAGTCCGTGGGAGATTATTAGGATTATGGCCCCGGAGAATGCTCAGTGGGTTTGGATTATGGCTGCAGCAATGACTAGGCCTATATGGCTTACTGAGGAGTAAGCGATGAGTGATTTTAAATCAGTTTGACGGAGGCAGATTGAGCTGGTTATTAGTGCACCTCATAAAGCTAGGGTGAGAAAAGGGTAGTGAAGTTGGTTTGAATTGGGTTTATTAGGAGGGTTACTCGTATAATACCATATCCCCCTAGTTTTAGGAGGAGTGCTGCAAGTAATATTGAGCCTGCAATGGGGGCTTCGACATGGGCTTTTGGGAGTCAGAGATGGAGACCATATAGGGGTGCTTTTACTATAAATGCTATAAGTATTGCGACTCCTGTTAACATGTCTGATCATGAATTGGTTAGTGAGAGGTGGATTAGCTTTAGTATGGGGAGGTATAGGGTCCCAATATGTGAGTGAAGATATAGGATTGCCACTAACAGGGGAAGAGAACTGATAAGGGTGTAGAATAAAAGGTAAGTTCCGGCGCTTAGACGCTCAGGTTGATTACCTCATCGTGTGATAAGGATTAGGGTTGGGATTAGGGTTGCTTCAAATGAAATATAGAATAATATTAACTCTGTAGTTGAGAATGCTAGAAGGATGAATGGTTGAACCACGATTAGGGTAGTAATGAACATCCGTTTTCGTGGCTGGGGTTCGTGTTGCAAGTGATGTTGGCTTGCTATAATTATAAGTGGTAAAAGTCAGCAAGATAAGACTAGTAGGGGAGACCAGATTTGGTCGATGCCAGTTCATTGGGATTGAATGTTGTAGGGGAAGTACGATGGGATAAGTCAGTGGAGGCTTAGCGTAGCAATTAGGAGGCTGTGTGTGGTGGTGATAGTTCACATGGATTTTTGGGGGGAGAGGAGGGCGGTTGGGATAAGTATGATTGTTGGGAGGAGAATCTTTAGCATTGTAGAAGGTTAAGGTTGTGTAGGTGGTCTGATCCATGGGTTCGTGTGGAAGCAACTAGGACAGCTAGGCCTGTTCCCGCCTCACAGGCTGAGAACGATAGTATTAGTACAGGGATGAGAGTAAATGAAGCTGCTTGGTTTTCAATTGGTCAGGTTGATAGAGCAACATATATAGATAATATTATGCTTTCTAAACATAGTAGAGCAGAAACCAGGTGAGTACGGTGGAAGGCAAGTCCAATACCGCTGGAGATAAAAGCAAGGTAGAAGAAAAGGTGAGATAGTGACATTGAGAAAGTCATAGGTGCGGGCTATGATTTGCTGAGTCGAAATCAGATGTCTTAGTTAGACTAACTTTCTGTGGTTTATTCTGCTCATTCTAGGCCGCCCTGGATTCACTCATAGATTAAGCCTAGTGTTAGTAGGAGAAGGATTATTGAGGTTCAGGCTAGGGTGGTGATTGGAGAGTCTAGTTGGGTGGCTCATGGGAGCGGGAGGAGGAGTGCAATTTCTAGATCAAATAGAAGGAAAAGGATAGCTACTGAGGAAGAATCGGATTGAGAATGGAAGTCGGGCAGATCCTATTGGGTCAAATCCACATTCGTATGGGGAGAGTTTTTCTGAGTCTGGTGTGGTTTGGGCGAGTCAAAGGTTTAGTATAGTGAGGATGGCGGTGATGTGGAATGATATGGTAAGTATAAATATGATTATGTTGATTGCTCTTCTCTGGGGTTGTACCAGATTTTAGAGATTGGAAGTCAATTGTATTGAATATACTAGAAGAGCATGATCCTCATCAGTAAATGGTTATATAGAGGAATAGTCAGATGACGTCTACGAAGTGCCAGTACCAGGCTGCGGCTTCAAATCCGAAGTGGTGGTTGGATGTAAAATGGAATTTGATTAGTCGTAGGAGACAGACTAGCAGGAAAGATGACCCAATGATTACGTGAAGGCCGTGAAATCCTGTGGCTACGAAGAATGTTGAGCCGTACACACCGTCTGCAATTGAAAATGAAGCTTCATGGTATTCTATGGCTTGTAAAAGCGTGAAATAAAATCCCAGTAGGATTGTTAGAGTTAGGGCCTGAATGCTTTGGTTTCGGTTTCCTTCTGTAATGCTGTGGTGGGCTCATGTTACAGTAACACCGGATGCTAGGAGGATAGCAGTGTTTAAAAGTGGAACTTCTAGGGGGTTAAGGGGGTTAATTCCTGTAGGGGGTCATTGTCCTCCTAGTTCTGGAGTGGGAACTAAGCTAGAGTGGAAGAATGCTCAGAAGAATCCGAGAAAGAAGAATGCCTCGGATGTGATGAAGAGGATTATTCCGTATCGTAAGCCTTTTTGGACAGTAGGGGTGTGATGACCTTGGAATGTTCCCTCTCGTACAATGTCTCGCCATCATTGAAGTATCACTAGGGCTATAGATAGCAATCCTAGTGCTAAAAGTTGAGTGGAATTATAGTGGAATCATATGACTAAGCCTGAAGTGGTGAGCAAAGCGGCAGCGGCTCCAAAAATTGGTCATGGGCTTGGGTTAACTATGTGGTATGAGTGTGCTTGGTGGGCCATTAGATATTTTCTTGTAGGTATAGGCTTAAGAGGAGTACAAATACGTAGGCTTGAATTATGGCTACTGCTACTTCTAGAACGGTTAGTAGTAGTAGAATAGAAGTAGTTAGAATGGAAACTGCAGGTATGATAGGGAGTAGGGCTGTGGAGGCTGTAGAAATTAGCTGAATAAGTAGATGGCCTGCCGTGAGATTGGCTGTTAGACGTACTCCTAGGGCTACAGGGCGGATGAGCAGGCTAGTAGTTTCGATTATAATTAGAGCAGGAATTAGTGGAGTTGGTGTACCTTCTGGAAGTAGATGACTTAGTGATGCTGAGGGTTGATTTCGGAGTCCTGTTAGGAGGGTGGCTAGTCAAAGGGGGAAGGCTAAAGCTAGGTTTATTGATAGTTGGGTTGTTGGAGTGAATGTATATGGGAGGAGGCCGAGCAGGTTAATGGAAAGTAAGAGGACTATCAGGGATGTTAAGATTAAGGCTCATTTATGACCTGTTTTGTTAAGAGGTGTTATGAGTTGCTTTGTGATGAGATGGATTAATCATGATTGTAGTGTGGTTAGGCGATTGCCGACTCATCGATTTCCTGGTGTTGGAATGAGTAAGGTTGGAAATAGTATTGATAAGAGGATTAATGGAATGCCCAAGAAGCACGGAGTTGTGAATTGATCAAAGAAGCTTAGGTTCATGGTCAGGTTCATGGTAGGGTTTTAGGGGTTATGGAAATTTTGTTTGATGGTACGTTGGATGATGGGAATGAAAGAAGTTTCGGTTGGAGAATTAAGGAAAGAGTTAATCATGATAGAAGTATAATAAAAAATCATGGGCTTGGATTGAGTTGTGGCATATCATTAAGGAGGAGAGAGTTGTTCCTCTTTCTCTAGCTTAAAAGGCTAGTGCTGATTCATAGCTTCTTAATGTTTAGGATGATATGGATAAGGATCAGTTTTCGAAGTGTGAGAGGGGAGAGGATTCTACAACAATTGGTATGTAGCTGTGGTTTGCTCCACAAATTTCAGAGCATTGTCCATAAAAGATTCCTGGTCGAGTTGTGATGAATGATGTTTGGTTTAGTCGGCCTGGGATTGCATCGGTTTTTACTCCTAGGGTGGGTACGGCTCAGGAATGTAAAACATCGTCGGCAGTAACGATGACACGGATTGGGGATTCTATGGGGATAACCACTCGGTGGTCTACTTCTAGAAGTCGGAAGTGTCCCAGGGGGAGATCGGATGTTGGGATTATGTAAGAGTCGAATGAGAGATCTTTAAAGTCTGTATATTCGTATGATCAATATCATTGGTGTCCGATAGCTTTTAAGGTTAAGTCCGGTTCATCAATTTCATCTATTATATACAGGATTTGTAGCGATGGAAGGGCTAATAGGATTAATACAATGGCTGGCAGAATTGTTCAGACTAGTTCAACTTCTTGAGCATCGACAGTGTTTGAGGATAGTTTTTCTATAAGTATAAGTGCTAGGAGATAAAGAACTAAGGCACAGATTGCTAATGCGACTATAAGGGCGTGGTCGTGAAATTCGACAAGCTCCTCTATAATGGGGGATGAGGCATCTTGAAATCCTAATTGGGAGTGATTAGCCATGTGAGGTGTACAGGGTTTTCACCTGTAATTTAGCCTTGACAAGGCTATGTAATTGGTTTACTAACACATCATAAGAAAGAAGCATGAGTGGTTTAATGCGGTTGGCTTGAAACCAGCGTGTGAGGGTTCAACTCCTTCCTTTCTTGAACTTGGACGAAGGCTGGTTCTTCGAAGGTATGGTAAGGAGGTGGGCAGCCATGGATTCATTCAATGTTGGTAGTAATTAGTTCTGGTTGTAACACTTTTCGTTTAGATGAAAAGGCCTCTCAGATAATGAATATAAGCATGATTACGGCTGTTATTGAAATTAAGGAGCCGATTGAGGATACAGTATTTCAAAGGGTATATGCATCTGGGTAGTCTGAGTATCGTCGTGGTATACCTGCTAGGCCTAAGAAGTGTTGAGGGAAGAAGGTTAAGTTAACTCCTGTAAATATAACTCCGAAGTGGGTTTTTGCTCAGGTTGGGTGTAGGGTGTAGCCTGTGAATAGAGGGAATCAGTGAGTAAAACCTGCCAGGATAGCAAATACAGCCCCTATTGATAGGACATAGTGGAAGTGAGCAACTACGTAGTACGTATCATGTAGGGCAATGTCTAGGGAGGAGTTTGCTAGGACAATTCCTGTAAGACCTCCGATGGTAAATAAGAAGATGAAGCCTAGGGCTCATAGTATTGGAGGATCCCATTTAATTGTTCCTCCATGGAGTGTAGCTAGTCAGCTAAATACTTTAATACCAGTTGGGATTGCAATGATTATAGTGGCGGATGTGAAGTAAGCTCGGGTATCTACGTCTATACCTACTGTGAACATATGGTGAGCTCATACAATGAAGCCTAGGAAGCCAATGGATAGCATGGCTCAGACTATGCCCATGTATCCAAATGGCTCTTTTTTTCCTGCGTAGTAAGCTACTACGTGTGAGATAATTCCGAAGCCAGGAAGGATGAGAATATAGACTTCTGGGTGTCCAAAAAATCAGAACAGATGCTGGTAGAGAATGGGGTCACCCCCTCCTGCTGGGTCAAAGAAGGTAGTGTTCAGATTTCGGTCTGTTAGGAGTATTGTGATTCCTGCAGCTAGGACAGGGAGTGAGAGGAGAAGGAGAACTGCGGTGATAAGGACCGATCAGACGAATAGTGGGGTTTGGTACTGAGATAGGGCTGGGGGTTTTATGTTGATGGCTGTCGTAATAAAGTTAATTGCGCCTAGAATGGAGGACACACCTGCTAGGTGGAGAGAAAAGATGGCTATGTCTACAGAAGCACCGGCATGAGCTAGGTTGCCAGCAAGGGGCGGGTATACGGTTCACCCTGTTCCTGCCCCGGCTTCTACTGTGGAAGAAGCTAGTAGAAGTAGGAAGGACGGGGGAAGTAGTCAGAAGCTTATGTTATTTATGCGTGGGAAGGCTATGTCCGGGGCACCAATTATAAGTGGAACTAATCAGTTTCCAAAGCCTCCGATTATAATTGGCATAACCATAAAGAAGATTATGACAAAAGCATGAGCGGTAACGATAACGTTGTAAATTTGGTCATCTCCTAGAAGGGTTCCGGGTTGACCTAGTTCTGCGCGGATGAGCAGGCTTAGGGAGGTACCAATCATACCAGCCCATGCTCCGAAGATTAAGTATAGTGTACCGATGTCTTTGTGGTTAGTTGAGAATAATCATCGATTAATGAAGGTCACAGGTAAGATGGCTGAGGGTTGTTAGGCGTTAGGCTGTAGTCCTTTTTACAGAGGTTCAAGTCCTCTTCTTATCGGTTTCGTGGTGAAGTTCATGTTGGGTTGCAAATCCATCGATGTGCAGAGAATGCACCGGAACCTAGTAGACGGAAGCCTGTTGGTTTGGGCGTCTAGCTGTTAACTAGTACTTTATGGGATCAAAGCCCATCTGTCTAGGCAAGGCTCTAGCTTAATTAAAGCGCTTGGGTTGCATTCAGGAGATGCAGGATAGTGTCCTGCGAGTCTTAACAGAAACTAAGAGAGTTTAACTCTTGTTTAAGGCTTTGAAGGCCTTCGGTTTTGGTACTATCCTAAGTTTCTAAATGGAGGTTAGAACTAGTGGTAAGAGCGGTAAGAGAGAGGATGATAAGGCAGTGATAATAGCGATACTGATGTTTGTTGGTTTATTAATATATCATTGTTTTATATGATTTGCAGAGTTGGGTGGTAATGTGATTGTGGAGTAGTAGGCTAGGCGTAGGTAGAAGAATAGGCTTAATAGTGAGAGTATAGCAATGAGTGTGGCTGATGTGGTCATGCTTTGTTTAGTAAGTTCTTGAATAATAAGTCACCTAGGTATGAAGCCGGTTAAGGGGGGGAGGCCAGCTAATGAGAGAAGAGTTAGGAGTAATATTGCACTAAGCATTGGTATTTTTGTTCAGGAAATTATTAGTGTAGATAGTTTTACAGTATTGGTTGTGTTGAGTGAGAGGAATACTGCGGAGGTGATTAAGGAGTATAAGTAAAAGGTTAGAAGGGTAAGTTGTGGGCTGTAGATAATAATGATGGTTATTCAACCTAGGTGTGAGATGGAGGAGAAGGCTAGGATCTTTCGGATCTGTGTCTGATTTAATCCTATTCAGCCCCCTAATGCTGTAGAGAGGATTGCTATTGTAGTTAGTAGAGTGGGGTTGAGGGATTGGGAAGTTAGAAAGAGAATGGTGACTGGGGGGAATTTTATTAATGTAGATAGAAGTAAGGCCGTTGTTATAGAGGAGCCTTGCAGGACTTCTGGATATCAGAAGTGGAATGGTGCTAGACCAAGTTTTGTTGCAATTGCTATAGTTAGTAGTAAGCATGCAGTAGGGTTAGTTAGTTGTGTAATGTCCCATTGTCCTGTTGCTCATGCGTTGATTATGCTTGAGAAGAGTAGTGTTGTGGAGGCAGCTGCTTGGACTAGGAAATATTTGGTTGAGGCTTCGATGGCTCGAGGGTGATGTGACTTTGAGATAAGGGGAATAATGGCGAGGGTATTAATCTCCAATCCTGTTCAGGCTACTGCTCAGTGATTGCTCGAAATTGTAGTAGTTGTTCCAATAATTAGGCTTAGGACTGAAATTAATTTTGCGTGCGGTCCCATTAGTAGAGGAAGGGGTTAAACCATCATTTTCGGGGTATGGGCCCGATAGCTTTTTTAGCTGACCCTACTTAGAAAGTAATATAAAGGAAGTATGGAGGGTTTTGATCTCTTCTGTGTAGGTTCGATTCCTGCTTTTCTAAATTAGGTTAAGATTAGGAAATGAGAGGATTAGTATACCTCTATGTTCACTTTATCATAGTGATCCTTAAGTTCAGGCACATTTCCTTGGTTTATCTTAGGTGAGGAGGTAGGCCTGCGTAGCAAATTGGTATGCTGGTGTGTCATAAACACAGTGCAAGTGTTAAGGGAAGAAAATTCTTTCATAGTAAATGCATGAGTTGATCGTACCGGAATCGTGGGTAAGAGGCACGGATTCATAGAAAGCTTGAGGAGAGAAGTAAAATCTTGGTGGCCAGGGCTGTTGAAAATAATTCCGGAGGAAGATGAAGTAGGCTAGGATTTAGGAATAAGATGGTGGTTATAGTATTTATTAATATAATATTAGCATATTCAGCGAGGAAAAATAAGGCAAAGGGTCCAGCTGCATATTCTACATTAAACCCAGAGACTAGTTCTGATTCCCCCTCTGTGAGGTCGAAGGGTGCACGGTTTGTTTCAGCGAGGGTGGAGATGAACCACATTATTGCAAGAGGTCACGAAGAGAAAATTAAGTATAGTGGCTCTTGCGTTACTGCAAGGGTGCCTAGGGTGTAGTTTCCATTTAGGACAATCACGGATAGGAGAATGATGGCCAGTGTTACTTCGTATGAGATAGTTTGTGCTACTGCTCGTAGGGCTCCGATTAAGGCATACTTAGAATTGGAGGCTCAGCCCGATCATAAAATAGAATATACAGCTAGGCTGGATATGGCTAGTAGGAAGAGAAAGCCTAGGTTTAAATCGGCAAGGGGAAATGGAAGTGGCAGAGGGGTTCAAATTGTAATTGCTAGGAGTAGGGCTAATATTGGGGTTACAAGAAATAGAAATGGGGAGGAGGTGGATGGGCGAATAGGCTCCTTGATAAATAGTTTTACCCCATCTGCAAGGGGCTGAAGTAAACCGAAAGGGCCTACGATATTAGGGCCCTTTCGGGCTTGTATATAGCTTAAGACTTTTCGTTCTACTAGTGTAAGAAAGGCTACAGCAATTAAAATTGGGATAGCATAAGACAGGGACATAATCAGGTAAATTAAAGTCTGCGGTAGGGTCATGATAGTTAAAAAGTAAGCTAGAGAGAGGACTTGAACCTCTGGGTAAAGGGCTTAAGCCTTTTGCAATTGCCGGGCTCTGCCACGCTAGCTGAGTCCTTTTCTAGGAGATAGTAGTGGGTTAGCCTTTTAGTAATTAAGACGTTATCATTACTTTTAGGGAAGGCATGGGTTGATACATTGGCCTTACTTTCCCGGTCCTTTCGTACTAGAGAAAGTTGTTCATAGATAGAAACCGACCTGGATTACTCCGGTCTGAACTCAGATCACGTAGGACTGTTAATCGTTGAACAAACGAACCCTTAATAGCGGCTGCACCATTAGGATGTCCTGATCCAACATCGAGGTCGTAAACCCCCTTGTCGATATGGGCTCTTGAAGGGGATAGCGCTGTTATCCCTGGGGTAGCTTGGTCCATTGGTCAATTGTATTGGGTCTGGTTACTATTAGCACGTTGAGGTGTGGGTCTTGGTTAAGAGGTGTGATCTAATTTTTGGAGGATTTGGTTTTCTCCAAGGTCGCCCCAACCGAAAAATGCGAGCTAGCAGGTCTGGGTGGTTAGCCTATGTAGGGGGTTGTTAGGTTGTGGGTAGCCGCTGATTTTAAAGTTCCACAGGGTCTTCTCGTCTTATGGGATTATCCCTGCTTTTTCACAGGGAGATCAATTTCACTGATCATCTGCAAGAGACAGTTAAGACCTCGTTTAGCCATTCATACAGGTCTCGATTTATGAGACAATTGATTGCGCTACCTTTGCACGGATAGGATACCGCGGCCGTTAAACATGGGGTCACTGGGCAGGCATCACCTTCAATACTTGGTTGGCTGAAGGCTATGTTTTTGGTAAACAGTCGGGCCTTGAGATTGCCTAGTTCCTTTTACAGATTTTAATCTTCTTTTGGGCGCTCCTGAGTTGGATTAACAGATAGTCGAATACCAGGTCTAGTAATAGTGGGTTTTGGGTATTTGTAGGTCTGTTAATAATGTTGGATGTAAGTTTGCGCCTTTAGAGGGGGCACCCCAGGTTACTCATTTTAGCATTGATTCTTCTATTAAATGATAGATTAGCCTGTTAGTGAAGAGGGAGTCGAGTTATTTTACGGATTTTTGAATGTGAAGCTTTGACGCACTCTTTGTTGATGGCTGCTTGAAGGCCTACAAATGTATAGGGAATATTTTTGTGTGGCTTATCCTCTTTGGGAGATTGTACTCTTTTTTAAAGGAGCTGTACCCCCTTTAAATATTTCCTGATCTGCTACAATTAGGGATTATGGAGTTAGTTGTCCGTATTGAGAGATATCAGGGAGGAACTAAGATTCGTTTCACAGGCAACCAGCTATCACCCAGCTCGGTTGGCTTTTCACCACTACCAGCAAGTCATCCCGCTCTTTTGCAACAGAGATGGGTTCGCTCAATTAATAGCTGCTTGAAGGTAGCTCGCTCAGGTTTCGGGAGGACAAGCTTAAATTCGTTTGGCTTGGTTTTTCTTGCTAAATCATGATGCAAAAGGTACAAGGGTTTATCTTTGCTATTTGTTGCTTGGTTTTTCATTTTTATTTCATCTTTCCCTTACGGTACATGTGATCTCTATAGCGCCGATGGAAGTTAACCTTTTCTGTCGCCCATACTGGGGTGTTAAAATGCTTTGGCCTTCGTGGAAAGTAATTTTTTATTATCTAATGTTTATTTATGATAGGTGGGCTAGAGTGAGGCTCAAAGCGATCTGAGTGGATAACAGATGTCTCTCAGGTGTAAGCTGAGTGCTTTATTGTTTAGCTACGCCTTGATATGCTAAGTACACCTTCCGGTACACTTACCTTGTTACGACTTACCTCATCTTTGGCTTATAGACATATTAGTTATGGTTTATTTGTAGCCTACGAGGAGGGTGACGGGCGGTATGTACGTGTCCCAGGGCCGTCTTAAATAGAGCTTTATAGTCTCTTTTTACTGCTAAATCCGCCTTCTAGAGGTAAATTTCATACCTCTTTTCGTAGAAAGGGTATTCTATTTTAGAAAATGTAGCCCATTACTTCCTCCCCATTAGCTATACCTTGACCTGTCTTGTTAGCGAAGGCTTGGGCTATTGTGCTCGCTGTTGGGCCTTCAGTAGGGCGAGCTGGAGACGGCGGTATGTAGGCTGATATGCAAGGAGAGGTCGGGTATATCGTGGATTATCGATTATAGAACAGGCTCCTCTAGGGGGGTTTGGAACACCGCCAAGTCCTTAGGGTTTTAAGCGTTTGTGCTCGTAGTTCCCAGGCGAATGGCTCGGTGAATGTAGCACATTAGGATTTATAGCTAGGCATAGTGGGGTATCTAATCCCAGTTTGGGCCCTAGCTTTCGTGGTATGTAGTAGATCACGGTGGCTAAGATCGTTTTAAGAGGTGGTTTTAAGTGCATCTTTAGCTTATGACAGCTCAGTTACAGTTTGATCCTAGTTATATTAGATAGTATTTAAACCACTCTTTACGCCGTATGACAATTAATTTGGGTCTCTTGTATGACCGCGGTGGCTGGCACAAGATTTACCGACCCTATATAAGCCATAACTAAGTCAAGTTTTCACTTATTGCTTAATGTTAATCACTGCTGAATACCCGTGGGGGTGTGGCTAGGCAAGACGTCTTGGGCTGCTAGAGCGTGCCTGATGTCCGCTCCTTTATCTTAGATTAGAAAGAGGTTGGGGCATTCACACTGGGGCGCGGATACTTGCATGTGTATGTTTAGCTTGAACTAACAGTAAGGTTAGGACTAAGTCTTTTGTCTTCGGGCAGTTTTGCTGATGCCGTCTTGGCATCTTCAGTGCCATGCTTTCGATTAATGTAAGCTACGAGGACGGTTTGGTAATATAGTGGAGACTAAGCTATTATAGATTAGTCGATTGTTGTTGTTACTGTTGTTATGCAGTGGTGGTTAGTTAGATTAGCGTGTGGGGAAGAGCTTGGAGGATTATGTAACAAGCAAGAAGAAAGAAACAAGTAATTGGTTGGTAAAGATTTAGGCCAATGTTTGTTTGTGTTCAACAAACAACAAGAGAAAGAAACAAGTAATTGGTTGGTAAAGATTTAAGCCAATGTTTGTTTGTGTTCAACAAACAACAAGAGAAAGAAACAAATAATTGGTTGGTAAAGATTTAGGCCAATGTTTGTTTGTGTTCAACAAACAACAAGAGAAAGAAACAAGTAATTGGTTGGTAAAGATTTAGGCCAATGTTTGTTTGTGTTCAACAAACAACAAGAGAAAGAAACAAATAATTGGTTGGTAAAGATTTAAGCCAATGTTTGTTTGTGTTCAACAAACAACAAGAGAAAGAAACAAGTAATTGGTTGGTAAAGATTTAAGCCAATGTTTGTTTGTGTTCAACAAACAACAAGAGAAAGAAACAAGTAATTGGTTGGTAAAGATTTAGGCCAATGTTTTTAAAAATAAACAAACAAAAACAACAAAAGTGAAATGAGTTTGATGAATTTGATGTTGCTATGATTTTGGGCGGTATTAGTTTGTAAAATTTTTGTTAAATGATGATTGATGAACGAATGATGAATAAATAGGGGTTTAAGCCTAAAAGTTCCTAGAAACGTTGTTTTTGACAAACGATGAACAAACGATAAATGATGATAAAAAAAACATGTCCATTAAGCATTAACTTAATAACATCATTAGGCATACATATTGTGGATAAATCACATGCAGTTACGGGTTACCAGATTTGGAGTATTTCTCTCCCCGCCCGGTTCCGAAGCCATGACACCGATTACCTTTATCTTAGGCCAACATGTGAGAATACCATGATGTAATTAAAAGTGCATCAGTATGGAAAGTAGAACGCCCGGCTTACCCGGTTCAGCCATGACGCCATAAGCATTCCGGTAGAGACGCCGTTAGGAGATCATGTGATGCTCATGTCAAGAGATTGGGAACACCCGCCGCACTTTGAAGGGCTTATTGAGATGAGATTTAAAAAAAAAAGAAAAGAGGCAGGGCGTCCAATGCCGAGATTACGAACGAGATGAAAGATAAATAGCCCTGCCAGATGTATCGGTGAAAAGTGAGAAATAAGGGAATTATAATTATCATGGCCCTGAAATAGGAACCAGAGGCGCCAAAGAGCAAGTTGGGCTAGGGTGTAGGGGGAAAGAATGGGCCTGAAGCTAGGGTCTTAGGACATTACTGACGCCGGGTTGTTGGTTTCACGTGAGGAGTACGACTAATAGATAACCTGGCGCCTGCTTTGTGCATTTCGGAGAAAGTTCGTAAACCCATGGCCGCCGAAACCATGCAAGGGGGCACTCAAGCACTTCCGTATTTTTGAGGTTGTTCTGCACGGAGTACGTTTAAGTCATTGATTCATGAAGGTACAGTACTTGATTTATTCCTCGTACGGTAGTAAAGGGATTGAGCATAATTGTTTACTGTGATTATGGGTTTAGTACTTGTTTTAGAGGTAATTTGTGGGTATCATTAAGTGTTAACAGTTACCTGTGTTAGGTGTGTGTATAGGATGCTGTAATATCCGTAGTAAAGTGCTATGTATTAAATAATTGCATTAGTATTTCCTTTGGAGATCATATTGAATCTAGTAGGGAATATAGTGCAATGCGTATCCACATACGTCGTGCTGATTTAAAGCAAGACGGGTGGGGGGGGTAGGGGGGGGGTCGGATGAAGGTTTCTGTAGTTGAAGTACAACAGTAGTTTTTCAGGCTACAGGTCTTGGAGATAAGCCAGGCAGAAATTGTCATGGCTTATCTCGTATTTTTTCTTGGTGTTTGTTTTGTTCTTGGAGCATTTGTAGTTGCGTCAAATCCATCTCCGTATTATGGGGTGGTTGGTTTGGTGGTAGCTTCTGTTGTGGGGTGTGGATGGTTGGTTAGTGTAGGGGCTTCTTTTGTCTCCTTGGTTTTGTTTATAGTGTACTTAGGGGGAATGCTAGTAGTTTTTGTGTATTCGGTATCTTTGGCCGCGGACCCATTTCCTGAGGTTTTGGAGGATTGACGGGTTTTGGGTTATGTGGTTGGGTTCGCATTGGTGGTAGGGGTGGGGTTGATTGGTGGTTTTATGGGAGAGTGGAAGTTAGGGGTAAGTACTGTTGATAGTGAGGGGATGTTTGCTGCTCGGTTGGATTTTAGTGGGGTGGCTATGTTTTATTCGTGGGGAGTGGGGATGTTTTTGGTGGCAGGGTGGGGGTTATTATTAACTTTGTTTGTTGTGTTAGAGCTTGTACGGGGGCTGTCTCGTGGGGCGATTCGGGCGGTTTAGGGGGAGAGGGGCAAAAAGTAGTTTAGTGGTAAAACACCAGCTTTGGGAGTTGGAGAGGGAGGTTTAAGTCCTCCTTTTTTGAGGCGGCGCCGCACGAATTTTGGGCTACTCTAAGAAGGGGAGGAGTCCTTCAGTTTTTGGTTTACAAGACCAATGTTTTGTATAAACTATTAGAGTATTTAGTAGTTAAGTATTTTGTTTTCTAAGGCACTAGTAATTGGGAAGAGAATCAGGATGATAGTAAAGTAGGTGGTAGAGGCTAGTTGGCCAATGATGATGAATGGGTGTTCTACTGGTTGGCTTCCAATTCATGTTAGGATAAATAAGTTTGAGACTAGTAGTCAGAATAGTAGTTGGGACAGAGGGCGGAATGTTAGGGCACGTTGTTTGGATTTGTGGAGGAATGGGATTAGGAAGAGGATTAAGACTGAGGCAGCTAGGGCTAGTATAGTTGGTAAAGATTTAAGCCAATGTTTGTTTGTGTTCAGCAAGCACCAAGAGAAAGAAACAAGTAATTGGTTGGTAAAGATTTAAGCCAATGTTTGTTTGTGTTCAGCAAGCACCAAGAGAAGGAAATAAGTAATTGGTTGGTAAAGATTTAGGCCAATGTTTGTTTGTGTTCAGCAAGCACCAAGAGAAGGAAATAAGTAATTGGTTGGTAAAGATTTAGGCCAATGTTTGTTTGTGTTCAGCAAGCACCAAGAGAAGGAAATAAGTAATTGGTTGGTAAAGATTTAGGCCAATGTTTGTTTGTGTTCAGCAAGCACCAAGAGAAAGAAACAAGTAATTGGTTGGTAAAGATTTAGGCCAATGTTTGTTTGTGTTCAGCAAGCACCAAGAGAAGGAAATAAGTAATTGGTTGGTAAAGATTTAGGCCAATGTTTGTTTGTGTTCAGCAAGCACCAAGAGAAGGAAATAAGTAATTGGTTGGTAAAGATTTAAGCCAATGTTTGTTTGTGTTCAGCAAGCACCAAGAGAAGGAAATAAGTAATTGGTTGGTAAAGATTTAGGCCAATGTTTGTTTGTGTTCAGCAAGCACCAAGAGAAGGAAATAAGTAATTGGTTGGTAAAGATTTAGGCCAATGTTTGTTTGTGTTCAGCAAGCACCAAGAGAAGGAAATAAGTAATTGGTTGGTAAAGATTTAAGCCAATGTTTGTTTGTGTTCAGCAAGCACCAAGAGAAGGAAATAAGTAATTGGTTGGTAAAGATTTAGGCCAATGTTTGTTTGTGTTCAGCAAGCACCAAGAGAAGGAAATAAGTAATTGGTTGGTAAAGATTTAGGCCAATGTTTGTTTGTGTTCAGCAAGCACCAAGAGAAGGAAATAAGTAATTGGTTGGTAAAGATTTAGGCCAATGTTTGTTTGTGTTCAGCAAGCACCAAGAGAAGGAAATAAGTAATTGGTTGGTAAAGATTTAGGCCAATGTTTGTTTGTGTTCAGCAAGCACCAAGAGAAGGAAATAAGTAATTGGTTGGTAAAGATTTAGGCCAATGTTTGTTTGTGTTCAGCAAGCACCAAGAGAAGGAAATAAGTAATTGGTTGGTAAAGATTTAAGCCAATGTTTGTTTGTGTTCAGCAAGCACCAAGAGAAGGAAATAAGTAATTGGTTGGTAAAGATTTAAGCCAATGTTTGTTTGTGTTCAGCAAGCACCAAGAGAAGGAAATAAGTAATTGGTTGGTAAAGATTTAAGCCAATGTTTGTTTGTGTTCAGCAAGCACCAAGAGAAAGAAACAAGTAATTGGTTGGTAAAGATTTAAGCCAATGTTTGTTTGTGTTCAGCAAGCACCAAGAGAAGGAAATAAGTAATTGGTTGGTAAAGATTTAGGCCAATGTTTGTTTGTGTTCAGCAAGCACCAAGAGAAGGAAATAAGTAATTGGTTGGTAAAGATTTAGGCCAATGTTTGTTTGTGTTCAGCAAGCACCAAGAGAAGGAAATAAGTAATTGGTTGGTAAAGATTTAAGCCAATGTTTGTTTGTGTTCAACAAACAACAAGAGAAAGAAACAAGTAATTGGTTGGTAAAGATTTAGGCCAATGTTTGTTTGTGTTCAACAAACAACAAGAGAAAGAAACAAGTAATTGGTTGGTAAAGATTTAAGCCAATGTTTGTTTGTGTTCAACAAACAACAAGAGAAAGAAACAAGTAATTGGTTGGTAAAGATTTAGGCCAATGTTTGTTTGTGTTCAGCAAGCACCAAGAGAAGGAAATAAGTAATTGGTTGGTAAAGATTTAAGCCAATGTTTGTTTGTGTTCAGCAAGCACCAAGAGAAAGAAACAAGTAATTGGTTGGTAAAGATTTAAGCCAATGTTTGTTTGTGTTCAGCAAGCACCAAGAGAAAGAAACAAGTAATTGGTTGGTAAAGATTTAAGCCAATGTTTGTTTGTGTTCAACAAACAACAAGAGAAAGAAACAAGTAATTGGTTGGTAAAGATTTAGGCCAATGTTTGTTTGTGTTCAACAAACAACAAGAGAAAGAAACAAGTAATTGGTTGGTAAAGATTTAGGCCAATGTTTGTTTGTGTTCAACAAACAACAAGAGAAAGAAACAAGTAATTGGTTGGTAAAGATTTAGGCCAATGTTTGTTTGTGTTCAACAAACAACAAGAGAAAGAAACAAGTAATTGGTTGGTAAAGATTTAAGCCAATGTTTGTTTGTGTTCAACAAACAACAAGAGAAAGAAACAAGTAATTGGTTGGTAAAGATTTAGGCCAATGTTTGTTTGTGTTCAACAAACAACAAGAGAAAGAAACAAATAATTGGTTGGTAAAGATTTAAGCCAATGTTTGTTTGTGTTCAACAAACAACAAGAGAAAGAAACAAGTAATTGGTTGGTAAAGATTTAAGCCAATGTTTGTTTGTGTTCAACAAACAACAAGAGAAAGAAACAAGTAATTGGTTGGTAAAGATTTAGGCCAATGTTTTTAAAAATAAACAAACAAAAACAACAAAAGTGAAATGAGTTTGATGAATTTGATGTTGCTATGATTTTGGGCGGTATTAGTTTGTAAAATTTTTGTTAAATGATGATTGATGAACGAATGATGAATAAATAGGGGTTTAAGCCTAAAAGTTCCTAGAAACGTTGTTTTTGACAAACGATGAACAAACGATAAATGATGATAAAAAAAACATGTCCATTAAGCATTAACTTAATAACATCATTAGGCATACATATTGTGGATAAATCACATGCAGTTACGGGTTACCAGATTTGGAGTATTTCTCTCCCCGCCCGGTTCCGAAGCCATGACACCGATTACCTTTATCTTAGGCCAACATGTGAGAATACCATGATGTAATTAAAAGTGCATCAGTATGGAAAGTAGAACGCCCGGCTTACCCGGTTCAGCCATGACGCCATAAGCATTCCGGTAGAGACGCCGTTAGGAGATCATGTGATGCTCATGTCAAGAGATTGGGAACACCCGCCGCACTTTGAAGGGCTTATTGAGATGAGATTTAAAAAAAAAAGAAAAGAGGCAGGGCGTCCAATGCCGAGATTACGAACGAGATGAAAGATAAATAGCCCTGCCAGATGTATCGGTGAAAAGTGAGAAATAAGGGAATTATAATTATCATGGCCCTGAAATAGGAACCAGAGGCGCCAAAGAGCAAGTTGGGCTAGGGTGTAGGGGGAAAGAATGGGCCTGAAGCTAGGGTCTTAGGACATTACTGACGCCGGGTTGTTGGTTTCACGTGAGGAGTACGACTAATAGATAACCTGGCGCCTGCTTTGTGCATTTCGGAGAAAGTTCGTAAACCCATGGCCGCCGAAACCATGCAAGGGGGCACTCAAGCACTTCCGTATTTTTGAGGTTGTTCTGCACGGAGTACGTTTAAGTCATTGATTCATGAAGGTACAGTACTTGATTTATTCCTCGTACGGTAGTAAAGGGATTGAGCATAATTGTTTACTGTGATTATGGGTTTAGTACTTGTTTTAGAGGTAATTTGTGGGTATCATTAAGTGTTAACAGTTACCTGTGTTAGGTGTGTGTATAGGATGCTGTAATATCCGTAGTAAAGTGCTATGTATTAAATAATTGCATTAGTATTTCCTTTGGAGATCATATTGAATCTAGTAGGGAATATAGTGCAATGCGTATCCACATACGTCGTGCTGATTTAAAGCAAGACGGGTGGGGGGGGTAGGGGGGGGGGTCGGATGAAGGTTTCTGTAGTTGAAGTACAACAGTAGTTTTTCAGGCTACAGGTCTTGGAGATAAGCCAGGCAGAAATTGTCATGGCTTATCTCGTATTTTTTCTTGGTGTTTGTTTTGTTCTTGGAGCATTTGTAGTTGCGTCAAATCCATCTCCGTATTATGGGGTGGTTGGTTTGGTGGTAGCTTCTGTTGTGGGGTGTGGATGGTTGGTTAGTGTAGGGGCTTCTTTTGTCTCCTTGGTTTTGTTTATAGTGTACTTAGGGGGAATGCTAGTAGTTTTTGTGTATTCGGTATCTTTGGCCGCGGACCCATTTCCTGAGGTTTTGGAGGATTGACGGGTTTTGGGTTATGTGGTTGGGTTCGCATTGGTGGTAGGGGTGGGGTTGATTGGTGGTTTTATGGGAGAGTGGAAGTTAGGGGTAAGTACTGTTGATAGTGAGGGGATGTTTGCTGCTCGGTTGGATTTTAGTGGGGTGGCTATGTTTTATTCGTGGGGAGTGGGGATGTTTTTGGTGGCAGGGTGGGGGTTATTATTAACTTTGTTTGTTGTGTTAGAGCTTGTACGGGGGCTGTCTCGTGGGGCGATTCGGGCGGTTTAGGGGGAGAGGGGCAAAAAGTAGTTTAGTGGTAAAACACCAGCTTTGGGAGTTGGAGAGGGAGGTTTAAGTCCTCCTTTTTTGAGGCGGCGCCGCACGAATTTTGGGCTACTCTAAGAAGGGGAGGAGTCCTTCAGTTTTTGGTTTACAAGACCAATGTTTTGTATAAACTATTAGAGTATTTAGTAGTTAAGTATTTTGTTTTCTAAGGCACTAGTAATTGGGAAGAGAATCAGGATGATAGTAAAGTAGGTGGTAGAGGCTAGTTGGCCAATGATGATGAATGGGTGTTCTACTGGTTGGCTTCCAATTCATGTTAGGATAAATAAGTTTGAGACTAGTAGTCAGAATAGTAGTTGGGACAGAGGGCGGAATGTTAGGGCACGTTGTTTGGATTTGTGGAGGAATGGGATTAGGAAGAGGATTAAGACTGAGGCAGCTAGGGCTAGTACACCCCCTAGTTTATTTGGGATAGATCGTAAAATAGCATAGGCAAATAGAAAATATCATTCTGGCTTAATATGTGGTGGTGTAACTAGGGGGTTTGCGGGTGTGAAATTTTCTGGGTCGCCCAGGAGGTTAGGGTGGAATAAAGCTAGGGTTGTTAAGAGGAGTAGTATAATTACAAATCCTAGGACGTCTTTGAGTGAAAAGTAGGGGTGAAATGGGATTTTATCGGAGTTGGATATAATGCCTAAGGGGTTGTTGGAGCCAGATTCGTGGAGGAATGTGAGGTGGATTAGGGTGAGTCCGGCAATTATAAAGGGCAGGAGGAAGTGTAAGGCAAAGAATCGGGTTAGTGTGGGGTTGTCTACTGAAAATCCACCTCAGGCCCATTCAACTAAAGTTTGGCCGATATAAGGGACTGCAGAGAATAGGTTGGTAATTACTGTAGCTCCTCAGAATGATATCTGCCCTCATGGCAGGACGTAGCCTACAAAAGCGGTAGCTATAAGGGTGAGAAGGAGTACTACCCCTGTGTTTCAGGTTTCCTGGAATAGATAAGAGCCGTAATAGAATCCTCGTCCGATGTGGAAGTAGATACAGATGAAGAAGAATGAGGCTCCATTAGCGTGAAGATTACGAAGCAGTCAACCGTATTGGACGTTTCGACATGTGTGGGCGACTGATGAGAAGGCTAGTGTTGTGTCGGCAGTATAATGGGCAGCTAGGAGGAGGCCAGTAAAGATTTGGGTTAGTAGGCAAATTCCTAGTAGTGACCCAAAGTTTCATCAGGCGGAGATGTTTGAGGGGGTAGGGAGGTCGATTAGGGAGCTGTTGATTGTTTTTAATAGTGGGTGGTTCTTGCGAATGTTGGGTGCCATTAGTTTTGGGTTGTTTGAGATAAGATCAGGACTAGGATGGATAGGGCAAAGGAGCTCAGATAGGTTTTGATAAGTCCAGTGTGTAGGGTGGTAGTGGCTTTTGATGCTTTAAGTTGTAGGTCGGCAAGTCCTTCTGGGCCTATTTTTTTGTATCAAGACAGGTCGATCAGATGTGAGGCAACTTTTTGTCCGTTATTTAGGAGATTTAGGGAAGTTAAGCGGTGTGTGAGTGGGTTGAAATAGCCTAGGGAAGAGGAGAAGTTTAGGTAGGTGTTTTGTTTTGGTTTGTTTAGGTTGTGTGCTAGGTTAGATAGTTCTAGGGCTATTATAATGCCTAGTGCGGTAACTATAATGGCTGCGGTTTTCGTTACTATGGGCATAGTTATTGGAGGGGTTTTTACAGGAGGAGTAAGGGATGAGATTAGTAGGCCAGCAGTGATGCTTCCTAAGGCAAGTCGGGTGATTGGTTTTAAGATTATAGGATTGTTCTCGTTTATGGGTGTGATTGTGGCTATGCGAGTTGATCCTGCCTGAGTTAAGATGGTTATGCGTAGGCTGTAGGTTGCAGTGAATGATGTGGCCAGTAATGTAAGGGTTAGGGCCCATGTGTTTAGGTATGAGGTGTTCAGGCTTTCGATAATGAGGTCTTTTGAGTAGAATCCTGCTAGGAAAGGGGTACCTATCAGGGCTAGGTTCCCGATTGTTAGACAGGAAGCGGTTGTAGGGAGTATTTTTTGTAGTCCCCCTATTTTTCGGATGTCTTGTTCTCCGTTGAGGTTGTGGATGATAGAGCCAGAACATAGGAATAATATTGCTTTGAAGAAGGCGTGGGTTGAGATATGTAGGAAGGCCAGTTGTGGTAGGTTTAGACCAATGGTAACTATTATTAGCCCTAGTTGGCTTGATGTGGAGAAAGCAATGATTTTTTTGATGTCGTTTTGGGTGATAGCACATGTGGCTGCAAATATTGTGGAAAGAGCCCCTAAACACAGGCAAAGGGTGAGGGCGGTTTGGTTGTTTTCAATTATAGGATGAGTGCGGATTAGCAGGAAGATTCCGGCTACTACTATAGTACTTGAGTGAAGTAGGGCGGAGACTGGGGTAGGTCCTTCTATGGCGGCTGGAAGTCATGGGTGTAAACCGAATTGGGCGGATTTTCCTGTGGCTGCTAGGATAAGGCCTAGTAGGGGAAGTGTGGGGGTTTGGTGTTGGGTAAATGTTTGTTGGATTTCTCAGGTGTTTATGGTGGAGGCAAGTCAGGCTATGCATAGGATAAGTCCAATATCTCCGATTCGATTATATAGTACTGCCTGAAGGGCAGCTGTGTTGGCTTCAGTTCGTCCGTATCATCAGCCAATTAAGAGGAAGGATATAATTCCTACTCCCTCTCAACCGATGAATAATAGAAATATGTTGTTAGCGATAGTTAGGGTTAGTATGGCAGCTAGAAATATTAAAAGGTGTGAGAAAAATTTTGTGATATGTGGTTCGGAGCTTATGTATCACAGGGCGAATTGTAGGATTGATCATGTAACAAACAGGGCGATGGGGAGGAAGGTTATGGAGTATTGGTCTATTTTGAGGCTAATAGGGATTTTAAAGTTTGTGATATATTTTCATTCTCAGTATGAGGAGATACTTTCTGCACCTGAGTATATGAATAGTGTTGTGGGTACTAGGCTAGTGAAGAAGGCAGTTTTTACTGTGAGGGTGAGTGAAGCGGGGTTATTTTTAGTCTGAATTAAGAAGGGAAGGATTATGGGGGTAAGGATAATTATTAGTGTGAGAAGTGTGAGTGTGTTTAGCAGTAATGGGGTTTCCACTGCTTTTACTTGGATTTGCACCAAGATAGGTGGCTCCTAAGACCAGTGGATTGCTATTATCCTTTAAAAGCAAGGAGGCTGAGGTTTTAAACTCAGATGCGAGAATTAGCAGTTTTCGCTGGTTGAACCCTCCTTGGGGCAGGTAAGAAGGGTTTAACTTCTATTTTTAGAATCACAGTCTAATGTTTGGGTTAAACTATACTTGCATGTAGGAATTCCAGAGATTAGTTCTGGTTTTAGGATGAGTAGTAGTATTGGGGTAATGTGGAGAGTTATTAGAAGGTGCTCTCGTGTATTTGAATTTTGGATTGATGTGATGTGAGAAGGTAGAATTCCTCGTTGGGTAGTTAGCAATATGAAGAGAGTATATGAGGCAGTTAAGAATGTTGCGGCTCCAGTTAGGATGATGGTTAGTGGGGATCAGTTGAACAGGGCAATCATAATTGTAAGCTCTGCTATTAGGTTTGTGGTTGGAGGTAGTGCTATGTTTGTTAAATTAGCTAGAAGTCATCAGGTAGCTATTAGGGGTAGGATGGGTTGTAGTCCTCGTGTAAGAAAGAGGATTCGGCTGTGAGTGCGTTCGTAGTTTGTGTTGGCCAGGCAGAATAGCATTGAGGAAGTCAGTCCGTGGGAGATTATTAGGATTATGGCCCCGGAGAATGCTCAGTGGGTTTGGATTATGGCTGCAGCAATGACTAGGCCTATATGGCTTACTGAGGAGTAAGCGATGAGTGATTTTAAATCAGTTTGACGGAGGCAGATTGAGCTGGTTATTAGTGCACCTCATAAAGCTAGGGTGAGAAAAGGGTAGTGAAGTTGGTTTGAAATTGGGTTTATTAGGAGGGTTACTCGTATAATACCATATCCCCCTAGTTTTAGGAGGAGTGCTGCAAGTAATATTGAGCCTGCAATGGGGGCTTCGACATGGGCTTTTGGGAGTCAGAGATGGAGACCATATAGGGGTGCTTTTACTATAAATGCTATAAGTATTGCGACTCCTGTTAACATGTCTGATCATGAATTGGTTAGTGAGAGGTGGATTAGCTTTAGTATGGGGAGGTATAGGGTCCCAATATGTGAGTGAAGATATAGGATTGCCACTAACAGGGGAAGAGAACTGATAAGGGTGTAGAATAAAAGGTAAGTTCCGGCGCTTAGACGCTCAGGTTGATTACCTCATCGTGTGATAAGGATTAGGGTTGGGATTAGGGTTGCTTCAAATGAAATATAGAATAATATTAACTCTGTAGTTGAGAATGCTAGAAGGATGAATGGTTGAACCACGATTAGGGTAGTAATGAACATCCGTTTTCGTGGCTGGGGTTCGTGTTGCAAGTGATGTTGGCTTGCTATAATTATAAGTGGTAAAAGTCAGCAAGATAAGACTAGTAGGGGAGACGAGATTTGGTCGATGCCAGTTCATTGGGATTGAATGTTGTAGGGGAAGTACGATGGGATAAGTCAGTGGAGGCTTAGCGTAGCAATTAGGAGGCTGTGTGTGGTGGTGATAGTTCACATGGATTTTTGGGGGGAGAGGAGGGCGGTTGGGATAAGTATGATTGTTGGGAGGAGAATCTTTAGCATTGTAGAAGGTTAAGGTTGTGTAGGTGGTCTGATCCATGGGTTCGTGTGGAAGCAACTAGGACAGCTAGGCCTGTTCCCGCCTCACAGGCTGAGAACGATAGTATTAGTACAGGGATGAGAGTAAATGAAGCTGCTTGGTTTTCAATTGGTCAGGTTGATAGAGCAACATATATAGATAATATTATGCTTTCTAAACATAGTAGAGCAGAAACCAGGTGAGTACGGTGGAAGGCAAGTCCAATACCGCTGGAGATAAAAGCAAGGTAGAAGAAAAGGTGAGATAGTGACATTGAGAAAGTCATAGGTGCGGGCTATGATTTGCTGAGTCGAAATCAGATGTCTTAGTTAGACTAACTTTCTGTGGTTTATTCTGCTCATTCTAGGCCGCCCTGGATTCACTCATAGATTAAGCCTAGTGTTAGTAGGAGAAGGATTATTGAGGTTCAGGCTAGGGTGGTGATTGGAGAGTCTAGTTGGGTGGCTCATGGGAGCGGGAGGAGGAGTGCAATTTCTAGATCAAATAGAAGGAAAAGGATAGCTACTGAGGAAGAATCGGATTGAGAATGGAAGTCGGGCAGATCCTAGTGGGTCAAATCCACATTCGTATGGGGAGAGTTTTTCTGAGTCTGGTGTGGTTTGGGCGAGTCAAAGGTTTAGTATAGTGAGGATGGCGGTGATGAGGAATGATATGGTAAGTATAAATATGATTATGTTGATTGCTCTTCTCTGGGGTTGTACCAGATTTTAGAGATTGGAAGTCAATTGTATTGAATATACTAGAAGAGCATGATCCTCATCAGTAAATGGTTATATAGAGGAATAGTCAGATGACGTCTACGAAGTGCCAGTACCAGGCTGCGGCTTCAAATCCGAAGTGGTGGTTGGATGTAAAATGGAATTTGATTAGTCGTAGGAGACAGACTAGCAGGAAAGATGACCCAATGATTACGTGAAGGCCGTGAAATCCTGTGGCTACGAAGAATGTTGAGCCGTACACACCGTCTGCAATTGAAAATGAAGCTTCATGGTATTCTATGGCTTGTAAAAGCGTGAAATAAAATCCCAGTAGGATTGTTAGAGTTAGGGCCTGAATGCTTTGGTTTCGGTTTCCTTCTGTAATGCTGTGGTGGGCTCATGTTACAGTAACACCGGATGCTAGGAGGATAGCAGTGTTTAAAAGTGGAACTTCTAGGGGGTTAAGGGGGTTAATTCCTGTAGGGGGTCATTGTCCTCCTAGTTCTGGAGTGGGAACTAAGCTAGAGTGGAAGAATGCTCAGAAGAATCCGAGAAAGAAGAATGCCTCGGATGTGATGAAGAGGATTATTCCGTATCGTAAGCCTTTTTGGACAGTAGGGGTGTGATGACCTTGGAATGTTCCCTCTCGTACAATGTCTCGCCATCATTGAAGTATCACTAGGGCTATAGATAGCAATCCTAGTGCTAAAAGTTGAGTGGAATTATAGTGGAATCATATGACTAAGCCTGAAGTGGTGAGCAAAGCGGCAGCGGCTCCAAAAATTGGTCATGGGCTTGGGTTAACTATGTGGTATGAGTGTGCTTGGTGGGCCATTAGATATTTTCTTGTAGGTATAGGCTTAAGAGGAGTACAAATACGTAGGCTTGAATTATGGCTACTGCTACTTCTAGAACGGTTAGTAGTAGTAGAATAGAAGTAGTTAGAATGGAAACTGCAGGTATGATAGGGAGTAGGGCTGTGGAGGCTGTAGAAATTAGCTGAATAAGTAGATGGCCTGCCGTGAGATTGGCTGTTAGACGTACTCCTAGGGCTACAGGGCGGATGAGCAGGCTAGTAGTTTCGATTATAATTAGAGCAGGAATTAGTGGAGTTGGTGTACCTTCTGGAAGTAGATGACTTAGTGATGCTGAGGGTTGATTTCGGAGTCCTGTTAGGAGGGTGGCTAGTCAAAGGGGGAAGGCTAAAGCTAGGTTTATTGATAGTTGGGTTGTTGGAGTGAATGTATATGGGAGGAGGCCGAGCAGGTTAATGGAAAGTAAGAGGACTATCAGGGATGTTAAGATTAAGGCTCATTTATGACCTGTTTTGTTAAGAGGTGTTATGAGTTGCTTTGTGATGAGATGGATTAATCATGATTGTAGTGTGGTTAGGCGATTGCCGACTCATCGATTTCCTGGTGTTGGAATGAGTAAGGTTGGAAATAGTATTGATAAGAGGATTAATGGAATGCCCAAGAAGCACGGAGTTGTGAATTGATCAAAGAAGCTTAGGTTCATGGTCAGGTTCATGGTAGGGTTTTAGGGGTTATGGAAATTTTGTTTGATGGTACGTTGGATGATGGGAATGAAAGAAGTTTCGGTTGGAGAATTAAGGAAAGAGTTAATCATGATAGAAGTATAATAAAAAATCATGGGCTTGGATTGAGTTGTGGCATATCATTAAGGAGGAGAGAGTTGTTCCTCTTTCTCTAGCTTAAAAGGCTAGTGCTGATTCATAGCTTCTTAATGTTTAGGATGATATGGATAAGGATCAGTTTTCGAAGTGTGAGAGGGGAGAGGATTCTACAACAATTGGTATGTAGCTGTGGTTTGCTCCACAAATTTCAGAGCATTGTCCATAAAAGATTCCTGGTCGAGTTGTGATGAATGATGTTTGGTTTAGTCGGCCTGGGATTGCATCGGTTTTTACTCCTAGGGTGGGTACGGCTCAGGAATGTAAAACATCGTCGGCAGTAACGATGACACGGATTGGGGATTCTATGGGGATAACCACTCGGTGGTCTACTTCTAGAAGTCGGAAGTGTCCCAGGGGGAGATCGGATGTTGGGATTATGTAAGAGTCGAATGAGAGATCTTTAAAGTCTGTATATTCGTATGATCAATATCATTGGTGTCCGATAGCTTTTAAGGTTAAGTCCGGTTCATCAATTTCATCTATTATATACAGGATTTGTAGCGATGGAAGGGCTAATAGGATTAATACAATGGCTGGCAGAATTGTTCAGACTAGTTCAACTTCTTGAGCATCGACAGTGTTTGAGGATAGTTTTTCTATAAGTATAAGTGCTAGGAGATAAAGAACTAAGGCACAGATTGCTAATGCGACTATAAGGGCGTGGTCGTGAAATTCGACAAGCTCCTCTATAATGGGGGATGAGGCATCTTGAAATCCTAATTGGGAGTGATTAGCCATGTGAGGTGTACAGGGTTTTCACCTGTAATTTAGCCTTGACAAGGCTATGTAATTGGTTTACTAACACATCATAAGAAAGAAGCATGAGTGGTTTAATGCGGTTGGCTTGAAACCAGCGTGTGAGGGTTCAACTCCTTCCTTTCTTGAACTTGGACGAAGGCTGGTTCTTCGAAGGTATGGTAAGGAGGTGGGCAGCCATGGATTCATTCAATGTTGGTAGTAATTAGTTCTGGTTGTAACACTTTTCGTTTAGATGAAAAGGCCTCTCAGATAATGAATATAAGCATGATTACGGCTGTTATTGAAATTAAGGAGCCGATTGAGGATACAGTATTTCAAAGGGTATATGCATCTGGGTAGTCTGAGTATCGTCGTGGTATACCTGCTAGGCCTAAGAAGTGTTGAGGGAAGAAGGTTAAGTTAACTCCTGTAAATATAACTCCGAAGTGGGTTTTTGCTCAGGTTGGGTGTAGGGTGTAGCCTGTGAATAGAGGGAATCAGTGAGTAAAACCTGCCAGGATAGCAAATACAGCCCCTATTGATAGGACATAGTGGAAGTGAGCAACTACGTAGTACGTATCATGTAGGGCAATGTCTAGGGAGGAGTTTGCTAGGACAATTCCTGTAAGACCTCCGATGGTAAATAAGAAGATGAAGCCTAGGGCTCATAGTATTGGAGGATCCCATTTAATTGTTCCTCCATGGAGTGTAGCTAGTCAGCTAAATACTTTAATACCAGTTGGGATTGCAATGATTATAGTGGCGGATGTGAAGTAAGCTCGGGTATCTACGTCTATACCTACTGTGAACATATGGTGAGCTCATACAATGAAGCCTAGGAAGCCAATGGATAGCATGGCTCAGACTATGCCCATGTATCCAAATGGCTCTTTTTTTCCTGCGTAGTAAGCTACTACGTGTGAGATAATTCCGAAGCCAGGAAGGATGAGAATATAGACTTCTGGGTGTCCAAAAAATCAGAACAGATGCTGGTAGAGAATGGGGTCACCCCCTCCTGCTGGGTCAAAGAAGGTAGTGTTCAGATTTCGGTCTGTTAGGAGTATTGTGATTCCTGCAGCTAGGACAGGGAGTGAGAGGAGAAGGAGAACTGCGGTGATAAGGACCGATCAGACGAATAGTGGGGTTTGGTACTGAGATAGGGCTGGGGGTTTTATGTTGATGGCTGTCGTAATAAAGTTAATTGCGCCTAGAATGGAGGACACACCTGCTAGGTGGAGAGAAAAGATGGCTATGTCTACAGAAGCACCGGCATGAGCTAGGTTGCCAGCAAGGGGCGGGTATACGGTTCACCCTGTTCCTGCCCCGGCTTCTACTGTGGAAGAAGCTAGTAGAAGTAGGAAGGACGGGGGAAGTAGTCAGAAGCTTATGTTATTTATGCGTGGGAAGGCTATGTCCGGGGCACCAATTATAAGTGGAACTAATCAGTTTCCAAAGCCTCCGATTATAATTGGCATAACCATAAAGAAGATTATGACAAAAGCATGAGCGGTAACGATAACGTTGTAAATTTGGTCATCTCCTAGAAGGGTTCCGGGTTGACCTAGTTCTGCGCGGATGAGCAGGCTTAGGGAGGTACCAATCATACCAGCCCATGCTCCGAAGATTAAGTATAGTGTACCGATGTCTTTGTGGTTAGTTGAGAATAATCATCGATTAATGAAGGTCACAGGTAAGATGGCTGAGGGTTGTTAGGCGTTAGGCTGTAGTCCTTTTTACAGAGGTTCAAGTCCTCTTCTTATCGGTTTCGTGGTGAAGTTCATGTTGGGTTGCAAATCCATCGATGTGCAGAGAATGCACCGGAACCTAGTAGACGGAAGCCTGTTGGTTTGGGCGTCTAGCTGTTAACTAGTACTTTATGGGATCAAAGCCCATCTGTCTAGGCAAGGCTCTAGCTTAATTAAAGCGCTTGGGTTGCATTCAGGAGATGCAGGATAGTGTCCTGCGAGTCTTAACAGAAACTAAGAGAGTTTAACTCTTGTTTAAGGCTTTGAAGGCCTTCGGTTTTGGTACTATCCTAAGTTTCTAAATGGAGGTTAGAACTAGTGGTAAGAGCGGTAAGAGAGAGGATGATAAGGCAGTGATAATAGCGATACTGATGTTTGTTGGTTTATTAATATATCATTGTTTTATATGATTTGCAGAGTTGGGTGGTAATGTGATTGTGGAGTAGTAGGCTAGGCGTAGGTAGAAGAATAGGCTTAATAGTGAGAGTATAGCAATGAGTGTGGCTGATGTGGTCATGCTTTGTTTAGTAAGTTCTTGAATAATAAGTCACTTAGGTATGAAGCCGGTTAAGGGGGGGAGGCCAGCTAATGAGAGAAGAGTTAGGAGTAATATTGCACTAAGCATTGGTATTTTTGTTCAGGAAATTATTAGTGTAGATAGTTTTACAGTATTGGTTGTGTTGAGTGAGAGGAATACTGCGGAGGTGATTAAGGAGTATAAGTAAAAGGTTAGAAGGGTAAGTTGTGGGCTGTAGATAATAATGATGGTTATTCAACCTAGGTGTGAGATGGAGGAGAAGGCTAGGATCTTTCGGATCTGTGTCTGATTTAATCCTATTCAGCCCCCTAATGCTGTAGAGAGGATTGCTATTGTAGTTAGTAGAGTGGGGTTGAGGGATTGGGAAGTTAGAAAGAGAATGGTGACTGGGGGGAATTTTATTAATGTAGATAGAAGTAAGGCCGTTGTTATAGAGGAGCCTTGCAGGACTTCTGGATATCAGAAGTGGAATGGTGCTAGACCAAGTTTTGTTGCAATTGCTATAGTTAGTAGTAAGCATGCAGTAGGGTTAGTTAGTTGTGTAATGTCCCATTGTCCTGTTGCTCATGCGTTGATTATGCTTGAGAAGAGTAGTGTTGTGGAGGCAGCTGCTTGGACTAGGAAATATTTGGTTGAGGCTTCGATGGCTCGAGGGTGATGTGACTTTGAGATAAGGGGAATAATGGCGAGGGTATTAATCTCCAATCCTGTTCAGGCTACTGCTCAGTGATTGCTCGAAATTGTAGTAGTTGTTCCAATAATTAGGCTTAGGACTGAAATTAATTTTGCGTGCGGTCCCATTAGTAGAGGAAGGGGTTAAACCATCATTTTCGGGGTATGGGCCCGATAGCTTTTTTAGCTGACCCTACTTAGAAAGTAATATAAAGGAAGTATGGAGGGTTTTGATCTCTTCTGTGTAGGTTCGATTCCTGCTTTTCTAAATTAGGTTAAGATTAGGAAATGAGAGGATTAGTATACCTCTATGTTCACTTTATCATAGTGATCCTTAAGTTCAGGCACATTTCCTTGGTTTATCTTAGGTGAGGAGGTAGGCCTGCGTAGCAAATTGGTATGCTGGTGTGTCATAAACACAGTGCAAGTGTTAAGGGAAGAAAATTCTTTCATAGTAAATGCATGAGTTGATCGTACCGGAATCGTGGGTAAGAGGCACGGATTCATAGAAAGCTTGAGGAGAGAAGTAAAATCTTGGTGGCCAGGGCTGTTGAAAATAATTCCGGAGGAAGATGAAGTAGGCTAGGATTTAGGAATAAGATGGTGGTTATAGTATTTATTAATATAATATTAGCATATTCAGCGAGGAAAAATAAGGCAAAGGGTCCAGCTGCATATTCTACATTAAACCCAGAGACTAGTTCTGATTCCCCCTCTGTGAGGTCGAAGGGTGCACGGTTTGTTTCAGCGAGGGTGGAGATGAACCACATTATTGCAAGAGGTCACGAAGAGAAAATTAAGTATAGTGGCTCTTGCGTTACTGCAAGGGTGCCTAGGGTGTAGTTTCCATTTAGGACAATCACGGATAGGAGAATGATGGCCAGTGTTACTTCGTATGAGATAGTTTGTGCTACTGCTCGTAGGGCTCCGATTAAGGCATACTTAGAATTGGAGGCTCAGCCCGATCATAAAATAGAATATACAGCTAGGCTGGATATGGCTAGTAGGAAGAGAAAGCCTAGGTTTAAATCGGCAAGGGGAAATGGAAGTGGCAGAGGGGTTCAAATTGTAATTGCTAGGAGTAGGGCTAATATTGGGGTTACAAGAAATAGAAATGGGGAGGAGGTGGATGGGCGAATAGGCTCCTTGATAAATAGTTTTACCCCATCTGCAAGGGGCTGAAGTAAACCGAAAGGGCCTACGATATTAGGGCCCTTTCGGGCTTGTATATAGCTTAAGACTTTTCGTTCTACTAGTGTAAGAAAGGCTACAGCAATTAAAATTGGGATAGCATAAGACAGGGACATAATCAGGTAAATTAAAGTCTGCGGTAGGGTCATGATAGTTAAAAAGTAAGCTAGAGAGAGGACTTGAACCTCTGGGTAAAGGGCTTAAGCCTTTTGCAATTGCCGGGCTCTGCCACGCTAGCTGAGTCCTTTTCTAGGAGATAGTAGTGGGTTAGCCTTTTAGTAATTAAGACGTTATCATTACTTTTAGGGAAGGCATGGGTTGATACATTGGCCTTACTTTCCCGGTCCTTTCGTACTAGAGAAAGTTGTTCATAGATAGAAACCGACCTGGATTACTCCGGTCTGAACTCAGATCACGTAGGACTGTTAATCGTTGAACAAACGAACCCTTAATAGCGGCTGCACCATTAGGATGTCCTGATCCAACATCGAGGTCGTAAACCCCCTTGTCGATATGGGCTCTTGAAGGGGATAGCGCTGTTATCCCTGGGGTAGCTTGGTCCATTGGTCAATTGTATTGGGTCTGGTTACTATTAGCACGTTGAGGTGTGGGTCTTGGTTAAGAGGTGTGATCTAATTTTTGGAGGATTTGGTTTTCTCCAAGGTCGCCCCAACCGAAAAATGCGAGCTAGCAGGTCTGGGTGGTTAGCCTATGTAGGGGGTTGTTAGGTTGTGGGTAGCCGCTGATTTTAAAGTTCCACAGGGTCTTCTCGTCTTATGGGATTATCCCTGCTTTTTCACAGGGAGATCAATTTCACTGATCATCTGCAAGAGACAGTTAAGACCTCGTTTAGCCATTCATACAGGTCTCGATTTATGAGACAATTGATTGCGCTACCTTTGCACGGTTAGGATACCGCGGCCGTTAAACATGGGGTCACTGGGCAGGCATCACCTTCAATACTTGGTTGGCTGAAGGCTATGTTTTTGGTAAACAGTCGGGCCTTGAGATTGCCTAGTTCCTTTTACAGATTTTAATCTTCTTTTGGGCGCTCCTGAGTTGGATTAACAGATAGTCGAATACCAGGTCTAGTAATAGTGGGTTTTGGGTATTTGTAGGTCTGTTAATAATGTTGGATGTAAGTTTGCGCCTTTAGAGGGGGCACCCCAGGTTACTCATTTTAGCATTGATTCTTCTATTAAATGATAGATTAGCCTGTTAGTGAAGAGGGAGTCGAGTTATTTTACGGATTTTTGAATGTGAAGCTTTGACGCACTCTTTGTTGATGGCTGCTTGAAGGCCTACAAATGTATAGGGAATATTTTTGTGTGGCTTATCCTCTTTGGGAGATTGTACTCTTTTTTAAAGGAGCTGTACCCCCTTTAAATATTTCCTGATCTGCTACAATTAGGGATTATGGAGTTAGTTGTCCGTATTGAGAGATATCAGGGAGGAACTAAGATTCGTTTCACAGGCAACCAGCTATCACCCAGCTCGGTTGGCTTTTCACCACTACCAGCAAGTCATCCCGCTCTTTTGCAACAGAGATGGGTTCGCTCAATTAATAGCTGCTTGAAGGTAGCTCGCTCAGGTTTCGGGAGGACAAGCTTAAATTCGTTTGGCTTGGTTTTTCTTGCTAAATCATGATGCAAAAGGTACAAGGGTTTATCTTTGCTATTTGTTGCTTGGTTTTTCATTTTTATTTCATCTTTCCCTTACGGTACATGTGATCTCTATAGCGCCGATGGAAGTTAACCTTTTCTGTCGCCCATACTGGGGTGTTAAAATGCTTTGGCCTTCGTGGAAAGTAATTTTTTATTATCTAATGTTTATTTATGATAGGTGGGCTAGAGTGAGGCTCAAAGCGATCTGAGTGGATAACAGATGTCTCTCAGGTGTAAGCTGAGTGCTTTATTGTTTAGCTACGCCTTGATATGCTAAGTACACCTTCCGGTACACTTACCTTGTTACGACTTACCTCATCTTTGGCTTATAGACATATTAGTTATGGTTTATTTGTAGCCTACGAGGAGGGTGACGGGCGGTATGTACGTGTCCCAGGGCCGTCTTAAATAGAGCTTTATAGTCTCTTTTTACTGCTAAATCCGCCTTCTAGAGGTAAATTTCATACCTCTTTTCGTAGAAAGGGTATTCTATTTTAGAAAATGTAGCCCATTTCTTCCTCCCCATTAGCTATACCTTGACCTGTCTTGTTAGCGAAGGCTTGGGCTATTGTGCTCGCTGTTGGGCCTTCAGTAGGGCGAGCTGGAGACGGCGGTATGTAGGCTGATATGCAAGGAGAGGTCGGGTATATCGTGGATTATCGATTATAGAACAGGCTCCTCTAGGGGGGTTTGGAACACCGCCAAGTCCTTAGGGTTTTAAGCGTTTGTGCTCGTAGTTCCCAGGCGAATGGCTCGGTGAATGTAGCACATTAGGATTTATAGCTAGGCATAGTGGGGTATCTAATCCCAGTTTGGGCCCTAGCTTTCGTGGTATGTAGTAGATCACGGGGGCTAAGATCGTTTTAAGAGGTGGTTTTAAGTGCATCTTTAGCTTATGACAGCTCAGTTACAGTTTGATCCTAGTTATATTAGATAGTATTTAAACCACTCTTTACGCCGTATGACAATTAATTTGGGTCTCTTGTATGACCGCGGTGGCTGGCACAAGATTTACCGACCCTATATAAGCCATAACTAAGTCAAGTTTTCACTTATTGCTTAATGTTAATCACTGCTGAATACCCGTGGGGGTGTGGCTAGGCAAGACGTCTTGGGCTGCTAGAGCGTGCCTGATGTCCGCTCCTTTATCTTAGATTAGAAAGAGGTTGGGGCATTCACACTGGGGCGCGGATACTTGCATGTGTATGTTTAGCTTGAACTAACAGTAAGGTTAGGACTAAGTCTTTTGTCTTCGGGCAGTTTTGCTGATGCCGTCTTGGCATCTTCAGTGCCATGCTTTCGATTAATGTAAGCTACGAGGACGGTTTGGTAATATAGTGGAGACTAAGCTATTATAGATTAGTCGATTGTTGTTGTTACTGTTGTTATGCAGTGGTGGTTAGTTAGATTAGCGTGTGGGGAAGAGCTTGGAGGATTATGTAACAAGCAAGAAGAAAGAAACAAGTAATTGGTTGGTAAAGATTTAGGCCAATGTTTGTTTGTGTTCAACAAACAACAAGAGAAAGAAACAAGTAATTGGTTGGTAAAGATTTAGGCCAATGTTTGTTTGTGTTCAACAAACAACAAGAGAAAGAAACAAGTAATTGGTTGGTAAAGATTTAAGCCAATGTTTGTTTGTGTTCAACAAACAACAAGAGAAAGAAACAAGTAATTGGTTGGTAAAGATTTAGGCCAATGTTTGTTTGTGTTCAACAAACAACAAGAGAAAGAAACAAGTAATTGGTTGGTAAAGATTTAAGCCAATGTTTGTTTGTGTTCAACAAACAACAAGAGAAAGAAACAAGTAATTGGTTGGTAAAGATTTAAGCCAATGTTTGTTTGTGTTCAACAAACAACAAGAGAAAGAAACAAGTAATTGGTTGGTAAAGATTTAGGCCAATGTTTTTAAAAATAAACAAACAAAAACAACAAAAGTGAAATGAGTTTGATGAATTTGATGTTGCTATGATTTTGGGCGGTATTAGTTTGTAAAATTTTTGTTAAATGATGATTGATGAACGAATGATGAATAAATAGGGGTTTAAGCCTAAAAGTTCCTAGAAACGTTGTTTTTGACAAACGATGAACAAACGATAAATGATGATAAAAAAAACATGTCCATTAAGCATTAACTTAATAACATCATTAGGCATACATATTGTGGATAAATCACATGCAGTTACGGGTTACCAGATTTGGAGTATTTCTCTCCCCGCCCGGTTCCGAAGCCATGACACCGATTACCTTTATCTTAGGCCAACATGTGAGAATACCATGATGTAATTAAAAGTGCATCAGTATGGAAAGTAGAACGCCCGGCTTACCCGGTTCAGCCATGACGCCATAAGCATTCCGGTAGAGACGCCGTTAGGAGATCATGTGATGCTCATGTCAAGAGATTGGGAACACCCGCCGCACTTTGAAGGGCTTATTGAGATGAGATTTAAAAAAAAAAAGAAAAGAGGCAGGGCGTCCAATGCCGAGATTACGAACGAGATGAAAGATAAATAGCCCTGCCAGATGTATCGGTGAAAAGTGAGAAATAAGGGAATTATAATTATCATGGCCCTGAAATAGGAACCAGAGGCGCCAAAGAGCAAGTTGGGCTAGGGTGTAGGGGGAAAGAATGGGCCTGAAGCTAGGGTCTTAGGACATTACTGACGCCGGGTTGTTGGTTTCACGTGAGGAGTACGACTAATAGATAACCTGGCGCCTGCTTTGTGCATTTCGGAGAAAGTTCGTAAACCCATGGCCGCCGAAACCATGCAAGGGGGCACTCAAGCACTTCCGTATTTTTGAGGTTGTTCTGCACGGAGTACGTTTAAGTCATTGATTCATGAAGGTACAGTACTTGATTTATTCCTCGTACGGTAGTAAAGGGATTGAGCATAATTGTTTACTGTGATTATGGGTTTAGTACTTGTTTTAGAGGTAATTTGTGGGTATCATTAAGTGTTAACAGTTACCTGTGTTAGGTGTGTGTATAGGATGCTGTAATATCCGTAGTAAAGTGCTATGTATTAAATAATTGCATTAGTATTTCCTTTGGAGATCATATTGAATCTAGTAGGGAATATAGTGCAATGCGTATCCACATACGTCGTGCTGATTTAAAGCAAGACGGGTGGGGGGGGTAGGGGGGGGGGTCGGATGAAGGTTTCTGTAGTTGAAGTACAACAGTAGTTTTTCAGGCTACAGGTCTTGGAGATAAGCCAGGCAGAAATTGTCATGGCTTATCTCGTATTTTTTCTTGGTGTTTGTTTTGTTCTTGGAGCATTTGTAGTTGCGTCAAATCCATCTCCGTATTATGGGGTGGTTGGTTTGGTGGTAGCTTCTGTTGTGGGGTGTGGATGGTTGGTTAGTGTAGGGGCTTCTTTTGTCTCCTTGGTTTTGTTTATAGTGTACTTAGGGGGAATGCTAGTAGTTTTTGTGTATTCGGTATCTTTGGCCGCGGACCCATTTCCTGAGGTTTTGGAGGATTGACGGGTTTTGGGTTATGTGGTTGGGTTCGCATTGGTGGTAGGGGTGGGGTTGATTGGTGGTTTTATGGGAGAGTGGAAGTTAGGGGTAAGTACTGTTGATAGTGAGGGGATGTTTGCTGCTCGGTTGGATTTTAGTGGGGTGGCTATGTTTTATTCGTGGGGAGTGGGGATGTTTTTGGTGGCAGGGTGGGGGTTATTATTAACTTTGTTTGTTGTGTTAGAGCTTGTACGGGGGCTGTCTCGTGGGGCGATTCGGGCGGTTTAGGGGGAGAGGGGCAAAAAGTAGTTTAGTGGTAAAACACCAGCTTTGGGAGTTGGAGAGGGAGGTTTAAGTCCTCCTTTTTTGAGGCGGCGCCGCACGAATTTTGGGCTACTCTAAGAAGGGGAGGAGTCCTTCAGTTTTTGGTTTACAAGACCAATGTTTTGTATAAACTATTAGAGTATTTAGTAGTTAAGTATTTTGTTTTCTAAGGCACTAGTAATTGGGAAGAGAATCAGGATGATAGTAAAGTAGGTGGTAGAGGCTAGTTGGCCAATGATGATGAATGGGTGTTCTACTGGTTGGCTTCCAATTCATGTTAGGATAAATAAGTTTGAGACTAGTAGTCAGAATAGTAGTTGGGACAGAGGGCGGAATGTTAGGGCACGTTGTTTGGATTTGTGGAGGAATGGGATTAGGAAGAGGATTAAGACTGAGGCAGCTAGGGCTAGTATAGTTGGTAAAGATTTAAGCCAATGTTTGTTTGTGTTCAGCAAGCACCAAGAGAAAGAAACAAGTAATTGGTTGGTAAAGATTTAAGCCAATGTTTGTTTGTGTTCAGCAAGCACCAAGAGAAGGAAATAAGTAATTGGTTGGTAAAGATTTAAGCCAATGTTTGTTTGTGTTCAGCAAGCACCAAGAGAAGGAAATAAGTAATTGGTTGGTAAAGATTTAGGCCAATGTTTGTTTGTGTTCAGCAAGCACCAAGAGAAAGAAATAAGTAATTGGTTGGTAAAGATTTAGGCCAATGTTTGTTTGTGTTCAGCAAGCACCAAGAGAAGGAAATAAGTAATTGGTTGGTAAAGATTTAAGCCAATGTTTGTTTGTGTTCAGCAAGCACCAAGAGAAGGAAATAAGTAATTGGTTGGTAAAGATTTAAGCCAATGTTTGTTTGTGTTCAGCAAGCACCAAGAGAAGGAAATAAGTAATTGGTTGGTAAAGATTTAAGCCAATGTTTGTTTGTGTTCAGCAAGCACCAAGAGAAAGAAACAAGTAATTGGTTGGTAAAGATTTAGGCCAATGTTTGTTTGTGTTCAGCAAGCACCAAGAGAAGGAAATAAGTAATTGGTTGGTAAAGATTTAAGCCAATGTTTGTTTGTGTTCAGCAAGCACCAAGAGAAGGAAATAAGTAATTGGTTGGTAAAGATTTAAGCCAATGTTTGTTTGTGTTCAGCAAGCACCAAGAGAAGGAAATAAGTAATTGGTTGGTAAAGATTTAGGCCAATGTTTGTTTGTGTTCAGCAAGCACCAAGAGAAGGAAATAAGTAATTGGTTGGTAAAGATTTAGGCCAATGTTTGTTTGTGTTCAGCAAGCACCAAGAGAAAGAAATAAGTAATTGGTTGGTAAAGATTTAGGCCAATGTTTGTTTGTGTTCAGCAAGCACCAAGAGAAGGAAATAAGTAATTGGTTGGTAAAGATTTAAGCCAATGTTTGTTTGTGTTCAGCAAGCACCAAGAGAAGGAAATAAGTAATTGGTTGGTAAAGATTTAGGCCAATGTTTGTTTGTGTTCAGCAAGCACCAAGAGAAGGAAATAAGTAATTGGTTGGTAAAGATTTAAGCCAATGTTTGTTTGTGTTCAGCAAGCACCAAGAGAAAGAAACAAGTAATTGGTTGGTAAAGATTTAGGCCAATGTTTGTTTGTGTTCAGCAAGCACCAAGAGAAGGAAATAAGTAATTGGTTGGTAAAGATTTAGGCCAATGTTTGTTTGTGTTCAGCAAGCACCAAGAGAAGGAAATAAGTAATTGGTTGGTAAAGATTTAGGCCAATGTTTGTTTGTGTTCAACAAACAACAAGAGAAAGAAACAAATAATTGGTTGGTAAAGATTTAGGCCAATGTTTGTTTGTGTTCAACAAACAACAAGAGAAAGAAACAAGTAATTGGTTGGTAAAGATTTAGGCCAATGTTTGTTTGTGTTCAACAAACAACAAGAGAAAGAAACAAGTAATTGGTTGGTAAAGATTTAGGCCAATGTTTGTTTGTGTTCAGCAAGCACCAAGAGAAGGAAATAAGTAATTGGTTGGTAAAGATTTAGGCCAATGTTTGTTTGTGTTCAACAAACAACAAGAGAAAGAAACAAGTAATTGGTTGGTAAAGATTTAAGCCAATGTTTGTTTGTGTTCAGCAAGCACCAAGAGAAAGAAACAAGTAATTGGTTG
>CM036622.1:27166712-27585717 GCA_020746105.1 Trogon surrucura | reverse complement strand
TTTAAGTTGATTTTAACACCCAGCCAATATACAATTTGGTATGTAGAATACAGGGATTATGTATATCCCATGCTACAGTAGCTCAAAATAATAATGCTCCAATTAACCCGGATCAGTTGTTGGGGGAGGGTCAGTTTGCGAATCCACAGCTTCAAGCTCATTTTACTACAGAACTTTTACAGCTCGCTGCTCAATTAGCAACAAAAGCTTTTAAAAAGATTCCTGACATGAAAAAATCAAGCAAACCTTTTGGCACTATCAGACAAGCTAACCATGAACCCTACCTTCAATTTATTGATAAATTACAACGAGCTATTGAAAGACAGGTAGATGTACCAGCGGCAGCAGATGCATTATTAATGCAGCTTGCTGTGGAGAATGCTAACGCGGACTGTAAAAGAATTCTGGAGATACTGAGATCCACTAACAAAACAGCTACTGTTCTGTAAATATTGTTGCTGATTCGCATTATGTGTATGGTCTTTTGTGTAGAATTGAGTTTGCCTTTTTAAAACATGTTTCTAATCGTGTTCTTTTTATGTTGTTTCAGAAATTATGCTTACTTTGTAGTAATCGGATACACCAATACTTTGTGACACAGATTCGTTCTCATTCTAATCTGCCTGGCCCGTTAGTCTAAGGTAATGCTCGGGCCGATTCTTTGGCTGCTATGGCTGCTGTTCCTGATGTATTAGGACAGGCTAGACTTTCGCATGGTTTTTATCATCAAAATAGTAAGGCTTTATCCAAAGAGTTTAACATAATATCTTGACAAGCTCAAGATGTTATTTTGTCATGTCCAGATTGTCAAGCGATCATGCCACTGAACTCTAATATAACAGCAGTCCCTCGTGGTCTTGCTCCCAATGACGTATGGCAGATGGATGTTACACATATTGTGCATGTTACTGTAGATACCTTCTCATCTTTTATTGTTGCCACAGCGCACAGTGGTGAAAAGTTTAGAGATGTTCGACTGCATTTGCTACGTGCTATTGCCACATTAAGAGTGCCATCACAGATAAAAACGGATAATGGTCCAGCTTATGTTTCTAACAATTTTAAAGTATTTTTACAGGAATGGGGAATATCTCATGTGATGGGGATACCTTATTCACCAACGGGACAGAGCATTGTGGAAAGAGCACATCTCACGCTGAAAAGAATGTTACAGAAACAGAAAAGCACTGTTGTCGGAATGTCTCCACATGAGAAGTTGTCTAATGCAACGTATGTGTTAAATTTTCTGAATATATCCAGTTTTGATATGTTAACTCCTCATCTGAGATCTCAGAAAGAAAAACAGAAAGACTTGCCAAAGCCTAATGTACTGTATAAGGACATTCATACTAATGAATGGAAAGGTCCGGTACCTCTGTTGACGTGGGGAAGAGGTTATGGCTGTGTTTCTTTATCCACAGGACCTTATTGGCTGCCAGTGAAACGGATTAAGCCATTTAATGACCATGATTTGGTTCCTATCCCGCATGATGTGGCTGTGCAGCATCCTGTTACTTCAGTAGCGTAGCAGCAACATGACCGTGCACTGGGCCTGCCTGTTGAATCCCTTTGTTTTTCCCAGTGACATGATGGGACTCTGAGGTACCGATTACCAGCGATGACATGGATCGGACTGGGAGAAGATGGTTACGGCTGATGGCAGAGCAATTATGGGAAGATGTAACTGTTTTCAATGTTACCCGTTGTTCTGATATGTATTCTCCTTGTGTGACTAACAATGAAGCTTATATTGGTTGTATAAGACTGTCTAATCAAAGCCACATAATAGGTGTTAAGGTTTATGTACTAACCAGCAGAGTGATCTTTCTTTAGCTAAAAGCAAGATGGGGAAACCAGCTGCCTTTTGCTTTGTTAGAAGTATGTGATTAAGGATCGAATTGATAGGGAGACTCCCTTGCATTCTCTCTTCAGCCCTGGCCAAGCTGGGAGAAGAATTCAACGGAGCAAATAACACCAGATGTTCCCGCATTCAATGTTATATAAGGTTGTTTATTTAATAGTATAAATGCTGGACCCTCTTGCAGCGACTTCAGAAACCTCACCTACGAGTGGACGCACTGTGTAGGATTTCCCAATTGTCGGGAGGGTTCTCCAGAAACGTCGCTGCAACAGGGGCTCCCCAGCGACTGTGGGTCTGGATGATTTAGGGATTTGTGTTTAATAGAATTTGTTGTTGTGGGAAGTGTTTTGTTTTGTTCTTTTTCATTATAGTCAACGATCTCACCTGAAGTACTGCCCAAGGGGTCCGAAGAACTGAAAAATACATCTTATGACTTTGATGGTGATCCAAAAAACAAAAAAGGGGGAATTGTGGATACCCTACATTTTAGTTAGCTGTGCTGGCAGCACTGCGTTGCAGAGTTAAGACTTTCGTCCTTGAGCTCTTTCCTAAACAAGTGCATAACTCTTGCTTCCTAATTATGAAAAGAGACCCTGACCAGCCAAGTACAGCTCATGTTGAGAGCTTGCCCGTGAGAATGAACAGATAAGGTGCTTCTTGTACACAAGATGTGCATGGGAGTGAACGGGAGAGTATGATCAAAACAGACCTGGGAAAATCTGTTTTCCCTGTGTGATAACAGAGTGATTGAAGGAGTACATGAGCTAATAACAACCCTGGCTGTATAGTCTGATCTCTTGTTTGTAACCCAAAAATAATGCTTCGTGCTAGTAGGTATAAATATGTGTGCCTGCTTGCAATAAAGTGAATTCCGTTTTCCACTATCTCGGAGTTCGTGCGTGCTTCTCAACACCTCTGGGATCCAGTTTAAGGCAATAAGAATTTGTGCTTCAATCAAGATTATTTTGTGTGCTACAGCTCAGATCCTTAAGTTAGTGGTTCTGTGGCAGAATTTGTGAAAACTTAACCAGCTTGTCTCGGGCTTGAGTTTTGTGAGCAGTGCAGGAGATTTCGTCTCTGCCAGCTAAGATCCTTAAGGAGAGGTCTGCTGAGGCTGGCAAATCCTGGCCAGCACCAGTTTTTCTAGGTGGGATATTTTTGTCTAACTCGCATAGTTAAGGTGAAAACTTAGCCAGCTTGTCTGGAGCTTGAGTTTTGTGAGCAGTGCAGGAGATTTCATCTCTGCCAGCTAAGATCCTTAAGGACAGGTCTGCTGAGGCTGGCAAATCCTGGCCAGCACCAGTTTTTCTAGGTGGGATATTTTTGTCTAACTCGCATAGTTAAGGTGAAAACTTAGCCAGCTTGTCTGGAGCTTGAGTTTTGTGAGCAGTGCAGGAGATTTCATCTCTGCCAGCTAAGATCCTTAAGGAGAGGTCTGCTGAGGCTGGCAAATCCGGGCCAGCACCAGTTTTTCTAGGTGGGATATTTTTGTCTAACTCGCATAGTTAAGGTGAAAACTTAGCCAGCTTGTCTGGAGCTTGAGTTTTGTGAGCTGTGCAGGAGATTTCATCTCTGCCAGCTAAGATCCTTAAGGAGAGGTCTGCTGAGGCTGGCAAATCCTGGCCAGCACCAGTTTTTCTAGGTGGGATATTTTTGTCTAACTCGCATAGTTAAGGTGAAAACTTAGCCAGCTTGTCTGGAGCTTGAGTTTTGTGAGCAGTGCAGGAGATTTCATCTCTGCCAGCTAAGATCCTTAAGGAGAGGTCTGCTGAGGCTGGCAAATCCTGGCCAGCACCAGTTTTTCTTGGTGGGATATTTTTGTCTAACTCGCATAGTTAAGGTGAAAACTTAGCCAGCTTGTCTGGAGCTTGAGTTTTGTGAGCAGTGCAGGAGATTTCATCTCTGCCAGCTAAGATCCTTAAGGAGAGGTCTGCTGAGGCTGGCAAATCCTGGCCAGCACCAGTTTTTCTAGGTGGGATATTTTTGTCTAACTCGCATAGTTAAGGTGAAAACTTAGCCAGCTTGTCTGGAGCTTGAGTTTTGTGAGCAGTGCAGGAGATTTCATCTCTGCCAGCTAAGATCCTTAAGGAGAGGTCTGCTGAGGCTGGCAAATCCTGGCCAGCACCAGTTTTTCTAGGTGGGATATTTTTCTTCATCTCTCAGAGCTAAGGTGAAAACTTAGCCAGCTTGTCTGGAGCTTGAGTTTTGTGAGCAGTGCAGGAGATTTCATCTCTGCCAGCTAAGATCCTTAAGGAGAGGTCTGCTGAGGCTGGCAAATCCTGGCCAGCACCAGTTTTTCTTGGTGGGAATTTTTTGTCTAACTCGCATAGTTAAGGTGAAAACTTAGCCAGCTTGTCTGGAGCTTGAGTTTTGTGAGCAGTGCAGGAGATTTCGTCTCTGCCAGCTAAGATCCTTAAGGAGAGGTCTGCTGAGGCTGGCAAATCCTGGCCAGCACCAGTTTTTCTTGGTGGGAAATTTTTGTCTAACTCTCGGAGCTAAGGTGAAAACTTAGCCAGCTTGTCTCGGGCTTGAGTTTTGTGAGCAGTGCAGGAGATTTCATCTCTGCCAGCTAAGATCCTTAAGGAGAGGTCTGCTGAGGCTGGCAAATCCTGGCCAGCACCAGTTTTTCTTGGTGGGATATTTTGTCTAACTCGCATAGTTAAGGTGAAAACTTAGCCAGCTTGTCTGGAGCTTGAGTTTTGTGAGCAGTGCAGGAGATTTCATCTCTGCCAGCTAAGATCCTTAAGGAGAGGTCTGCTGAGGCTGGCAAATCCTGGCCAGCACCAGTTTTTCTTGGTGGGATATTTTTGTCTAACTCGCATAGTTAAGGTGAAAACTTAGCCAGCTTGTCTGGGGCTTGAGTTTTGTGAGCAGTGCAGGAGATTTCATCTCTGCCAGCTAAGATCCTTAAGGAGAGGTCTGCTGAGGCTGGCAAATCCTGGCCAGCACCAGTTTTTCTTGGTGGGATATTTTTGTCTAACTCGCATAGTTAAGGTGAAAACTTAGCCAGCTTGTCTGGAGCTTGAGTTTTGTGAGCAGTGCAGGAGATTTCATCTCTGCCAGCTAAGATCCTTAAGGAGAGGTCTGCTGAGGCTGGCAAATCCTGGCCAGCACCAGTTTTTCTTGGTGGGAATTTTTTGTCTAACTCGCATAGTTAAGGTGAAAACTTAGCCAGCTTGTCTGGAGCTTGAGTTTTGTGAGCAGTGCAGGAGATTTCATCTCTGCCAGCTAAGATCCTTAAGGAGAGGTCTGCTGAGGCTGGCAAATCCTGGCCAGCACCAGTTTTTCTTGGTGGGATATTTTTGTCTAACTCGCATAGTTAAGGTGAAAACTTAGCCAGCTTGTCTGGGCTTGAGTTTTGTGAGCAGTGCAGGAGATTTCATCTCTGCCAGCTAAGATCCTTAAGGAGAGGTCTGCTGAGGCTGGCAAATCCTGGCCAGCACCAGTTTTTCTTGGTGGGAATTTTTTGTCTAACTCGCATAGTTAAGGTGAAAACTTAGCCAGCTTGTCTGGGGCTTGAGTTTTGTGAGCAGTGCAGGAGATTTCATCTCTGCCAGCTAAGATCCTTAAGGAGAGGTCTGCTGAGGCTGGCAAATCCTGGCCAGCACCAGTTTTTCTTGGTGGGATATTTTTGTCTAACTCTCGGATAGTTAAGGTGAAAACTTAGCCAGCTTGTCTGGGGCTTGAGTTTTGTGAGCAGTGCAGGAGATTTCATCTCTGCCAGCTAAGATCCTTAAGGAGAGGTCTGCTGAGGCTGGCAAATCCTGGCCAGCACCAGTTTTTCTTGGTGGGATATTTTTGTCTAACTCGCATAGTTAAGGTGAAAACTTAGCCAGCTTGTCTGGGGCTTGAGTTTTGTGAGCAGTGCAGGAGATTTCATCTCTGCCAGCTAAGATCCTTAAGGAGAGGTCTGCTGAGGCTGGCAAATCCTGGCCAGCAGCAGTTTTTCTAGGTGGGAATTTTTTGTTTAACTCGCATAGTTAAGGTGAAAACTTAGCCAGCTTGTCTGGGGCTTGAGTTTTGTGAGCAGTGCAGGAGATTTCATCTCTGCCAGCTAAGATCCTTAAGGAGAGGTCTGCTGAGGCTGGCAAATCCTGGCCAGCACCAGTTTTTCTTGGTGGGAATTTTTTGTCTAATTCTCGGAGCTAAGGTGAAAACTTAGCCAGCTTGTCTGGAGCTTGAGTTTTGTGAGCAGTGCAGGAGATTTCATCTCTGCCAGCTAAGATCCTTAAGGAGAGGTCTGCTGAGGCTGGCAAATCCTGGCCAGCACCAGTTTTTCTAGGTGGGATATTTTTGTCTAACTCGCATAGTTAAGGTGAAAACTTAGCCAGCTTGTCTGGAGCTTGAGTTTTGTGAGCAGTGCAGGAGATTTCATCTCTGCCAGCTAAGATCCTTAAGGAGAGGTCTGCTGAGGCTGGCAAATCCGGGCCAGCACCAGTTTTTCTAGGTGGGATATTTTTGTCTAACTCGCATAGTTAAGGTGAAAACTTAGCCAGCTTGTCTGGGGCTTGAGTTTTGTGAGCAGTGCAGGAGATTTCATCTCTGCCAGCTAAGATCCTTAAGGAGAGGTCTGCTGAGGCTGGCAAATCCTGGCCAGCACCAGTTTTTCTAGGTGGGATATTTTTGTCTAACTCGCATAGTTAAGGTGAAAACTTAGCCAGCTTGTCTGGGGCTTGAGTTTTGTGAGCAGTGCAGGAGATTTCATCTCTGCCAGCTAAGATCCTTAAGGAGAGGTGTGCTGAGGCTGGCAAATCCGGGCCAGCAGCAGTTTTTCTAGGTGGGATTTTTTTGTTTAACTCGCATAGTTAAGGTGAAAACTTAGCCAGCTTGTCTGGGGCTTGAGTTTTGTGAGCAGTGCAGGAGATTTCATCTCTGCCAGCTAAGATCCTTAAGGAGAGGTCTGCTGAGGCTGGCAAATCCTGGCCAGCAGCAGTTTTTCTAGGTGGGAATTTTTTGTCTAACTCGCATAGTTAAGGTGAAAACTTAGCCAGCTTGTCTGGGGCTTGAGTTTTGTGAGCAGTGCAGGAGATTTCATCTCTGCCAGCTAAGATCCTTAAGGAGAGGTCTGCTGAGGCTGGCAAATCCTGGCTAGCAGCAGTTTTTCTTGGTGGGAATTTTTTGTCTATCTCGCATAGTTAAGGTGAAAACTTAGCCAGCTTGTCTGGGGCTTGAGTTTTGTGAGCAGTGCAGGAGATTTCATCTCTGCCAGCTAAGATCCTTAAGGAGAGGTGTGCTGAGGCTGGCAAATCCTGGCTAGCACCAGTTTTTCTTGGTGGGAATTTTTTGTCTAACTCGCATAGTTAAGGTGAAAACTTAGCCAGCTTGTCTGGGGCTTGAGTTTTGTGAGCAGTGCAGGAGATTTCATCTCTGCCAGCTAAGATCCTTAAGGAGAGGTCTGCTGAGGCTGGCAAATCCGGGCCAGCACCAGTTTTTCTTGGTGAATTTTTTGTCTAACTCGCATAGTTAAGGTGAAAACTTAGCCAGCTTGTCTGGGGCTTGAGTTTTGTGAGCAGTGCAGGAGATTTCATCTCTGCCAGCTAAGATCCTTAAGGAGAGGTCTGCTGAGGCTGGCAAATCCTGGCCAGCAGCAGTTTTTCTTGGTGGGAATTTTTTGCCTAACTCGCATAGCTAAGGTGAAAACTTAGCCAGCTTGTCTGGGGCTTGAGTTTTGTGAGCAGTGCAGGAGATTTCGTCTCTGCCAGCTAAGATCCTTAAGGAGAGGTCTGCTGAGGCTGGCAAATCCTGGCCAGCACCAGTTTTTCTTGGTGGGAATTTTTTCTTCATCTCTCGGAGCTAAGGTGAAAACTTAGCCAGCTTGTCTGGGGCTTGAGTTTTGTGAGCAGTGCAGGAGATTTCGTCTCTGCCAGCTAAGATCGACTGGGGCTTCAATTTCGTGCCTTTTGTCGAGGATACCTCAGGCGAGCCATGCCGGAGTCCTACGCTTCAAGGGTCTGTGGTGAGGGTGTCACGGGTGGATGCAGAGGCAACCCTTCTTTGGAGCCCTCCACCACGTAAAGCCAACGACTGAATTGTGCTCCAAGAGCGAAGGTGGCAGCAAGACAAACTGGAGCCGCACTGCATCCACCCGTGACACTCTCATCCCAGAACATTGAAGCGTAGGACTCCGGGCTCACTCGCCCGAGATATCCTCGTCGGAATCCACTGCCATAGAAGCAGGAACCTTTAAGAGCTAAGCTATCTGACGTGAGATAACTTGAAGTCACAAAATTCAAGCTCCAGTCGACCTGATTCATTTTGGAGCTTAGCTTGAAATGAGAGAAGATTCAGCTCTGATCCCCGAGACAAGCTGTTAGGAAATAACACTAGTACTACTCCTCATCTCTCCTCTGCATTGCCCTGCCACAGAACCACTAACTTAAGGATCTGAGCTGTAGCACACGAAATAATCTTGATTGAAGTACAAACTTCTTACTGCCTTCGTCTGGATGCCAGAGGAAAAAAAGAGGTTATTTTTTCCTTCTGGCGGACAGAAGGAGGCAGAAAACGAAAATCCATGCTGGTTAGCATCTCTACAGGATTGTCCTGCCGTAGAATTGCTAACCTTAAGGATTTGAGATCTCTGACACGAGACACCATAGAGCCTGTCAGATAGCTCAGCTCTTGAACCTTAGTACATTTATGGAAGGACAGTGCAGGAGAGAGGCAGACCAGCACCAGTATTCCTTCCTACTACCTTCTGCCTGGCAGAAAATAAGAAGTGGGTTTTTTTCTTTTCAATCTGGTATCCAGACTAAGCCAGTAAGGACTTTGTGATACAGTCAAGAATATTTTGTTTGCTATAACTCAGATCCTCAAAATAGTGGTTCTGCGGAAGGACAATGCAGGAGAAATGCAGACCAGCACCTGTGTGGCTTCCTAAGTCCTTCTCTCGGAAAGCAAAGGCTGAATCTTCTCTCTTTATAAGGTAATTCTTGAAAGGTAAGCTATGAAAATGCTAGTAAATCACAGTGATTTGCACACCTTTTCTCAAGAGCGTGTGAAAAGGTCAGCGACACTGCTGAAAAGTTGTGAAAGCAACGTGCAACTTTGGAATACTGCAGAACGTATTTTTACTTCTATTTTTGCCCCTGGGGTAGCAGTTGCAAATGCACTAACAACCTTAAATAAATGGCTTGCTGGATAGAAAAGAACGCTAATTTAACCTCTGAAGTTTTGTCGCAATTGGCTAACGCTGTAAGCTCAATAAGGCATGCTACCTTGCAGAACCGTGCAGCAATTGATTTCTTGCTTCTGGCACATGGGCATGCATGTGAAGACTTTGATGGAATGTGTTACATGAATCTGAAAGATTATTTGGAATCCATCCACAAGAAAATATAAGATCTACAAATCGTGACTCGTCAGATTCAAGAAGACACAGGGGTTTTGGGAATTGAAAAGTTGTTTGGGCAGTGGGATTTCTCAAGATCTTTAATGTCTTTGGTTAAAACAGGATTTTAATAGTGCTTGCGGTTGTAATCATGCTGTTTATACTACCTTGTCTGATCACTCTGATGCGAAGGGCCCTGCATCAGAGTGTTGAGGTAGCATTTGTAGCTCAAAAACAAAAAGGAGGAATTGTGGGGGACGGCAGCTGGACTGCTGAGAACCTGGCATTGGTTGAAGACATTGACCTTGACAAATTCCCAGTGTACCCTTGAGATGGGAAGTTGTGTGTACTGAGTTTGGACACATTTGCACAACCTTCTCCCTCATGATCCGGAGGGATGAGGCCAGCCGGAAGCTGCTCAGTGCTAACCAATTAGAACTTGAACAACAAGTGTTTAACCTATAAGCGAAGGCCACGCTACCTTCTACTATGTTCGACTTTGTATAGAAGGCCATGTATAAAGGGGCCATTTTTGAGTCACTTTGATCACCACTCACATGTGTCATGTCTGTCTCTACAACAAATGTAGTAACGTGCAAGATCTGAGCTATCTGACAGGCCATATCGTGTCTCGGGTCAAACAGCTCAGATCCTTAAGGTTAGCAGTTCTATGGCAGGACAATCCTATAGTGCTGCTAATCAGCACGAATTTTCCTTTCTACCCTCTTCGGTCTGCCAGAAAAAAAACAACCTCTTTTTTTTTCCTCTGGGATCCCGATGAAGGCAGTAAGAAGTTTGTACTTCAGTCAAGATTATTTTGTGTGCTACAGCTCAGATCCTTAAGTTAGTGGTTCTGTGGCAGGGCAATGCAGAGGAGAGATGAGGAGTAGTACGAGTGTTATTTCCTAACAGCTTGTCTCGGGGATCAGAGCTGAATCTTCTCTCGTTTCAAGCTAAGCTCCAAAATGAATCAGGTCGACTGGAGCTTGAATTTTGTGACTTCAAGTTATCTCATGTCAGATAGCTTAGCTCTTAAAGGTTCCTGCTTCTATGGCAGTGGATTCCGACGAGGAGATCTCGGGCGATCGAGGGCGTCACGAGTGAATGCAGAGCAGCCCCAATTTGGAGACGAGACTTCGGGAGAGCGAGAGACTGATTTGTGCAAGACCGACAGCCGTTTCCAAAGCTTATACTTTGCTGCCATCTTCCGGTGGCAGCAGGGAAGACTTGTGCTCGTCTGCATCTCTACCTGATTGCCTTGCCATAGAAGCAGTACCCGTAATATTTAAGCTATCGGACACGAGACAGGCTGGAATGAAGTCACAGAATTGAAGCCCCAGTCGATCTTGCTCATTTTGGAGATTACCTTAAAACCAGAGAAGATTCAGCCTTTGCTCCCCCAGCGAAGTTGTTAGGAAATAACACAAGTGCTGGTCTTCAACTTCCCGGGATTGCCCTGTCTGATAAGGACAGGCATAATCTCGCAAAATATCTCCTTGACTGAATTACAAAAAATCTTGATACCTCCTATAGCAGCCAAGTTTGAGAAGAACAACTGTTTGGGCTTTTGCTCCCTAAGATGACAGCAGGACAAAATTGATGCTTCTCTGACTGAGTGTGAAGTGCAGCAGTCCTGGCTATTTCACACAAACTATTCTTGAGTCACAAAATTCTTACTGCCTCAGACTGGATGCCAGATGAAAAGAAAAAAAAACATTTTTTTTTTCCTAGCAGACAAAAGATGGCAAGAGGAAGACAATGATGCTAGTCTACCTCTCTCCTGCATTGTCCTTTCATAAATGTACTGACGTTCAAGAGCTGAGCTATTTCACAGCCTATATCGTGTCTCGTGTCAGTAGCTCAGATCCTTAAGTTTAGCAATTCTGTGGTAGGACAATCTTACAGAGATGCAAACCAGCACTAATTTTCCTTTCTACCCCCTTCGGTCTGCCAGAAAAAAAATAATTTAATTTTCCTCTGTGTGGATACCCTACATTTTAGTTAGCTGTGCTGGCAGCACTGCGTTGCAGAGTTACGACTTTCGTCCTTGAGCTCTTTGCTAAACAAGTGCATAACTCTTGCTTGCTAATTATGAAAAGAGACCCTGACCAGCCAAGTACAGCTCGTGTTGAGAGCTTGCCCGTGAGAATGAACAGATAAGGTGCTTCTTGTACACCAGATGCGCATGGGAGTGAACGGGAGAGTATGATCAAAACAGACCTGGGAAAATCTGTTTTCCCTGTGTGATAACAGAGTGATTGAAGGAGTACATGAGCTAATAACAACCCTGGCTGTATAGTCTGATCTCTTGTTTGTAACCCAAAAATAATGCTTCGTGCTAGTAGGTATAAATATGTGTGCCTGCTTGCAATAAAGTGAATTCCGTTTTCCATCATCTCGGAGTTCGTGCGTGCTTCTCAACAAATGGCGCCCGAACAGGGACTTCATCATATCCAAGAGAAGTACCCCCCAGTGAGCCGAACGGGGTGATGAATTAACTGACGCGTCCATCCTCGCCCTTCAGGAAACAGGTACGAGGACCGCGGCCGGGGGACAAAAATGGGGCAAAACGCAACACGATCGCAACAACTTCATCATGATGTACTGATGTGCATTGCAAAGGAGCGCGGTTATAAGATTAGCTCACAGAAAGTGACTCTGTTACTTTTATGGATCGGTTGTAATTGCCCCTGGTATCCTGAAACAGGATCTTACGAAATTAAGGATTGGAAATGTGTAGGCGAAGAGCTAACTAAAGCACAACATGCTGGTCATGACAGTTCGCCTGATAATATAGAGACATGGAAAGCGTTGTTTGCGGCGTTGCGCTCACTGAAACCAGGCGCTGCTGATGCTAGTTCTGAGAGCAGTGTGGCGAGCACTGCGGGCTCTGTTGCTACAGACCTCACTAATGATTTAATTGACTTAGCACCTACGCGGCAGACAGAGACTGCAAGTCAAACGAGTTGTGTAAACCTTTTGTCTTCTCAAACTGAAACGGCGGTACAGACTAGCCAGATTAATCTCACAAGTTTGCAAGAAGGATTGATGAGTGGCTCTGAGGGAATTGCGCTGAGAGCTGGGGATCCGGAGGAGGATGACAGTTCCTTTGATGTTGGTCCTGGCGACCCAGAGACACAACCCAACCTCTATCCTCCGCTCACGCCGATTAGAGCCATGGTGGCATCTGCACCTACTGCTCAGGACGTTTTTTCGGGACTTTCAGAAAAAGGAAAGGGACTGTCAAAATCTGGCTCACAGCCGTGTCAAAATAAGGGTCAGATGAACTCTCTTGTTCCACTCAATTATCGACCCCCACCCTATGCACCCCCTCCCTTATCTTCTCCACAGGTTTGTCCAGCACCGTCTTCTATTACCAGGGTTCAGATTTCCTTGACAGATATTTTAACCGATCGTGATGAGCATGGTTCTCTTAACACTGACTTTTTTCCTGAGGTAGTTAAAGCTATGCCAGTAGTTATGCATACGCGGCCGGACGGGACTCAGGCACCAGACCATCAACAGATTTCTTATAGCATGTTGAAAGAGTTGCGGCGTATGGTTGCTGAATCGGGTATTCAATCATCCTATACTGAAAATTTAATAGAGACAATGAAAGAGGCTTTTCTTATGGTTCCTCATGATTGGCAGGTGGTATTTAAGTTGATTTTAACACCCAGCCAATATACAATTTGGTATGTAGAATACAGGGAGTTATGTATATCCCATGCTACAGTAGCTCAAAATAATAATGCTCCAATTAACCCGGATCAGTTGTTGGGGGAGGGTCAGTTTGCGAATCCACAGCTTCAAGCTCATCTTACTACAGAACTTTTACAGCTCGCTGCTCAATTAGCAACAAAAGCTTTTAAAAAGATTCCTGACATGAAAAAATCAAGCAAACCTTTTAGTACTATCAGGCAAGCTAATGACGAACCTTACATTCAATTTATTGATAAATTACAACGAGCTATTGAAAGACAGGTAGACATACCAGCGGCAGCAGATGCATTATTACTGCAGCTTGCTGTGGAGAATGCTAACGCGGACTGTAAAAGAATTCGTGAGATGCTGAGATCTAACAAAACAGCTACCGTTCTGTAAATATTGTTGCTGGTTCACATTATATATATGGCCTTTTGTGCAGAATTGAATTTGCCCTTTTAAAACATGTTTCTAATCGTGTTCTTTTTATGTTGTTTCAGAAATTATGCTTACTTTGTAGTAATCGGATACACCAATACTTTGTGACACATACTCGTTCTCATTCTAATCTGCCTGGCCTGTTAGTCGAAGGTAATGCTCGGGCTGATTCTTTGGCTGCTATGACTGCTGTTCCTGATGTATTAGGACAGGCTAGACTTTTGCATGCTTTTTATCATCAAAATAGTAAGGCTTTATCCAAAGAGTTTAACATAACATCTCGACAAGCTCAAGATGTTATTTTGTCATGTCCAGATTGTCAAGCGATCATGCCACTGAACTCTAATATAACAGCAGTCCCTCGTGGTCTTGCTCCCAATGACGTATGGCAGATGGATGTTACACATATTGTACATGTTACTGTAGATACTTTCTCATCTTTTATTGTTGCCACAGCGCACAGTGGTGAAAAGTTTAGAGATGTTCGACTGCATTTGCTACGTGCTATTGCCACGTTAGGAGTGCCATCACAGATAAAAACGGATAATGGTCCAGCTTATGTTTCTAACAATTTTAAAGTATTTTTACAGGAATGGGGAATATCTCATGTGATGGGGATACCTTATTCACCAACGGGACAGAGCATTGTGGAAAGAGCACATCTCATGCTGAAAAGAATGTTACAGAAACAGAAAAGCACTGTTGTCGGAATGTCTCCACACGAGAAGTTGTCTAAAGCAACGTATGTGTTAAATTTTCTGAATATATCCAGTTTTGATATGTTAACTCCTCATCTGAGATCTCAAAAAGAAAAACAGAAAGACTTGCCAAAGCCTAATGTACTGTATACGGACATTCATACTAAAGGTCCGGTACCTCTGTTGACATGGGGAAGAGGTTATGGCTGTGTTTCTTTTTCCACAGGACCTTATTGACTGCCAGCGAAACGAATTAAGCCATTAATGACCATGATTTGGTTCCTATCCCGCATGATGTGGCTGTGCAGCATCCTGTTACTTCAGTAGCGTAGCAGCAACACGACCGTGCACTGGGCCTGTCTGTTGAATCCCTTTGTTTCGCCCAGTGACGTGATGGGACTCTGAGGTACCGATTACCAGCGATGACATGGATTGGACTGGGAGAAGATGGTTACGGCTGATGGCAGAGCAATTATGGGAAGATGTAACTGTTTTCAATGTTACCCGTTGTTCTGATATGTATTCTCCTTGTGTGACTAACAATGAAGCTTATATTGGTTGTATAAGACTGTCTAATCAAAACCACATAATAGGTGTTAAGGTTTATGGTACTAACCAGCAGAGTGATCTTTCTTTAGCTAAAAGCAAGACGGGGAAACCAGCTGCCTTTTGCTTTGTTAGAAGTGTGTGATTAAGGATCAAATTGATAGGGAGACTCCCTTGCATTCTTCCTTCAGCCCTGGCCAAGCTGTGAGAAGAATTCAACGGAGCAAATAACACCAGATGTTCCCGCACTCAATGTTATGTAAGGTTGTTTATTCAATAGTATAAATGCTGGACCCTCTTGCAGCGACTTCAGAAACCTCACCTATGAGTGGACGCACTGCGTAGGATTTCCCAATTGTCGGGAGGGTTCTCCAGAAACGTCACTGCAACAGGGGCTCCCCAGAACTGCGGGTCTGGATGATTTAGGGATTTGTGTTTAATAGAATTTGTTGTTGTGGGAAGTGTTTTGTTTTGTTCTTTTTCATTATAGTCAACGATCTCACCTGAAGTGCTGCCCAAGGGGTCCGAAGAACTGAAAAATACATCTTATGACTTTGATGGTGATCCAAAAAACAAAAAAGGGGGAATTGTGGATACCCTACATTTTAGTTAGCTGTGCTGGCAGCACTGCGTTGCAGAGTTAAGACTTTCGTCCTTGAGCTCTTTCCTAAACAAGTGCATAACTCTTGCTTCCTAATTATGAAAAGAGACCCTGACCAGCCAAGTACAGCTCGTGTTGAGAGCTTGCCCGTGAGAATGAACAGATAAGGTGCTTCTTGTACACCAGATGCGCATGGGAGTGAACGGGAGAGTATGATCAAAACAGACCTGGCAAAGTCTGTTTTCCCTGTGTGATAACAGAGTGATTGAAGGAATACATGAGCTAATAACAACCCTGACTGTATAGTCTGATCTCTTGTTTGTAACCCAAAAATAGTGCTTCGTGCTAGTAGGTATAAATACGTGTGCCTGCTTGCAATAAAGTGAATTCCGTTTTCCATCATCTCGGAGTTCGTGCGTGCTTCTCAACACCTCTGGGATCCAGTTTAAGGCAATAAGAAATTTGTGCTTCAATCAAGATTATTTTGTGTGCTACAGCTCAGATCCTTAAGTTAGTGGTTCTGTGGCAGAATTTTGTGAAAACTTAACCAGCCTGTATCCGGCTTGAGTTTTGTGAGCTATGCAGGAGATTTCATCTCTGCCAGCTAAGATCCTTAAGGACAGGTCTGCTGAGGCTGGCAAATCCTGGCCAGCACCAGTTTTTCTAGGTGGGATATTTTTGTCTAACTCGCATAGTTAAGGTGAAAACTTAGCCAGCTTGTCTGGAGCTTGAGTTTTGTGAGCTATGCAGGAGATTTCATCTCTGCCAGCTAAGATCCTTAAGGAGAGGTCTGCTGAGGCTGGCAAATCCTGGCCAGCACCAGTTTTTCTAGGTGGGATATTTTTGTCTAACTCGCATAGTTAAGGTGAAAACTTAGCCAGCTTGTCTGGAGCTTGAGTTTTGTGAGCAGTGCAGGAGATTTCATCTCTGCCAGCTAAGATCCTTAAGGAGAGGTCTGCTGAGGCTGGCAAATCCTGGCCAGCACCAGTTTTTCTAGGTGGGATATTTTTGTCTAACTCGCATAGTTAAGGTGAAAACTTAGCCAGCTTGTCTGGAGCTTGAGTTTTGTGAGCAGTGCAGGAGATTTCATCTCTGCCAGCTAAGATCCTTAAGGAGAGGTCTGCTGAGGCTGGCAAATCCTGGCCAGCACCAGTTTTTCTAGGTGGGAATTTTTGTCTAACTCGCATAGTTAAGGTGAAAACTTAGCCAGCTTGTCTGGAGCTTGAGTTTTGTGAGCAGTGCAGGAGATTTCATCTCTGCCAGCTAAGACCCTTAGGGAGAGGTCTGCTGAGGCTGGCAAATCCTGGCCAGCACCAGTTTTTCTAGGTGGGAAATTTTTGTCTAACTCGCATAGTTAAGGTGAAAACTTAGCCAGCTTGTCTGGAGCTTGAGTTTTGTGAGCAGTGCAGGAGATTTCATCTCTGCCAGCTAAGATCCTTAAGGAGAGGTCTGCTGAGGCTGGCAAATCCTGGCCAGCACCAGTTTTTCTAGGTGGGATATTTTTGTCTAACTCGCAGAGTTAAGGTGAAAACTTAGCCAGCTTGTCTGGAGCTTGAGTTTTGTGAGCAGTGCAGGAGATTTCATCTCTGCCAGCTAAGATCCTTAAGGAGAGGTCTGCTGAGGCTGGCAAATCCTGGCCAGCACCAGTTTTTCTAGGTGGGATATTTTTGTCTAACTCGCATAGTTAAGGTGAAAACTTAGCCAGCTTGTCTGGAGCTTGAGTTTTGTGAGCAGTGCAGGAGATTTCATCTCTGCCAGCTAAGATCCTTAAGGAGAGGTCTGCTGAGGCTGGCAAATCCGGGCCAGCACCAGTTTTTCTAGGTGGGATATTTTTGTCTAACTCGCATAGTTAAGGTGAAAACTTAGCCAGCTTGTCTGGAGCTTGAGTTTTGTGAGCAGTGCAGGAGATTTCATCTCTGCCAGCTAAGATCCTTAAGGAGAGGTCTGCTGAGGCTGGCAAATCCTGGCCAGCACCAGTTTTTCTAGGTGGGATATTTTTGTCTAACTCGCATAGTTAAGGTGAAAACTTAGCCAGCTTGTCTGGAGCTTGAGTTTTGTGAGCTATGCAGGAGATTTCATCTCTGCCAGCTAAGATCCTTAAGGAGAGGTCTGCTGAGGCTGGCAAATCCTGGCCAGCACCAGTTTTTCTAGGTGGGATATTTTTGTCTATCTCTCAGAGTTAAGGTGAAAACTTAGCCAGCTTGTCTGGAGCTTGAGTTTTGTGAGCAGTGCAGGAGATTTCATCTCTGCCAGCTAAGATCCTTAAGGAGAGGTCTGCTGAGGCTGGCAAATCCTGGCCAGCACCAGTTTTTCTAGGTGGGATATTTTTGTCTAACTCGCATAGTTAAGGTGAAAACTTAGCCAGCTTGTCTGGAGCTTGAGTTTTGTGAGCAGTGCAGGAGATTTCATCTCTGCCAGCTAAGATCCTTAAGGAGAGGTCTGCTGAGGCTGGCAAATCCGGGCCAGCACCAGTTTTTCTAGGTGGGATATTTTTGTCTAACTCGCATAGTTAAGGTGAAAACTTAGCCAGCTTGTCTGGAGCTTGAGTTTTGTGAGCTATGCAGGAGATTTCATCTCTGCCAGCTAAGATCCTTAAGGAGAGGTCTGCTGAGGCTGGCAAATCCTGGCCAGCACCAGTTTTTCTAGGTGGGATATTTTTGTCTAACTCGCATAGTTAAGGTGAAAACTTAGCCAGCTTGTCTGGAGCTTGAGTTTTGTGAGCAGTGCAGGAGATTTCATCTCTGCCAGCTAAGATCCTTAAGGAGAGGTCTGCTGAGGCTGGCAAATCCGGGCCAGCACCAGTTTTTCTTGGTGGGAAATTTTTGTCTAACTCGCATAGTTAAGGTGAAAACTTAGCCAGCTTGTCTGGAGCTTGAGTTTTGTGAGCAGTGCAGGAGATTTCATCTCTGCCAGCTAAGATCCTTAAGGAGAGGTCTGCTGAGGCTGGCAAATCCTGGCCAGCACCAGTTTTTCTTGGTGGGAATTTTTTCTTCATCTCTCGTAGCTAAGGTGAAAACTTAGCCAGCTTGTCTGGGGCTTGAGTTTTGTGAGCAGTGCAGGAGATTTCGTCTCTGCCAGCTAAGATCGACTGGGGCTTCAATTTCGTGCCTTTTGTCGAGGATACCTCAGGCGAGCCATGCCGGAGTCCTACGCTTCAAGGGTCTGTGGTGAGGGTGTCACGGGTGGATGCAGAGGCAACCCTTCTTTGGAGCCCTCCACCACGTAAAGCCAACGATTGAATTTGTGCTCCAAGAGCGAAGGTGGCAGCAAGACAAACTGGAGCCGCACTGCATCCACCCGTGACACTCTCATCCCAGAACATTGAAGCGTAGGACTCCGGGCTCACTCGCCCGAGATATCCTCGTCGGAATCCACTGCCATAGAAGCAGGAACCTTTAAGAGCTAAGCTATCTGACGTGAGATAACTTGATCTCACAAAATTCAAGCTCCAGTCGACCTGATTCATTTTGGAGCTTAGCTTGAAATGAGAGAAGATTCAGCTCTGATCCCCGAGACAAGCTGTTAGGAAATAACACTAGTACTACTCCTCATCTCTCCTCTGCATTGCCCTGCCACAGAACCACTAACTTAAGGATCTGAGCTGTAGCACACGAAATAATCTTGATTGAAGTACAAACTTCTTACTGCCTTCGTCTGGATGCCAGAGGAAAAAAAGAGGTTATTTTTTCCTTCTGGCGGACAGAAGGAGGCAGAAACGAAAATCCATGCTGGTTAGCATCTCTACAGGATTGTCCTGCCGTAGAATTGCTAACCTTAAGGATTTGAGATCTCTGACACGAGACACCATAGAGCCTGTCAGATAGCTCAGCTCTTGAACCTTAGTACATTTATGGAAGGACAGTGCAGGAGAGAGGCAGACCAGCACCAGTATTCCTTCCTACTACCTTCTGCCTGGCAGAAAATAAGAAGTGGTTTTTTTCTTTTCAATCTGGTATCCAGACTAAGCCAGTAAGGACTTTGTGATACAGTCAAGAATATTTTGTTTGCTATAACTCAGATCCTCAAAATAGTGGTTCTGCGGAAGGACAATGCAGGAGAAATGCAGACCAGCACCTGTGTGGCTTCCTAAGTCCTTCTCTCGGAAAGCAAAGGTTGAATCTTCTCTCTTTATAAGGTAATTCTTGAAAGGTAAGCTATGAAAATGCTAGTAAATCACAGTGATTTGCACACCTTTTCTCAAGAGCGTGTGAAAAGGTCAGCGACACTGCTGAAAAGTTGTGAAAGCAACGTGCAACTTTGGAATACTGCAGAACGTATTTTTACTTCTATTTTTGCCCCTGGGGTAGCAGTTGCAAATGCACTAACAACCTTAAATAAATGGCTTGCTGGATAGAAAAGAACGCTAATTTAACCTCTGAAGTTTTGTCGCAATTGGCTAACGCTGTAAGCTCAATAAGGCATGCTACCTTGCAGAACCGTGCAGCAATTGATTTCTTGCTTCTGGCACATGGGCATGCATGTGAAGACTTTGATGGAATGTGTTACATGAATCTGAAAGATTATTTGGAATCCATCCACAAGAAAATATAAGATCTACAAATCGTGACTCGTCAGATTCAAGAAGACACAGGGGTTTTGGGAATTGAAAAGTTGTTTGGGCAGTGGGATTTCTCAAGATCTTTAATGTCTTTGGTTAAAACAGGATTTTTAATAGTGCTTGCGGTTGTAATCATGCTGTTTATACTACCTTGTCTGATCACTCTGATGCGAAGGGCCCTGCATCAGAGTGTTGAGGTAGCATTTGTAGCTCAAAAACAAAAAGGAGGAATTGTGGGGGACGGCAGCTGGACTGCTGAGAACCTGGCATTGGTTGAAGACATTGACCTTGACAAATTCCCAGTGTACCCTTGAGATGGGAAGTTGTGTGTACTGAGTTTGGACACATTTGCACAACCTTCTCCCTCATGATCCGGAGGGATGAGGCCAGCCGGAAGCTGCTCAGTGCTAACCAATTAGAACTTGAACAACAAGTGTTTAACCTATAAGCGAAGGCCACGCTACCTCTACTATGTTCGACTTTGTATAGAAGGCCATGTATAAAGGGGCCATTTTTGAGTCACTTTGATCACCACTCACATGTGTCATGTCTGTCTCTACAACAAATGTAGTAACGTGCAAGATCTGAGCTATCTGACAGGCCATATCGTGTCTCGGGTCAAACAGCTCAGATCCTTAAGGTTAGCAGTTCTATGGCAGGACAATCCTATAGTGCTGCTAATCAGCACGAATTTTCCTTTCTACCCTCTTCGGTCTGCCAGAAAAAAAACAACCTCTTTTTTTTTCCTCTGGGATCCCGATGAAGGCAGTAAGAAGTTTGTACTTCAGTCAAGATTATTTTGTGTGCTACAGCTCAGATCCTTAAGTTAGTGGTTCTGTGGCAGGGCAATGCAGAGGAGAGATGAGGAGTAGTACGAGTGTTATTTCCTAACAGCTTGTCTCGGGGATCAGAGCTGAATCTTCTCTCGTTTCAAGCTAAGCTCCAAAATGAATCAGGTCGACTGGAGCTTGAATTTTGTGACTTCAAGTTATCTCATGTCAGATAGCTTAGCTCTTAAAGGTTCCTGCTTCTATGGCAGTGGATTCCGACGAGGAGATCTCGGGCGATCGAGGGCGTCACGAGTGAATGCAGAGCAGCCCCAATTTGGAGACGAGACTTCGGGAGAGCGAGAGACTGATTTGTGCAAGACCGACAGCCGTTTCCAAAGCTTATACTTTGCTGCCATCTTCCGGTGGCAGCAGGGAAGACTTGTGCTCGTCTGCATCTCTACCTGATTGCCTTGCCATAGAAGCAGTACCCGTAAATATTTAAGCTATCGGACACGAGACAGGCTGGAATGAAGTCACAGAATTGAAGCCCCAGTCGATCTTGCTCATTTTGGAGATTACCTTAAAACCAGAGAAGATTCAGCCTTTGCTCCCCCAGCGAAGTTGTTAGGAAATAACACAAGTGCTGGTCTTCAACTTCCCGGGATTGCCCTGTCTGATAAGGACAGGCATAATCTCGCAAAATATCTCCTTGACTGAATTACAAAAAATCTTGATACCTCCTATAGCAGCCAAGTTTGAGAAGAACAACTGTTTGGGCTTTTGCTCCCTAAGATGACAGCAGGACAAAATTGATGCTTCTCTGACTGAGTGTGAAGTGCAGCAGTCCTGGCTATTTCACACAAACTATTCTTGAGTCACAAAATTCTTACTGCCTCAGACTGGATGCCAGATGAAAAGAAAAAAAACATTTTTTTTTTCCTAGCAGACAAAAGATGGCAAGAGGAAGACAATGATGCTAGTCTGCCTCTCTCCTGCATTGTCCTTTCATAAATGTACTGACGTTCAAGAGCTGAGCTATTTCACAGCCTATATCGTGTCTCGTGTCAGTAGCTCAGATCCTTAAGGTTAGCAATTTTGTGGTAGGACAATCTTACAGAGATGCAAACCAGCACTAATTTTCCTTTCTACCCCCTTCGGTCTGCCAGCAAAAAAAAAATTTAATTTTCCTCTGTGTGGATACCCTACATTTTAGTTAGCTGTGCTGGCAGCACTGCGTTGCAGAGTTACGACTTTCGTCCTTGAGCTCTTTCCTAAACAAGTGCATAACTCTTGCTTGCTAATTATGAAAAGAGACCCTGACCAGCCAAGTACAGCTCGTGTTGAGAGCTTGCCCGTGAGAATGAACAGATAAGGTGCTTCTTGTACACAAGATGCGCATGGGAGTGAAGGGAGAGTATGATCAAAACAGACCTGGGAAAATCTGTTTTCCCTGTGTGATAACAGAGTGATTGAAGGAATACATGAGCTAATAACAACCCTGGCTGTATAGTCTGATCTCTTGTTTGTAACCCAAAAATAGTGCTTCGTGCTAGTAGGTATAAATACGTGTGCCTGCTTGCAATAAAGTGAATTCCGTTTTCCATCATCTCGGAGTTCGTGCGTGCTTCTCAACAAATGGCAGCCCGAATCGGGACTTCATCATATCCGAGAGAAGTACCCCCCAGTGAGCCGAACGGGGTGATGAATTAACTGACGCGTCCATCCTCGCCCTTCAGGAAACAGGTACGAGGACCGCGGCCGGGGGACAAAAATGGGGCAAAACGCAACACGATCGCAACAACTTCATCATGATGTACTGATGTGCATTGCAAAGGAGCGCGGTTATAAGATTAGCTCACAGAAAGTGACTCTGTTACTTTTATGGATCGGTTGTAATTGCCCCTGGTATCCTGAAACAGGATCTTACGAAATTAAGGATTGGAAATGTGTAGGCGAAGAGCTAACTAAAGCACAACATGCTGGTCATGACAGTTCGCCTGATAATATAGAGACATGGAAAGCGTTGTTTGCGGCGTTGCGCTCACTGAAACCAGGCGCTGCTGATGCTAGTTCTGAGAGCAGTGTGGCGAGCACTGCGGGCTCTGTTGCTACAGACTTCACTAATGATTTAATTGACTTAGCACCTACGCGGCAGACAGAGACTGCAAGTCAAACGAGTTGTGTAAACCTTTTGTCTTCTCAAACTGAAACGGCGGTACAGACTAGCCAGATTAATCTCACAAGTTTGCAAGAAGGATTGATGAGTGGCTCTGAGGGAATTGCGCTGAGAGCTGGGGGATCCGGAGGAGGACGACAGTTCCTTTGATGTTGGTCCTGGCGACCCAGAGACACAACCCAACCTTTATCCTCCGCTCATGCCGAATAGAGCCATGGTGGCATCTGCACCTACTGCTCAGGACGTTTTTTTGGGACTTTCAGAAAAAGGAAAGGGACTGTCAAAATCTGGCTCACAGCCGTGTCAAAATAAGGGTCAGATGAACTCTCTTGTTCCACTCAATTATCGACCCCCACCCTATGCACCCCCTCCCTTATCTTCTCCACAGGTTTGTCCAGCACCGTCTTCTATTACTAGGGTTCAGATTTCCCTGACGGATATTTTAACCGATCGTGATGAGCATGGTTCCCTTAACACTGACTTTTTTCCTGAGGTAGTTAAAGCTATGCCAGTAGTTATGCATACGTGGCTGGACGGGACTCAGGCACCAGACCGTCAACAGATTTCTTATAGCATGCTGAAAGAGTTGCGGTGTACGGTTGCTGAATCGGGTATTCAATCATCCTGTACTGAAAATTTAATAGAGACAATGAAAGAGGCTTATCTTATGGTTCCTCATGATTGGCAGGTGGTATTTAAGTTGATTTTAACACCCAGCCAATATACAATTTGGTATGTAGAATACAGGGAGTTATGTATATCCTATGCTACAGTAGCTCAAAATAATAATGCTCCAATTAACCCGGATCAGTTGTTGGGGGAGGGTCAGTTTGCAAATCCACAGCTTCAAGCTCATCTTACTACAGAACTTTTACAGCTCGCTGCTCAATTAGCAACAAAAGCTTTTAAAAAGATTCCTGACATGAAAAAATCAAGCAAACCTTTTAGTACTATCAGGCAAGCTAATGACGAACCTTACATTCAATTTATTGATAAATTACAACGAGCTATTGAAAGACAGGTAGACATACCAGCGGCAGCAGATGCATTATTACTGCAGCTTGCTGTGGAGAATGCTAACGCGGACTGTAAAAGAATTCGTGAGATGCTGAGATCTAACAAAACAGCTACCGTTCTGTAAATATTGTTGCTGGTTCACATTATATATATGGCCTTTTGTGCAGAATTGAATTTGCCCTTTTAAAACATGTTTCTAATCGTGTTCTTTTTATGTTGTTTCAGAAATTATGCTTACTTTGTAGTAATCGGATACACCAATACTTTGTGACACATATTCGTTCTCATTCTAATCTGCCTGGCCTGTTAGTCGAAGGTAATGCTCGGGCTGATTCTTTGGCTGCTATGACTGCTGTTCCTGATGTATTAGGACAGGCTAGACTTTTGCATGCTTTTTATCATCAAAATAGTAAGGCTTTATCCAAAGAGTTTAACATAACATCTCGACAAGCTCAAGATGTTATTTTGTCATGTCCAGATTGTCAAGCGATCATGCCACTGAACTCTAATATAACAGCAGTCCCTCGTGGTCTTGCTCCCAATGACGTATGGCAGATGGATGTTACACATATTGTACATGTTACTGTAGATACTTTCTCATCTTTTATTGTTGCCACAGCGCACAGTGGTGAAAAGTTTAGAGATGTTCGACTGCATTTGCTACGTGCTATTGCCACGTTAGGAGTGCCATCACAGATAAAAACGGATAATGGTCCAGCTTATGTTTCTAACAATTTTAAAGTATTTTTACAGGAATGGGGAATATCTCATGTGATGGGGATACCTTATTCACCAACGGGACAGAGCATTGTGGAAAGAGCACATCTCATGCTGAAAAGAATGTTACAGAAACAGAAAAGCACTGTTGTCGGAATGTCTCCACACGAGAAGTTGTCTAAAGCAACGTATGTGTTAAATTTTCTGAATATATCCAGTTTTGATATGTTAACTCCTCATCTGAGATCTCAAAAAGAAAAACAGAAAGACTTGCCAAAGCCTAATGTACTGTATACGGACATTCATACTAAAGGTCCGGTACCTCTGTTGACATGGGGAAGAGGTTATGGCTGTGTTTCTTTTTCCACAGGACCTTATTGACTGCCAGCGAAACGAATTAAGCCATTTAATGACCATGATTTGGTTCCTATCCCGCATGATGTGGCTGTGCAGCATCCTGTTACTTCAGTAGCGTAGCAGCAACACGACCGTGCACTGGGCCTGCCTGTTGAATCCCTTTGTTTTTCCCAGTGACATGATGGGACTCTGAGGTACTGATTACCAGCGATGACATGGATTGGACTGGGAGAAGATGGTTACGGCTGATGGCAGAGCAATTATGGGAAGATGTAACTGTTTTCAATGTTACCCGTTGTTCTGATATGTATTCTCCTTGTGTGACTAACAATGAAGCTTATATTGGTTGTATAAGACTGTCTAATCAAAACCACATAATAGGTGTTAAGGTTTATGGTACTAACCAGCAGAGTGATCTTTCTTTAGCTAAAAGCAAGACGGGGAAACCAGCTGCCTTTTGCTTTGTTAGAAGTGTGTGATTAAGGATCAAATTGATAGGGAGACTCCCTTGCATTCTTCCTTCAGCCCTGGCCAAGCTGTGAGAAGAATTCAACGGAGCAAATAACACCAGATGTTCCCGCACTCAATGTTATGTAAGGTTGTTTATTCAATAGTATAAATGCTGGACCCTCTTGCAGCGACTTCAGAAACCTCACCTATGAGTGGACGCACTGCGTAGGATTTCCCAATTGTCGGGAGGGTTCTCCAGAAACGTCGCTGCAACAGGGGCTCCCCAGAACTGCGGGTCTGGATGATTTAGGGATTTGTGTTTAATAGAATTTGTTGTTGTGGGAAGTGTTTTGTTTTGTTCTTTTTCATTATAGTCAACGATCTCACCTGAAGTGCTGCCCAAGGGGTCCGAAGAACTGAAAAATACATCTTATGACTTTGATGGTGATCCAAAAAACAAAAAAGGGGGAATTGTGGATACCCTACATTTTAGTTAGCTGTGCTGGCAGCACTGCGTTGCAGAGTTAAGACTTTCGTCCTTGAGCTCTTTCCTAAACAAGTGCATAACTCTTGCTTCCTAATTATGAAAAGAGACCCTGACCAGCCAAGTACAGCTCGTGTTGAGAGCTTGCCCGTGAGAATGAACAGATAAGGTGCTTCTTGTACACCAGATGCGCATGGGAGTGAACGGGAGAGTATGATCAAAACAGACCTGGCAAAGTCTGTTTTCCCTGTGTGATAACAGAGTGATTGAAGGAATACATGAGCTAATAACAACCCTGGCTGTATAGTCTGATCTCTTGTTTGTAACCCAAAAATAGTGCTCCGTGCTAGTAGGTATAAATACGTGTACCTGCTTGCAATAAAGTGAATTCCGTTTTCCATAATCTCGGAGTTCGTGCGTGCTTCTCAACACCTCTGGGATCCAGTTTAAGGCAATAAGAAATTTGTGCTTCAATCAAGATTATTTTGTGTGCTACAGCTCAGATCCTTAAGTTAGTGGTTCTGTGGCAGAATTTTGTGAAAACTTAACCAGCCTGTATCCGGCTTGAGTTTTGTGAGCTATGCAGGAGATTTCATGTCTGCCAGCTAAGATCCTTAAGGACAGGTCTGCTGAGGCTGGCAAATCCTGGCCAGCACCAGTTTTTCTAGGTGGGATATTTTTGTCTAACTCGCATAGTTAAGGTGAAAACTTAGCCAGCTTGTCTGGAGCTTGAGTTTTGTGACCAGTGCAGGAGATTTCATCTCTGCCAGCTAAGATCCTTAAGGAGAGGTCTGCTGAGGCTGGCAAATCCTGGCCAGCACCAGTTTTTCTAGGTGGGATATTTTTGTCTAACTCGCATAGTTAAGGTGAAAACTTAGCCAGCTTGTCTGGAGCTTGAGTTTTGTGAGCTGTGCAGGAGATTTCATCTCTGCCAGCTAAGATCCTTAAGGAGAGGTCTGCTGAGGCTGGCAAATCCGGGCCAGCACCAGTTTTTCTTGGTGGGAAATTTTTGTCTAACTCGCATAGTTAAGGTGAAAACTTAGCCAGCTTGTCTGGAGCTTGAGTTTTGTGAGCAGTGCAGGAGATTTCATCTCTGCCAGCTAAGATCCTTAAGGAGAGGTCTGCTGAGGCTGGCAAATCCTGGCCAGCACCAGTTTTTCTAGGTGGGATATTTTTGTCTAACTCGCATAGTTAAGGTGAAAACTTAGCCAGCTTGTCTGGAGCTTGAGTTTTGTGAGCAGTGCAGGAGATTTCATCTCTGCCAGCTAAGATCCTTAAGGAGAGGTCTGCTGAGGCTGGCAAATCCTGGCCAGCACCAGTTTTTCTAGGTGGGATATTTTTGTCTAACTCGCATAGTTAAGGTGAAAACTTAGCCAGCTTGTCTGGAGCTTGAGTTTTGTGAGCAGTGCAGGAGATTTCATCTCTGCCAGCTAAGATCCTTAAGGACAGGTCTGCTGAGGCTGGCAAATCCTGGCCAGCACCAGTTTTTCTAGGTGGGATATTTTTGTCTAACTCGCATAGTTAAGGTGAAAACTTAGCCAGCTTGTCTGGAGCTTGAGTTTTGTGAGCAGTGCAGGAGATTTCATCTCTGCCAGCTAAGATCCTAAAGGAGAGGTCTGCTGAGGCTGGCAAATCCTGGCCAGCACCAGTTTTTCTAGGTGGGATATTTTTGTCTAACTCGCATAGTTAAGGTGAAAACTTAGCCAGCTTGTCTGGAGCTTGAGTTTTGTGAGCTATGCAGGAGATTTCATCTCTGCCAGCTAAGATCCTTAAGGACAGGTCTGCTGAGGCTGGCAAATCCTGGCCAGCACCAGTTTTTCTAGGTGGGATATTTTTGTCTAACTCGCATAGTTAAGGTGAAAACTTAGCCAGCTTGTCTGGAGCTTGAGTTTTGTGAGCAGTGCAGGAGATTTCATCTCTGCCAGCTAAGATCCTTAAGGAGAGGTCTGCTGAGGCTGGCAAATCCTGGCCAGCACCAGTTTTTCTAGGTGGGATATTTTTGTCTAACTCGCAGAGCTAAGGTGAAAACTTAGCCAGCTTGTCTGGAGCTTGAGTTTTGTGAGCAGTGCAGGAGATTTCATCTCTGCCAGCTAAGATCCTTAAGGACAGGTCTGCTGAGGCTGGCAAATCCTGGCCAGCACCAGTTTTTCTAGGTGGGATATTTTTGTCTAACTCGCATAGTTAAGGTGAAAACTTAGCCAGCTTGTCTGGGGCTTGAGTTTTGTGAGCAGTGCAGGAGATTTCATCTCTGCCAGCTAAGATCCTTAAGGAGAGGTCTGCTGAGGCTGGCAAATCCTGGCCAGCACCAGTTTTTCTAGGTGGGATATTTTTGTCTAACTCGCATAGTTAAGGTGAAAACTTAGCCAGCTTGTCTGGAGCTTGAGTTTTGTGAGCAGTGCAGGAGATTTCATCTCTGCCAGCTAAGATCCTTAAGGAGAGGTCTGCTGAGGCTGGCAAATCCTGGCCAGCACCAGTTTTTCTAGGTGGGATATTTTTGTCTAACTCGCATAGTTAAGGTGAAAACTTAGCCAGCTTGTCTGGAGCTTGAGTTTTGTGAGCTGTGCAGGAGATTTCATCTCTGCCAGCTAAGATCCTTAAGGAGAGGTCTGCTGAGGCTGGCAAATCCTGGCCAGCACCAGTTTTTCTAGGTGGGATATTTTTGTCTAACTCGCATAGTTAAGGTGAAAACTTAGCCAGCTTGTCTGGAGCTTGAGTTTTGTGAGCAGTGCAGGAGATTTCATCTCTGCCAGCTAAGATCCTTAAGGAGAGGTCTGCTGAGGCTGGCAAATCCTGGCCAGCACCAGTTTTTCTAGGTGGGATATTTTTGTCTAACTCTCAGAGCTAAGGTGAAAACTTAGCCAGCTTGTCTGGAGCTTGAGTTTTGTGAGCAGTGCAGGAGATTTCATCTCTGCCAGCTAAGATCCTTAAGGAGAGGTCTGCTGAGGCTGGCAAATCCTGGCCAGCACCAGTTTTTCTAGGTGGGATATTTTTGTCTAACTCGCATAGCTAAGGTGAAAACTTAGCCAGCTTGTCTGGAGCTTGAGTTTTGTGAGCAGTGCAGGAGATTTCATCTCTGCCAGCTAAGATCCTTAAGGAGAGGTCTGCTGAGGCTGGCAAATCCTGGCCAGCACCAGTTTTTCTTGGTGGGAATTTTTTGTCTAACTCGCATAGTTAAGGTGAAAACTTAGCCAGCTTGTCTGGAGCTTGAGTTTTGTGAGCAGTGCAGGAGATTTCATCTCTGCCAGCTAAGATCCTTAAGGAGAGGTCTGCTGAGGCTGGCAAATCCTGGCCAGCACCAGTTTTTCTTGGTGGGAATTTTTTGTCTAACTCGCGGAGCTAAGGTGAAAACTTAGCCAGCTTGTCTGGGGCTTGAGTTTTGTGAGCAGTGCAGGAGATTTCGTCTCTGCCAGCTAAGATCCTTAAGGAGAGGTCTGCTGAGGCTGGCAAATCCTGGCCAGCACCAGTTTTTCTTGGTGGCAATTTTTTGTCTAACTCTCGGAGCTAAGGTGAAAACTTAGCCAGCTTGTCTGGGGCTTGAGTTTTGTGAGCAGTGCAGGAGATTTCGTCTCTGCCAGCTAAGATCCTTAAGGAGAGGTCTGCTGAGGCTGGCAAATCCTGGCCAGCACAAGTTTTTCTTCGTGGGAATTCATTGTCTAACTCGCAGAGCTAAGGTGAAAACTTAGCCAGCTTGTCTGGCTTGAGTTTTGTGAGCAGTGCAGGAGATTTCGTCTCTGCCAGCTAAGATCCTTAAGGAGAGGTCTGCTGAGGCTGGCAAATCCTGGCCAGCACCAGTTTTTCTTCGTGGCAATTTTTTCTTCATCTCTCGGAGCTAAGGTGAAAACTTAGCCAGCTTGTCTGGGGCTTGAGTTTTGTGAGCAGTGCAGGAGATTTGGTCTCTGCCAGCTAAGATCCTTAAGGAGAGGTCTGCTGAGGCTGGCAAATCCTGGCCAGCACCAGTTTTTCTTCGTGGCAATTTTTTTTCTAATTCTCGGAGATAAGGTGAAAACTTAGCCAGTTTGTCTGGGGCTTGAGTTTTGTGAGCAGTGCAGGAGATTTCGTCTCTGCCAGCTAAGATCCTTAAGGAGAGGTCTGCTGAGGCTGGCAAATCCTGGCCAGCACCAGTTTTTCTTGGTGAGAATTCTTTCTTCATCTCTCGGAGCTAAGGTGAAAACTTAAGCAGCCTGTCTGGGGCTTGAGTTTTGTGAGCAGTGCAGGAGATTTGGTCTCTGCCAGCTAAGATCCTTAAGGAGAGGTCTGCTGAGGCTGGCAAATCCTGGCCAGCACCAGTTTTTCTTCGTGGAATTTTTTGTCTAATTCTCGGAGCTAAGGTGAAAACTTAGCCAGCTTGTCTGGGGCTTGAGTTTTGTGAGCAGTGCAGGAGATTTCGTCTCTGCCAGCTAAGATCCTTAAGGAGAGGTCTGCTGAGGCTGGCAAATCCTGGCCAGCACCAGTTTTTCTTGGTGGGAATTTTTTCTTCATCTCTCGGAGCTAAGGTGAAAACTTAGCCAGCTTCTCTGGGGCTTGAGTTTTGTGAGCAGTGCAGGAGATTTCGTCTCTGCCAGCTAAGATCGACTGGGGCTTCAATTTCGTGCCTTTTGTCGAGGATACCTCAGGCGAGCCATGCCGGAGTCCTACGCTTCAAGGGTCTGTGGTGAGGGTGTCACGGGTGGATGCAGAGGCAACCCTTCTTTGGAGCCCTCCACCACGTAAAGCCAACGATTGAATTGTGCTCCAAGAGCGAAGGTGGCAGCAAGACAAACTGGAGCCGCACTGCATCCACCCGTGACACTCTCATCCCAGAACATTGAAGCGTAGGACTCCGGGCTCACTCGCCCGAGATATCCTCGTCGGAATCCACTGCCATAGAAGCAGGAACCTTTAAGAGCTAAGCTATCTGACGTGAGATAACTTGAAGTCACAAAATTCAAGCTCCAGTCGACCTGATTCATTTTGGAGCTTAGCTTGAAATGAGAGAAGATTCAGCTCTGATCCCCGAGACAAGCTGTTAGGAAATAACACTAGTACTACTCCTCATCTCTCCTCTGCATTGCCCTGCCACAGAACCACTAACTTAAGGATCTGAGCTGTAGCACACGAAATAATCTTGATTGAAGTACAAACTTCTTACTGCCTTCGTCTGGATGCCAGAGGAAAAAAAGAGGTTATTTTTTCCTTCTGGCGGACAGAAGGAGGCAGAAACGAAAATCCATGCTGGTTAGCATCTCTACAGGATTGTCCTGCTGTAGAATTGCTAACCTTAAGGATTTGAGATCTCTGACACGAGACACCATAGAGCCTGTCAGATAGCTCAGCTCTTGAACCTTAGTACATTTATGGAAGGACAGTGCAGGAGAGAGGCAGACCAGCACCAGTATTCCTTCCTACTACCTTCTGCCTGGCAGAAAATAAGAAGTGGTTTTTTTCTTTTCAATCTGGTATCCAGACTAAGCCAGTAAGGACTTTGTGATACAGTCAAGAATATTTTGTTTGCTATAACTCAGATCCTCAAAATAGTGGTTCTGCGGAAGGACAATGCAGGAGAAATGCAGACCAGCACCTGTGTGGCTTCCTAAGTCCTTCTCTCGGAAAGCAAAGGCTGAATCTTCTCTCTTTATAAGGTAATTCTTGAAAGGTAAGCTATGAAAATGCTAGTAAATCACAGTGATTTGCACACCTTTTCTCAAGAGCGTGTGAAAAGGTCAGCGACACTGCTGAAAAGTTGTGAAAGCAACGTGCAACTTTGGAATACTGCAGAACGTATTTTTACTTCTATTTTTGCCCCTGGGGTAGCAGTTGCAAATGCACTAACAACCTTAAATAAATGGCTTGCTGGATAGAAAAGAACGCTAATTTAACCTCTGAAGTTTTGTCGCAATTGGCTAACGCTGTAAGCTCAATAAGGCATGCTACCTTGCAGAACCGTGCAGCAATTGATTTCTTGCTTCTGGCACATGGGCATGCATGTGAAGACTTTGATGGAATGTGTTACATGAATCTGAAAGATTATTTGGAATCCATCCACAAGAAAATATAAGATCTACAAATCGTGACTCGTCAGATTCAAGAAGACACAGGGGTTTTGGGAATTGAAAAGTTGTTTGGGCAGTGGGATTTCTCAAGATCTTTAATGTCTTTGGTTAAAACAGGATTTTTAATAGTGCTTGCGGTTGTAATCATGCTGTTTATACTACCTTGTCTGATCACTCTGATGCGAAGGGCCCTGCATCAGAGTGTTGAGGTAGCATTTGTAGCTCAAAAACAAAAAGGAGGAATTGTGGGGGACGGCAGCTGGACTGCTGAGAACCTGGCATTGGTTGAAGACATTGACCTTGACAAATTCCCAGTGTACCCTTGAGATGGGAAGTTGTGTGTACTGAGTTTGGACACATTTGCACAACCTTCTCCCTCATGATCCGGAGGGATGAGGCCAGCCGGAAGCTGCTCAGTGCTAACCAATTAGAACTTGAACAACAAGTGTTTAACCTATAAGCGAAGGCCACGCTACCTCTACTATGTTCGACTTTGTATAGAAGGCCATGTATAAAGGGGCCATTTTTGAGTCACTTTGATCACCACTCACATGTGTCATGTCTGTCTCTACAACAAATGTAGTAACGTGCAAGATCTGAGCTATCTGACAGGCCATATCGTGTCTCGGGTCAAACAGCTCAGATCCTTAAGGTTAGCAGTTCTATGGCAGGACAATCCTATAGTGCTGCTAATCAGCACGAATTTTCCTTTCTACCCTCTTCGGTCTGCCAGAAAAAAAACAACCTCTTTTTTTTTCCTCTGGGATCCCGATGAAGGCAGTAAGAAGTTTGTACTTCAGTCAAGATTATTTTGTGTGCTACAGCTCAGATCCTTAAGTTAGTGGTTCTGTGGCAGGGCAATGCAGAGGAGAGATGAGGAGTAGTACGAGTGTTATTTCCTAACAGCTTGTCTCGGGGATCAGAGCTGAATCTTCTCTCGTTTCAAGCTAAGCTCCAAAATGAATCAGGTCGACTGGAGCTTGAATTTTGTGACTTCAAGTTATCTCATGTCAGATAGCTTAGCTCTTAAAGGTTCCTGCTTCTATGGCAGTGGATTCCGACGAGGAGATCTCGGGCGATCGAGGGCGTCACGAGTGAATGCAGAGCAGCCCCAATTTGGAGACGAGACTTCGGGAGAGCGAGAGACTGATTTGTGCAAGACCGACAGCCGTTTCCAAAGCTTATACTTTGCTGCCATCTTCCGGTGGCAGCAGGGAAGACTTGTGCTCGTCTGCATCTCTACCTGATTGCCTTGCCATAGAAGCAGTACCCGTAAATATTTAAGCTATCGGACACGAGACAGGCTGGAATGAAGTCACAGAATTGAAGCCCCAGTCGATCTTGCTCATTTTGGAGATTACCTTAAAACCAGAGAAGATTCAGCCTTTGCTCCCCCAGCGAAGTTGTTAGGAAATAACACAAGTGCTGGTCTTCAACTTCCCGGGATTGCCCTGTCTGATAAGGACAGGCATAATCTCGCAAAATATCTCCTTGACTGAATTACAAAAAATCTTGATACCTCCTATAGCAGCCAAGTTTGAGAAGAACAACTGTTTGGGCTTTTGCTCCCTAAGATGACAGCAGGACAAAATTGATGCTTCTCTGACTGAGTGTGAAGTGCAGCAGTCCTGGCTATTTCACACAAACTATTCTTGAGTCACAAAATTCTTACTGCCTCAGACTGGATGCCAGATGAAAAGAAAAAAAAACATTTTTTTTTTCCTAGCAGACAAAAGATGGTAAGAGGAAGACAATGATGCTAGTCTACCTCTCTCCTGCATTGTCCTTTCATAAATGTACTGACGTTCAAGAGCTGAGCTATTTCACAGCCTATATCGTGTCTCGTGTCAGTAGCTCAGATCCTTAAGTTTAGCAATTCTGTGGTAGGACAATCTTACAGAGATGCAAACCAGCACTAATTTTCCTTTCTACCCCCTTCGGTCTGCCAGAAAAAAAATAATTTAATTTTCCTCTGTGTGGATACCCTACATTTTAGTTAGCTGTGCTGGCAGCACTGCGTTGCAGAGTTACGACTTTCGTCCTTGAGCTCTTTGCTAAACAAGTGCATAACTCTTGCTTGCTAATTATGAAAAGAGACCCTGACCAGCCAAGTACAGCTCGTGTTGAGAGCTTGCCCGTGAGAATGAACAGATAAGGTGCTTCTTGTACACAAGATGTGCATGGGAGTGAACGGGAGAGTATGATCAAAACAGACCTGGGAAAATCTGTTTTCCCTGTGTGATAACAGAGTGATTGAAGGAGTACATGAGCTAATAACAACCCTGGCTGTATAGTCTGATCTCTTGTTTGTAACCCAAAAATAGTGCTTCGTGCTAGTAGGTATAAATACGTGTGCCTGCTTGCAATAAAGTGAATTCCGTTTTCCATCATCTCGGAGTTCGTGCGTGCTTCTCAACAAATGGCGCCCGAACAGGGACTTCATCATATCCGAGAGAAGTACCCCCCCAGTGAGCCGAACGGGGTGATGAATTAACTGACGCGTCCATCCTCGCCCTTCAGGAAACAGGTACGAGGACCGCGGCCGGGGACAAAAATGGGGCAAAACGCAACACGATCGCAACAACTTCATCATGATGTACTGATGTGCATTGCAAAGGAGCGCGGTTATAAGATTAGCTCACAGAAAGTGACTCTGTTACTTTTATGGATCGGTTGTAATTGCCCCTGGTATCCTGAAACAGGATCTTACGAAATTAAGGATTGGAAATGTGTAGGCGAAGAGCTAACTAAAGCACAACATGCTGGTCATGACAGTTCGCCTGATAATATAGAGACATGGAAAGCGTTGTTTGCGGCGTTGCGCTCACTGAAACCAGGCGCTGCTGATGCTAGTTCTGAGAGCAGTGTGGCGAGCACTGCGGGCTCTGTTGCTACAGACCTCACTAATGATTTAATTGACTTAGCACCTACGCGGCAGACAGAGACTGCAAGTCAAACGAGTTGTGTAAACCTTTTTTCCTCTCAAACTGAAACGGCGGTACAGACTAGCCAGATTAATCTCACAAGTTTGCAAGAAGGATTTATGAGTGGCTATGAGGGAATTGCGCTGAGAACTGGGGATCCGGAGGAGGACGACAGTTCCTTTGATGTTGGTCCTGGCGACCCAGAGACACAACCCAACCTTTATCCTCCGCTCATGCCGAATAGAGCCATGGTGGCATCTGCACCTACTGCTCAGGACGTTTTTTTGGGACTTTCAGAAAAAGGAAAGGGACTGTCAAAATCTGGCTCACAGCCGTGTCAAAATAAGGGTCAGATGAACTCTCTTGTTCCACTCAATTATCGACCCCCACCCTATGCACCCCCTCCCTTATCTTCTCCACAGGTTTGTCCAGCACCGTCTTCTATTACTAGGGTTCAGATTTCCCTGACGGATATTTTAACCGATCGTGATGAGCATGGTTCCCTTAACACTGACTTTTTTCCTGAGGTAGTTAAAGCTATGCCAGTAGTTATGCATACGTGGCTGGACGGGACTCAGGCACCAGACCGTCAACAGATTTCTTATAGCATGCTGAAAGAGTTGCGGTGTACGGTTGCTGAATCGGGTATTCAATCATCCTGTACTGAAAATTTAATAGAGACAATGAAAGAGGCTTATCTTATGGTTCCTCATGATTGGAAGGTGATATTTAAGTTGATTTTAACACCCAGCCAATATACAATTTGGTATGTAGAATACAGGGAGTTATGTATATCCTATGCTACAGTAGCTCAAAATAATAATGCTCCAATTAACCCGGATCAGTTGTTGGGGGAGGGTCAGTTTGCGAATCCACAGCTTCAAGCTCATCTTACTACAGAACTTTTACAGCTCGCTGCTCAATTAGCAACAAAAGCTTTTAAAAAGATTCCTGACATGAAAAAATCAAGCAAACCTTTTAGTACTATCAGGCAAGCTAATGACGAACCTTACATTCAATTTATTGATAAATTACAACGAGCTATTGAAAGACAGGTAGACATACCAGCGGCAGCAGATGCATTATTACTGCAGCTTGCTGTGGAGAATGCTAACGCGGACTGTAAAAGAATTCGTGAGATGCTGAGATCTAACAAAACAGCTACCGTTCTGTAAATATTGTTGCTGGTTCACATTATATATATGGCCTTTTGTGCAGAATTGAATTTGCCCTTTTAAAACATGTTTCTAATCGTGTTCTTTTTATGTTGTTTCAGAAATTATGCTTACTTTGTAGTAATCGGATACACCAATACTTTGTGACACATACTCGTTCTCATTCTAATCTGCCTGGCCTGTTAGTCGAAGGTAATGCTCGGGCTGATTCTTTGGCTGCTATGACTGCTGTTCCTGATGTATTAGGACAGGCTAGACTTTCGCATGGTTTTTATCATCAAAATAGTAAGGCTTTATCCAAAGAGTTTAACATAATATCTTGACAAGCTCAAGATGTTATTTTGTCATGTCCAGATTGTCAAGCGATCATGCCACTGAACTCTAATATAACAGCAGTCCCTCGTGGTCTTGCTCCCAATGACGTATGGCAGATGGATGTTACACATATTGTGCATGTTACTGTAGATACCTTCTCATCTTTTATTGTTGCCACAGCGCACAGTGGTGAAAAGTTTAGAGATGTTCGACTGCATTTGCTACGTGCTATTGCCACATTAGGAGTGCCATCACAGATAAAAACGGATAATGGTCCAGCTTATGTTTCTAACAATTTTAAAGTATTTTTACAGGAATGGGGAATATCTCATGTGATGGGGATACCTTATTCACCAACGGGACAGAGCATTGTGGAAAGAGCACATCTCACGCTGAAAAGAATGTTACAGAAACAGAAAAGCACTGTTGTCGGAATGTCTCCACATGAGAAGTTGTCTAATGCAACGTATGTGTTAAATTTTCTGAATATATCCAGTTTTGATATGTTAACTCCTCATCTGAGATCTCAAAAAGAAAAACAGAAAGACTTGCCAAAGCCTAATGTACTGTATACGGACATTCATACTAAAGGTCCGGTACCTCTGTTGACATGGGGAAGAGGTTATGGCTGTGTTTCTTTATCCACAGGACCTTATTGACTGCCAGCGAAACGAATTAAGCCATTTAATGACCATGATTTGGTTCCTATCCCGCATGATGTGGCTGTGCAGCATCCTGTTACTTCAACAGCGTAGCAGCAACACGACCGTGCACTGGGCCTGCCTGTTGAATCCCTTTGTTTTTCCCAGTGACATGATGGGACTCTGAGGTACCGATTACCAGCGATGACATGGATTGGACTGGGAGAAGATGGTTACGGCTGATGGCAGAGCAATTATGGGAAGATGTAACTGTTTTCAATGTTACCCGTTGTTCTGATATGTATTCTCCTTGTGTGACTAACAATGAAGCTTATATTGGTTGTATAAGACTGTCTAATCAAAACCACATAATAGGTGTTAAGGTTTATGGTACTAACCAGCAGAGTGATCTTTCTTTAGCTAAAAGCAAGACGGGGAAACCAGCTGCCTTTTGCTTCGTTAGAAGTGTGTGATTAAGGATCAAATTGATAGGGAGACTCCCTTGCATTCTTCCTTCAGCCCTGGCCAAGCTGTGAGAAGAATTCAACGGAGCAAATAACACCAGATGTTCCCGCACTCAATGTTATGTAAGGTTGTTTATTTAATAGTATAAATGCTGGACCCTCTTGCAGCGACTTCAGAAACCTCACCTACGAGTGGACGCACTGCGTAGGATTTCCCAATTGTCGGGAGGGTTCTCCAGAAACGTCGCTGCAACAGGGGCTCCCCAGCAACTGCGGGTCTGGATGATTTAGGGATTTGTGTTTAATAGAATTTGTTGTTGTGGGAAGTGTTTTGTTTTGTTCTTTTTCATTATAGTCAACGATCTCACCTGAAGTGCTGCCCAAGGGGTCCGAAGAACTGAAAAATACATCTTATGACTTTGATGGTGATCCAAAAAACAAAAAAGGGGGAATTGTGGATACCCTACATTTTAGTTAGCTGTGCTGGCAGCACTGCGTTGCAGAGTTACGACTTTCGTCCTTGAGCTCTTTCCTAAACAAGTGCATAACTCTTGCTTGCTAATTATGAAAAGAGACCCTGACCAGCCAAGTACAGCTCGTGTTGAGAGCTTGCCCGTGAGAATGAACAGATAAGGTGCTTCTTGTACACCAGATGCGCATGGGAGTGAACGGGAGAGTATGATCAAAACAGACCTGGGAAAGTCTGTTTTCCCTGTGTGATAATAGAGTGATTGAAGGAGTACATGAGCTAATAACAACCCTGGCTGTATAGTCTGATCTCTTGTTTGTAACCCAAAAATAATGCTTCGTGCTAGTAGGTATAAATATGTGTGCCTGCTTGCAATAAAGTGAATTCCGTTTTCCACTATCTCGGAGTTCGTGCGTGCTTCTCAACACCTCTGGGATCCAGTTTAAGGCAATAAGAAATTTGTGCTTCAATCAAGATTATTTTGTGTGCTACAGCTCAGATCCTTAAGTTAGTGGTTCTGTGGCAGAATTTTGTGAAAACTTAACCAGCCTGTATCCGGCTTGAGTTTTGTGAGCTATGCAGGAGATTTCATGTCTGCCAGCTAAGATCCTTAAGGAGAGGTCTGCTGAGGCTGGCAAATCCTGGCCAGCACCAGTTTTTCTAGGTGGGATATTTTTGTCTAACTCGCATAGTTAAGGTGAAAACTTAGCCAGCTTGTCTGGAGCTTGAGTTTTGTGAGCTATGCAGGAGATTTCATCTCTGCCAGCTAAGATCCTTAAGGAGAGGTCTGCTGAGGCTGGCAAATCCTGGCCAGCACCAGTTTTTCTTCGTGGCAATTTTTTCTTCATCTCTCGCAGCTAAGGTGAAAACTTAGCCAGCCTGTCTGGGGCTTGAGTTTTGTGAGCAGTGCAGGAGATTTCGTCTCTGCCAGCTAAGATCCTTAAGGAGAGGTCTGCTGAGGCTGGCAAATCCTGGCCAGCACCAGTTTTTCTTGGTGGCAATTTTTTGTCTAATTCTCGGAGCTAAGGTGAAAACTTAGCCAGCTTGTCTGGGGCTTGAGTTTTGTGAGCAGTGCAGGAGATTTCGTCTCTGCCAGCTAAGATCCTTAAGGAGAGGTCTGCTGAGGCTGGCAAATCCTGGCCAGCACCAGTTTTTCATCGTGGGAATTTTTTGTCTAACTCGCGGAGCTAAGGTGAAAACTTAGCCAGCTTGTCTGGGGCTTGAGTTTTGTGAGCAGTGCAGGAGATTTCGTCTCTGCCAGCTAAGATCCTTAAGGAGAGGTCTGCTGAGGCTGGCAAATCCTGGCCAGCACCAGTTTTTCTTGGTGGGAATTTTTTCTTCATCTCTCGGAGCTAAGGTGAAAACTTAGCCAGCTTGTCTGGGGCTTGAGTTTTGTGAGCAGTGCAGGAGATTTCGTCTCTGCCAGCTAAGATCCTTAAGGAGAGGTCTGCTGAGGCTGGCAAATCCTGGCCAGCACCAGTTTTTCTTGGTGGGAATTTTTTGTCTAACTCTCGGAGCTAAGGTGAAAACTTAGCCAGCTTGTCTGGGGCTTGAGTTTTGTGAGCAGTGCAGGAGATTTCGTCTCTGCCAGCTAAGATCCTTAAGGAGAGGTCTGCTGAGGCTGGCAAATCCTGGCCAGCACCAGTTTTTCTTGGTGGCAATTTTTTGTCTAATTCTCGGAGCTAAGGTGAAAACTTAGCCAGCTTGTCTGGGGCTTGAGTTTTGTGAGCAGTGCAGGAGATTTCGTCTCTGCCAGCTAAGATCCTTAAGGAGAGGTCTGCTGAGGCTGGCAAATCCTGGCCAGCACCAGTTTTTCTTGGTGGGAATTTTTTCTTCATCTCTCGGAGCTAAGGTGAAAACTTAGCCAGCTTGTCTGGGGCTTGAGTTTTGTGAGCAGTGCAGGAGATTTCGTCTCTGCCAGCTAAGATCCTTAAGGAGAGGTCTGCTGAGGCTGGCAAATCCTGGCCAGCACCAGTTTTTCTTGGTGGGAATTTTTTTCTAACTCTCGGAACTAAGGTGAAAACTTAGCCAGATTGTCTGGGGCTTGAGTTTTGTGAGCAGTGCAGGAGATTTCGTCTCTGCCAGCTAAGATCCTTAAGGAGAGGTCTGCTGAGGCTGGCAAATCCTGGCCAGCACCAGTTTTTCTTGGTGGGAATTTTTTGTCTTCATCTCTCGGAGCTAAGGTGAAAACTTAACGAGCCTGTCTGGGGCTTGAGTTTTGTGAGCAGTGCAGGAGATTTCGTCTCTGCCAGCTAAGATCCTTAAGGAGAGGTCTGCTGAGGCTGGCAAATCCTGGCCAGCACCAGTTTTTCTTGGTGGCAATTTTTTCTTCTTCTCTCGGAGCTAAGGTGAAAACTTAGCCAGCTTGTCTGGGGCTTGAGTTTTGTGAGCAGTGCAGGAGATTTCGTCTCTGCCAGCTAAGATCCTTAAGGAGAGGTCTGCTGAGGCTGGCAAATCCTGGCCAGCACCAGTTTTTCTTGGTGGGAATTTTTTGTCTAACTCTCGGAGCTAAGGTGAAAACTTAGCCAGCTTGTCTGGGGCTTGAGTTTTGTGAGCAGTGCAGGAGATTTCGTCTCTGCCAGCTAAGATCCTTAAGGAGAGGTCTGCTGAGGCTGGCAAATCCTGGCCAGCACCAGTTTTTCTTGGTGGGAATTTTTTCTTCATCTCTCGGAGCTAAGGTGAAAACTTAGCCAGCTTGTCTGGGGCTTGAGTTTTGTGAGCAGTGCAGGAGATTTCGTCTCTGCCAGCTAAGATCCTTAAGGAGAGGTCTGCTGAGGCTGGCAAATCCTGGCCAGCACCAGTTTTTCTTGGTGGGAATTTTTTCTTCAACTCTCGGAGCTAAGGTGAAAACTTAGCCAGCTTGTCTGGGGCTTGAGTTTTGTGAGCAGTGCAGGAGATTTCGTCTCTGCCAGCTAAGATCCTTAAGGAGAGGTCTGCTGAGGCTGGCAAATCCTGGCCAGCACCAGTTTTTCTTGGTGGGAATTTTTTGTCTAATTCTCGGAGCTAAGGTGAAAACTTAGCCAGCTTGTCTGGGGCTTGAGTTTTGTGAGCAGTGCAGGAGATTTCGTCTCTGCCAGCTAAGATCCTTAAGGAGAGGTCTGCTGAGGCTGGCAAATCCTGGCCAGCACCAGTTTTTCTTGGTGGGAATTTTTTGTCTAACTCTCGGAGCTAAGGTGAAAACTTAGCCAGCTTGTCTGGGGCTTGAGTTTTGTGAGCAGTGCAGGAGATTTCGTCTCTGCCAGCTAAGATCCTTAAGGAGAGGTCTGCTGAGGCTGGCAAATCCTGGCCAGCACCAGTTTTTCTTGGTGGGAATTTTTTGTCTAACTCGCGGAGCTAAGGTGAAAACTTAGCCAGCTTGTCTGGGGCTTGAGTTTTGTGAGCAGTGCAGGAGATTTGGTCTCTGCCAGCTAAGATCCTTAAGGAGAGGTCTGCTGAGGCTGGCAAATCCTGGCCAGCACCAGTTTTTCTTGGTGGCAATTTTTTCTTCATCTCTCGCAGCTAAGGTGAAAACTTAGCCAGCTTGTCTGAGGCTTGAGTTTTGTGAGCAGTGCAGGAGATTTCGTCTCTGCCAGCTAAGATCCTTAAGGAGAGGTCTGCTGAGGCTGGCAAATCCTGGCCAGCACCAGTTTTTCTTGGTGGCAATTTTTTGTCTAATTCTCGGAACTAGAGGTGAAAACTTAATCAGCCTGTGTCTGGCTTGAGTTTTGTGAGCAGTGCAGGAGATTTCATCTCTGCCAGCTAAGATCCTTAAGGAGAGGTCTGCTGAGGCTGGCAAATCCTGGCCAGCACCAGTTTTTCTTGGTGGGAATTTTTTCTTCATCTCTCGGAGCTAAGGTGAAAACTTAGCCAGCTTGTCTGGGGCTTGAGTTTTGTGAGCAGTGCAGGAGATTTCGTCTCTGCCAGCTAAGATCCTTAAGGAGAGGTCTGCTGAGGCTGGCAAATCCTGGCCAGCACCAGTTTTTCTTGGTGGGAATTTTTTGTCTAATTCTCGGAGCTAAGGTGAAAACTTAGCCAGCTTGTCTGGGGCTTGAGTTTTGTGAGCAGTGCAGGAGATTTCGTCTCTGCCAGCTAAGATCCTTAAGGAGAGGTCTGCTGAGGCTGGCAAATCCTGGCCAGCACCAGTTTTTCTTGGTGGGAATTTTTTGTCTAACTCGCGGAGCTAAGGTGAAAACTTAGCCAGCTTGTCTGGGGCTTGAGTTTTGTGAGCAGTGCAGGAGATTTCGTCTCTGCCAGCTAAGATCCTTAAGGAGAGGTCTGCTGAGGCTGGCAAATCCTGGCCAGCACCAGTTTTTCTTGGTGGAATTTTTTCTTCATCTCTCGGAGCTAAGGTGAAAACTTAGCCAGCTTGTCTGGGGCTTGAGTTTTGTGAGCAGTGCAGGAGATTTCGTCTCTGCCAGCTAAGATCCTTAAGGAGAGGTCTGCTGAGGCTGGCAAATCCTGGCCAGCACCAGTTTTTCTTGGTGGGAATTTTTTGTCTAACTCGCGGAGCTAAGGTGAAAACTTAGCCAGCTTGTCTGGGGCTTGAGTTTTGTGAGCAGTGCAGGAGATTTCGTCTCTGCCAGCTAAGATCCTTAAGGAGAGGTGTGCTGAGGCTGGCAAATCCTGGCCAGCACCAGTTTTTCTTGGTGGCAATTTTTTGTCTAGTTCTTGGAACTAAGGTGAAAACTTAACCAACCTGTCTGGGGCTTGAGTTTTGTGAGCAGTGCAGGAGATTTGGTCTCTGCCAGCTAAGATCCTTAAGGAGAGGTCTGCTGAGGCTGGCAAATCCTGGCCAGCACCAGTTTTTCTTGGTGGGAATTTTTTCTTCATCTCTCGGAGCTAAGGTGAAAACTTAGCCAGCTTGTCTGGGGCTTGAGTTTTGTGAGCAGTGCAGGAGATTTCGTCTCTGCCAGCTAAGATCCTTAAGGAGAGGTCTGCTGAGGCTGGCAAATCCTGGCCAGCACCAGTTTTTCTTGGTGGGAATTTTTTGTCTAATTCTCGGAGCTAAGGTGAAAACTTAGCCAGCTTGTCTGGGGCTTGAGTTTTGTGAGCAGTGCAGGAGATTTCGTCTCTGCCAGCTAAGATCCTTAAGGAGAGGTCTGCTGAGGCTGGCAAATCCTGGCCAGCACCAGTTTTTCTTCGTGGCAATTTTTTGTTCATCTCTCGGAGCTAAGGTGAAAACTTAACGAGCCTGTCTGGGGCTTGAGTTTTGTGAGCAGTGCAGGAGATTTCGTCTCTGCCAGCTAAGATCCTTAAGGAGAGGTCTGCTGAGGCTGGCAAATCCTGGCCAGCACCAGTTTTTCTTGGTGGGAATTTTTTGTCTAATTCTCGGAGCTAAGGTGAAAACTTAGCCAGCTTGTCTGGGGCTTGAGTTTTGTGAGCAGTGCAGGAGATTTGGTCTCTGCCAGCTAAGATCCTTAAGGAGAGGTCTGCTGAGGCTGGCAAATCCTGGCCAGCACCAGTTTTTCTTGGTGGCAATTTTTTGTCTAACTCTCGGAGCTAAGGTGAAAACTTAGCCAGCTTGTCTGGGGCTTGAGTTTTGTGAGCAGTGCAGGAGATTTGGTCTCTGCCAGCTAAGATCCTTAAGGAGAGGTCTGCTGAGGCTGGCAAATCCTGGCCAGCACCAGTTTTTCTTCGTGGCAATTTTTTCTTCATCTCTCGCAGCTAAGGTGAAAACTTAGCCAGCCTGTCTGGGGCTTGAGTTTTGTGAGCAGTGCAGGAGATTTCGTCTCTGCCAGCTAAGATCCTTAAGGAGAGGTCTGCTGAGGCTGGCAAATCCTGGCCAGCACCAGTTTTTCTTGGTGGCAATTTTTTCTTCTTCTCTCGGAGCTAAGGTGAAAACTTAACGAACCTGTCTGGGGCTTGAGTTTTGTGAGCAGTGCAGGAGATTTCGTCTCTGCCAGCTAAGATCCTTAAGGAGAGGTCTGCTGAGGCTGGCAAATCCTGGCCAGCACCAGTTTTTCTTGGTGGGAATTTTTTCTTCATCTCTCGGAGCTAAGGTGAAAACTTAGCCAGCTTGTCTGGGGCTTGAGTTTTGTGAGCAGTGCAGGAGATTTCGTCTCTGCCAGCTAAGATCCTTAAGGAGAGGTCTGCTGAGGCTGGCAAATCCTGGCCAGCACCAGTTTTTCTTGGTGGCAATTTTTTGTCTAGTTCTTGGAACTAAGGTGAAAACTTAACGAACCTGTCTGTGGCTTGAGTTTTGTGAGCAGTGCAGGAGATTTCGTCTCTGCCAGCTAAGATCCTTAAGGAGAGGTCTGCTGAGGCTGGCAAATCCTGGCCAGCACCAGTTTTTCTTGGTGGGAATTTTTTGTCTAACTCGCGGAGCTAAGGTGAAAACTTAGCCAGCTTGTCTGGGGCTTGAGTTTTGTGAGCAGTGCAGGAGATTTGGTCTCTGCCAGCTAAGATCCTTAAGGAGAGGTCTGCTGAGGCTGGCAAATCCTGGCCAGCACCAGTTTTTCTTGGTGGGAATTTTTTGTCTAACTCTTGCAGCAAAGGTGAAAACTTAGCCAGCTTGTCTGGGGCTTGAGTTTTGTGAGCAGTGCAGGAGATTTCGTCTCTGCCAGCTAAGATCCTTAAGGAGAGGTCTGCTGAGGCTGGCAAATCCTGGCCAGCACCAGTTTTTCTTGGTGGGAATATTTTGTCTAACTCTCGGAGCTAAGGTGAAAACTTAGCCAGCTTGTCTGGGGCTTGAGTTTTGTGAGCAGTGCAGGAGATTTCGTCTCTGCCAGCTAAGATCCTTAAGGAGAGGTCTGCTGAGGCTGGCAAATCCTGGCCAGCACCAGTTTTTCTTGGTGGTAATTTTTTCTTCATCTCTCGGAGCTAAGGTGAAAACTTAACGAGCCTGTGTCTGGCTTGAGTTTTGTGAGCAGTGCAGGAGATTTCGTCTCTGCCAGCTAAGATCCTTAAGGAGAGGTCTGCTGAGGCTGGCAAATCCTGGCCAGCACCAGTTTTTCTTGGTGGGAATTTTTTCTTCATCTCTCGCAGCTAAGGTGAAAACTTAGCCAGCTTGTCTGGGGCTTGAGTTTTGTGAGCAGTGCAGGAGATTTCGTCTCTGCCAGCTAAGATCCTTAAGGAGAGGTCTGCTGAGGCTGGCAAATCCTGGCCAGCACCAGTTTTTCTTGGTGGGAATTTTTTGTCTAATTCTTGGAACTAAGGTGAAAACTTAATCAGCCTGTGTCTGGCTTGAGTTTTGTGAGCAGTGCAGGAGATTTCATCTCTGCCAGCTAAGATCCTTAAGGAGAGGTCTGCTGAGGCTGGCAAATCCTGGCCAGCACCAGTTTTTCTTGGTGGGAATTTTTTTCTTCATCTCTCGGAGCTAAGGTGAAAACTTAGCCAGCTTGTCTGGGGCTTGAGTTTTGTGAGCAGTGCAGGAGATTTCGTCTCTGCCAGCTAAGATCCTTAAGGAGAGGTCTGCTGAGGCTGGCAAATCCTGGCCAGCACCAGTTTTTCTTGGTGGGAATTTTTTGTCTAATTCTCGGAGCTAAGGTGAAAACTTAGCCAGCTTGTCTGGGGCTTGAGTTTTGTGAGCAGTGCAGGAGATTTCGTCTCTGCCAGCTAAGATCCTTAAGGAGAGGTCTGCTGAGGCTGGTAAATCCTGGCCAGCACCAGTTTTTCTTGGTGGGAATTTTTTTCTAACTCTCGGAGCTAAGGTGAAAACTTAGCCAGCTTGTCTGGGGCTTGAGTTTTGTGAGCAGTGCAGGAGATTTCGTCTCTGCCAGCTAAGATCCTTAAGGAGAGGTCTGCTGAGGCTGGCAAATCCTGGCCAGCACCAGTTTTTCTTGGTGGGAATTTTTTCTTCATCTCTCGGAGCTAAGGTGAAAACTTAGCCAGCTTGTCTGGGGCTTGAGTTTTGTGAGCAGTGCAGGAGATTTCGTCTCTGCCAGCTAAGATCCTTAAGGAGAGGTCTGCTGAGGCTGGCAAATCCTGGCCAGCACCAGTTTTTCTTGGTGGAATTTTTTCTTCATCTCTCGGAGCTAAGGTGAAAACTTAGCCAGCTTGTCTGGGGCTTGAGTTTTGTGAGCAGTGCAGGAGATTTCGTCTCTGCCAGCTAAGATCGACTGGGGCTTCAATTTCGTGCCTTTTGTCGAGGATACCTCAGGCGAGCCATGCCGGAGTCCTACGCTTCAAGGGTCTGTGGTGAGGGTGTCACGGGTGGATGCAGAGGCAACCCTTCTTTGGAGCCCTCCACCACGTAAAGCCAACGATTGAATTGTGCTCCAAGAGCGAAGGTGGCAGCAAGACAAACTGGAGCCGCACTGCATCCACCCGTGACACTCTCATCCCAGAACATTGAAGCGTAGGACTCCGGGCTCACTCGCCCGAGATATCCTCGTCGGAATCCACTGCCATAGAAGCAGGAACCTTTAAGAGCTAAGCTATCTGACGTGAGATAACTTGATCTCACAAAATTCAAGCTCCAGTCGACCTGATTCATTTTGGAGCTTAGCTTGAAATGAGAGAAGATTCAGCTCTGATCCCCGAGACAAGCTGTTAGGAAATAACACTAGTACTACTCCTCATCTCTCCTCTGCATTGCCCTGCCACAGAACCACTAACTTAAGGATCTGAGCTGTAGCACACGAAATAATCTTGATTGAAGTACAAACTTCTTACTGCCTTCGTCTGGATGCCAGAGGAAAAAAAGAGGTTATTTTTTCCTTCTGGCGGACAGAAGGAGGCAGAAACGAAAATCCATGCTGGTTAGCATCTCTACAGGATTGTCCTGCCGTAGAATTGCTAACCTTAAGGATTTGAGATCTCTGACACGAGACACCATAGAGCCTGTCAGATAGCTCAGCTCTTGAACCTTAGTACATTTATGGAAGGACAGTGCAGGAGAGAGGCAGACCAGCACCAGTATTCCTTCCTACTACCTTCTGCCTGGCAGAAAATAAGAAGTGGTTTTTTTCTTTTCAATCTGGTATCCAGACTAAGCCAGTAAGGACTTTGTGATACAGTCAAGAATATTTTGTTTGCTATAACTCAGATCCTCAAAATAGTGGTTCTGCGGAAGGACAATGCAGGAGAAATGCAGACCAGCACCTGTGTGGCTTCCTAAGTCCTTCTCTCGGAAAGCAAAGGTTGAATCTTCTCTCTTTATAAGGTAATTCTTGAAAGGTAAGCTATGAAAATGCTAGTAAATCACAGTGATTTGCACACCTTTTCTCAAGAGCGTGTGAAAAGGTCAGCGACACTGCTGAAAAGTTGTGAAAGCAACGTGCAACTTTGGAATACTGCAGAACGTATTTTTACTTCTATTTTTGCCCCTGGGGTAGCAGTTGCAAATGCACTAACAACCTTAAATAAATGGCTTGCTGGATAGAAAAGAACGCTAATTTAACCTCTGAAGTTTTGTCGCAATTGGCTAACGCTGTAAGCTCGATAAGGCATGCTACCTTGCAGAACCGTGCAGCAATTGATTTCTTGCTTCTGGCACATGGGCATGCATGTGAAGACTTTGATGGAATGTGTTACATGAATCTGAAAGATTATTTGGAATCCATCCACAAGAAAATATAAGATCTACAAATCGTGACTCGTCAGATTCAAGAAGACACAGGGGTTTTGGGAATTGAAAAGTTGTTTGGGCAGTGGGATTTCTCAAGATCTTTAATGTCTTTGGTTAAAACAGGATTTTTAATAGTGCTTGCGGTTGTAATCATGCTGTTTATACTACCTTGTCTGATCACTCTGATGCGAAGGGCCCTGCATCAGAGTGTTGAGGTAGCATTTGTAGCTCAAAAACAAAAAGGAGGAATTGTGGGGGACGGCAGCTGGACTGCTGAGAACCTGGCATTGGTTGAAGACATTGACCTTGACAAATTCCCAGTGTACCCTTGAGATGGGAAGTTGTGTGTACTGAGTTTGGACACATTTGCACAACCTTCTCCCTCATGATCCGGAGGGATGAGGCCAGCCGGAAGCTGCTCAGTGCTAACCAATTAGAACTTGAACAACAAGTGTTTAACCTATAAGCGAAGGCCACGCTACTTCTACTATGTTCGACTTTGTATAGAAGGCCATGTATAAAGGGGCCATTTTTGAGTCACTTTGATCACCACTCACATGTGTCATGTCTGTCTCTACAACAAATGTAGTAACGTGCAAGATCTGAGCTATCTGACAGGCCATATCGTGTCTCGGGTCAAACAGCTCAGATCCTTAAGGTTAGCAGTTCTATGGCAGGACAATCCTATAGTGCTGCTAATCAGCACGAATTTTCCTTTCTACCCTCTTCGGTCTGCCAGAAAAAAAACAACCTCTTTTTTTTTCCTCTGGGATCCCGATGAAGGCAGTAAGAAGTTTGTACTTCAATCAAGATTATTTTGTGTGCTACAGCTCAGATCCTTAAGTTAGTGGTTCTGTGGCAGGGCAATGCAGAGGAGAGATGAGGAGTAGTACGAGTGTTATTTCCTAACAGCTTGTCTCGGGGATCAGAGCTGAATCTTCTCTCGTTTCAAGCTAAGCTCCAAAATGAATCAGGTCGACTGGAGCTTGAATTTTGTGACTTCAAGTTATCTCATGTCAGATAGCTTAGCTCTTAAAGGTTCCTGCTTCTATGGCAGTGGATTCCGACGAGGAGATCTCGGGCGATCGAGGGCGTCACGAGTGAATGCAGAGCAGCCCCAATTTGGAGACGAGACTTCGGGAGAGCGAGAGACTGATTTGTGCAAGACCGACAGCCGTTTCCAAAGCTTATACTTTGCTGCCATCTTCCGGTGGCAGCAGGGAAGACTTGTGCTCGTCTGCATCTCTACCTGATTGCCTTGCCATAGAAGCAGTACCCGTAAATATTTAAGCTATCGGACACGAGACAGGCTGGAATGAAGTCACAGAATTGAAGCCCCAGTCGATCTTGCTCATTTTGGAGATTACCTTAAAACCAGAGAAGATTCAGCCTTTGCTCCCCCAGCGAAGTTGTTAGGAAATAACACAAGTGCTGGTCTTCAACTTCCCGGGATTGCCCTGTCTGATAAGGACAGGCATAATCTCGCAAAATATCTCCTTGACTGAATTACAAAAAATCTTGATACCTCCTATAGCAGCCAAGTTTGAGAAGAACAACTGTTTGGGCTTTTGCTCCCTAAGATGACAGCAGGACAAAATTGATGCTTCTCTGACTGAGTGTGAAGTGCAGCAGTCCTGGCTATTTCACACAAACTATTCTTGAGTCACAAAATTCTTACTGCCTCAGACTGGATGCCAGATGAAAAGAAAAAAAACATTTTTTTTTTCCTAGCAGACAAAAGATGGCAAGAGGAAGACAATGATGCTAGTCTGCCTCTCTCCTGCATTGTCCTTTCATAAATGTACTGACGTTCAAGAGCTGAGCTATTTCACAGCCTATATCGTGTCTCGTGTCAGTAGCTCAGATCCTTAAGGTTAGCAATTCTGTGGTAGGACAATCTTACAGAGATGCAAACCAGCACTAATTTTCCTTTCTACCCCCTTCGGTCTGCCAGCAAAAAAAAAATTTAATTTTCCTCTGTGTGGATACCCTACATTTTAGTTAGCTGTGCTGGCAGCACTGCGTTGCAGAGTTAAGACTTTCGTCCTTGAGCTCTTTCCTAAACAAGTGCATAACTCTTGCTTCCTAATTATGAAAAGAGACCCTGACCAGCCAAGTACAGCTCGTGTTGAGAGCTTGCCCGTGAGAATGAACAGATAAGGTGCTTCTTGTACACAAGATGTGCATGGGAGTGAACGGGAGAGTATGATCAAAACAGACCTGGGAAAATCTGTTTTCCCTGTGTGATAACAGAGTGATTGAAGGAGTACATGAGCTAATAACAACCCTGGCTGTATAGTCTGATCTCTTGTTTGTAACCCAAAAATAATGCTTCGTGCTAGTAGGTATAAATATGTGTGCCTGCTTGCAATAAAGTGAATTCCGTTTTCCACCATCTCGGAGTTCGTGCGTGCTTCTCAACAAATGGCAGCCCGAATCGGGACTTCATCATATCCAAGAGAAGTACCCCCCAGTGAGCCGAACGGGGTGATGAATTAACTGACGCGTCCATCCTCGCCCTTCAGGAAACAGGTACGAGGACCGCGGCCGGGGGACAAAAATGGGGCAAAACGCAACACGATCGCAACAACTTCATCATGATGTACTGATGTGCATTGCAAAGGAGCGCGGTTATAAGATTAGCTCACAGAAAGTGACTCTGTTACTTTTATGGATCGGTTGTAATTGCCCCTGGTATCCTGAAACAGGATCTTACGAAATTAAGGATTGGAAATGTGTAGGCGAAGAGCTAACTAAAGCACAACATGCTGGTCATGACAGTTCGCCTGATAATATAGAGACATGGAAAGCGTTGTTTGCGGCGTTGCGCTCACTGAAACCAGGCGCTGCTGATGCTAGTTCTGAGAGCAGTGTGGCGAGCACTGCGGGCTCTGTTGCTACAGACCTCACTAATGATTTAATTGACTTAGCACCTACGCGGCAGACAGAGACTGCAAGTCAAACGAGTTGTGTAAACCTTTTGTCCTCTCAAACTGAAACGGCGGTACAGACTAGCCAGATTAATCTCACAAGTTTGCAAGAAGGATTTATGAGTGGCTATGAGGGAATTGCGCTGAGAACTGGGGATCCGGAGGAGGACGACAGTTCCTTTGATGTTGGTCCTGGCGACCCAGAGACACAACCCAACCTCTATCCTCCGCTCACGCCGATTAGAGCCATGGTGGCATCTGCACCTACTGCTCAGGACGTTTTTTCGGGACTTTCAGAAAAAGGAAAGGGACTGTCAAAATCTGGCTCACAGCCGTGTCAAAATAAGGGTCAGATGAACTCTCTTGTTCCACTCAATTATCGACCCCCACCCTATGCACCCCCTCCCTTATCTTCTCCACAGGTTTGTCCAGCACCGTCTTCTATTACTAGGGTTCAGATTTCCCTGACGGATATTTTAACCGATCGTGATGAGCATGGTTCCCTTAACACTGACTTTTTTCCTGAGGTAGTTAAAGCTATGCCAGTAGTTATGCATACGTGGCTGGACGGGACTCAGGCACCAGACCGTCAACAGATTTCTTATAGCATGCTGAAAGAGTTGCGGTGTACGGTTGCTGAATCGGGTATTCAATCATCCTGTACTGAAAATTTAATAGAGACAATGAAAGAGGCTTATCTTATGGTTCCTCATGATTGGAAGGTGATATTTAAGTTGATTTTAACACCCAGCCAATATACAATTTGGTATGTAGAATACAGGGAGTTATGTATATCCTATGCTACAGTAGCTCAAAATAATAATGCTCCAATTAACCCGGATCAGTTGTTGGGGGAGGGTCAGTTTGCGAATCCACAGCTTCAAGCTCATCTTACTACAGAACTTTTACAGCTCGCTGCTCAATTAGCAACAAAAGCTTTTAAAAAGATTCCTGACATGAAAAAATCAAGCAAACCTTTTAGTACTATCAGGCAAGCTAATGACGAACCTTACATTCAATTTATTGATAAATTACAACGAGCTATTGAAAGACAGGTAGACATACCAGCGGCAGCAGATGCATTATTACTGCAGCTTGCTGTGGAGAATGCTAACGCGGACTGTAAAAGAATTCGTGAGATGCTGAGATCTAACAAAACAGCTACCGTTCTGTAAATATTGTTGCTGGTTCACATTATATATATGGCCTTTTGTGCAGAATTGAATTTGCCCTTTTAAAACATGTTTCTAATCGTGTTCTTTTTATGTTGTTTCAGAAATTATGCTTACTTTGTAGTAATCGGATACACCAATACTTTGTGACACATATTCGTTCTCATTCTAATCTGCCTGGCCCGTTAGTCGAAGGTAATGCTCGGGCCGATTCTTTGGCTGCTATGGCTGCTGTTCCTGATGTATTAGGACAGGCTAGACTTTTGCATGCTTTTTATCATCAAAATAGTAAGGCTTTATCCAAAGAGTTTAACATAACATCTCGACAAGCTCAAGATGTTATTTTGTCATGTCCAGATTGTCAAGCGATCATGCCACTGAACTCTAATATAACAGCAGTCCCTCGTGGTCTTGCTCCCAATGACGTATGGCAGATGGATGTTACACATATTGTACATGTTACTGTAGATACCTTCTCATCTTTTATTGTTGCCACAGCGCACAGTGGTGAAAAGTTTAGAGATGTTCGACTGCATTTGCTACGTGCTATTGCCACGTTAGGAGTGCCATCACAGATAAAAACGGATAATGGTCCAGCTTATGTTTCTAACAATTTTAAAGTATTTTTACAGGAATGGGGAATATCTCATGTGATGGGGATACCTTATTCACCAACGGGACAGAGCATTGTGGAAAGAGCACATCTCATGCTGAAAAGAATGTTACAGAAACAGAAAAGCACTGTTGTCGGAATGTCTCCACATGAGAAGTTGTCTAAAGCAACGTATGTGTTAAATTTTCTGAATATATCCAGTTTTGATATGTTAACTCCTCATCTGAGATCTCAAAAAGAAAAACAGAAAGACTTGCCAAAGCCTAATGTACTGTATACGGACATTCATACTAAAGGTCCGGTACCTCTGTTGACATGGGGAAGAGGTTATGGCTGTGTTTCTTTTTCCACAGGACCTTACTGACTGCCAGCGAAACGAATTAAGCCATTTAATGACCATGATTTGGTTCCTATCCCGCATGATGTGGCTGTGCAGCATCCTGTTACTTCAGTAGCGTAGCAGCAACACGACCGTGCACTGGGCCTGCCTGTTGAATCCCTTTGTTTTTCCCAGTGACATGATGGGACTCTGAGGTACCGATTACCAGCGATGACATGGATTGGACTGGGAGAAGATGGTTACGGCTGATGGCAGAGCAATTATGGGAAGATGTAACTGTTTTCAATGTTACCCGTTGTACTGATATGTATTCTCTTTGTGTGACTAACAATGAAGCTTATATTGGTTGTGTAAGACTGTCTAATCAAAACCACATAATAGGTGTTAAGGTTTATGGTACTAACCAGCAGAGTGATCTTTCTTTAGCTAAAAGCAAGACGGGGAAACCAGCTGCCTTTTGCTTTGTTAGAAGTGTGTGATTAAGGATCAAATTGATAGGGAGACTCCCTTGCATTCTTCCTTCAGCCCTGGCCAAGCTGTGAGAAGAATTCAACGGAGCAAATAACACCAGATGTTCCCGCACTCAATGTTATGTAAGGTTGTTTATTTAATAGTATAAATGCTGGACCCTCTTGCAGCGACTTCAGAAACCTCACCTATGAGTGGACGCACTGCGTAGGATTTCCCAATTGTCGGGAGGGTTCTCCAGAAACGTCGCTGCAACAGGGGCTCCCCAGCACTGCGGGTCTGGATGATTTAGGGATTTGTGTTTAATAGAATTTGTTGTTGTGGGAAGTGTTTTGTTTTGTTCTTTTTCATTATAGTCAACGATCTCACCTGAAGTACTGCCCAAGGGGTCCGAAGAACTGAAAAATACATCTTATGACTTTGATGGTGATCCAAAAAACAAAAAAGGGGGAATTGTGGATACCCTACATTTTAGTTAGCTGTGCTGGCAGCACTGCGTTGCAGAGTTACGACTTTCGTCCTTGAGCTCTTTCCTAAACAAGTGCATAACTCTTGCTTGCTAATTATGAAAAGAGACCCTGACCAGCCAAGTACAGCTCGTGTTGAGAGCTTGCCCGTGAGAATGAACAGATAAGGTGCTTCTTGTACACAAGATGTGCATGGGAGTGAACGGGAGAGTATGATCAAAACAGACCTGGGAAAATCTGTTTTCCCTGTGTGATAACAGAGTGATTGAAGGAGTACATGAGCTAATAACAACCCTGGCTGTATAGTCTGATCTCTTGTTTGTAACCCAAAAATAATGCTTCGTGCTAGTAGGTATAAATATGTGTGCCTGCTTGCAATAAAGTGAATTCCGTTTTCCACTATCTCGGAGTTCGTGCGTGCTTCTCAACACCTCTGGGATCCAGTTTAAGGCAATAAGAAATTTGTGCTTCAATCAAGATTATTTTGTGTGCTACAGCTCAGATCCTTAAGTTAGTGGTTCTGTGGCAGAATTTTGTGAAAACTTAACCAGCCTGTATCCGGCTTGAGTTTTGCGAGCAGTGCAGGAGATTTCGTCTCTGCCAGCTAAGATCCTTAAGGAGAGGTCTGCTGAGGCTGGCAAATCCTGGCCAGCACCAGTTTTTCTTGGTGGGAATATTTTGTCTAACTCTCGTGGCTAAGTTGAAAACTTAACGAGCCTGTCTCTGGCTTGAGTTTTGTGAGCAGTGCAGGAGATTTCATCTCTGCCAGCTAAGATCCTTAAGGAGAGGTCTGCTGAGGCTGGCAAATCCTGGCCAGCACCAGTTTTTCTTGGTGGGATATTTTTGTCTAACTCGCATAGTTAAGGTGAAAACTTAGCCAGCTTGTCTGGAGCTTGAGTTTTGTGAGCAGTGCAGGAGATTTCATCTCTGCCAGCTAAGATCCTTAAGGAGAGGTCTGCTGAGGCTGGCAAATCCTGGCCAGCACCAGTTTTTCTAGGTGGGATATTTTTGTCTAACTCGCATAGTTAAGGTGAAAACTTAGCCAGCTTGTCTGGAGCTTGAGTTTTGTGAGCAGTGCAGGAGATTTCATCTCTGCCAGCTAAGATCCTTAAGGAGAGGTCTGCTGAGGCTGGCAAATCCTGGCCAGCACCAGTTTTTCTAGGTGGGATATTTTTGTCTAACTCGCATAGTTAAGGTGAAAACTTAGCCAGCTTGTCTGGAACTTGAGTTTTGTGAGCAGTGCAGGAGATTTCATCTCTGCCAGCTAAGATCCTTAAGGAGAGGTCTGCTGAGGCTGGCAAATCCTGGCCAGCACCAGTTTTTCTAGGTGGGATATTTTTGTCTAACTCGCATAGTTAAGGTGAAAACTTAGCCAGCTTGTCTGGAGCTTGAGTTTTGTGAGCAGTGCAGGAGATTTCATCTCTGCCAGCTAAGATCCTTAAGGAGAGGTCTGCTGAGGCTGGCAAATCCTGGCCAGCACCAGTTTTTCTAGGTGGGATATTTTTGTCTAACTCGCATAGTTAAGGTGAAAACTTAGCCAGCTTGTCTGGAGCTTGAGTTTTGTGAGCTGTGCAGGAGATTTCATCTCTGCCAGCTAAGATCCTTAAGGAGAGGTCTGCTGAGGCTGGCAAATCCGGGCCAGCACCAGTTTTTCTAGGTGGGATATTTTTGTCTAACTCGCATAGTTAAGGTGAAAACTTAGCCAGCTTGTCTGGAGCTTGAGTTTTGTGAGCAGTGCAGGAGATTTCTTCTCTGCCAGCTAAGATCGACTGGGGCTTCAATTTCGTGCCTTTTGTCGAGGATACCTCAGGCGAGCCATGCCGGAGTCCTACGCTTCAAGGGTCTGTGGTGAGGGTGTCACGGGTGGATGCAGAGGCAACCCTTCTTTGGAGCCCTCCACCACGTAAAGCCAACGATTGAATTGTGCTCCAAGAGCGAAGGTGGCAGCAAGACAAACTGGAGCCGCACTGCATCCACCCGTGACACTCTCATCCCAGAACATTGAAGCGTAGGACTCCGGGCTCACTCGCCCGAGATATCCTCGTCGGAATCCACTGCCATAGAAGCAGGAACCTTTAAGAGCTAAGCTATCTGACGTGAGATAACTTGATCTCACAAAATTCAAGCTCCAGTCGACCTGATTCATTTTGGAGCTTAGCTTGAAATGAGAGAAGATTCAGCTCTGATCCCCGAGACAAGCTGTTAGGAAATAACACTAGTACTACTCCTCATCTCTCCTCTGCATTGCCCTGCCACAGAACCACTAACTTAAGGATCTGAGCTGTAGCACACGAAATAATCTTGATTGAAGTACAAACTTCTTACTGCCTTCGTCTGGATGCCAGAGGAAAAAAAGAGGTTATTTTTTCCTTCTGGCGGACAGAAGGAGGCAGAAACGAAAATCCATGCTGGTTAGCATCTCTACAGGATTGTCCTGCCGTAGAATTGCTAACCTTAAGGATTTGAGATCTCTGACACGAGACACCATAGAGCCTGTCAGATAGCTCAGCTCTTGAACCTTAGTACATTTATGGAAGGACAGTGCAGGAGAGAGGCAGACCAGCACCAGTATTCCTTCCTACTACCTTCTGCCTGGCAGAAAATAAGAAGTGGTTTTTTTCTTTTCAATCTGGTATCCAGACTAAGCCAGTAAGGACTTTGTGATACAGTCAAGAATATTTTGTTTGCTATAACTCAGATCCTCAAAATAGTGGTTCTGCGGAAGGACAATGCAGGAGAAATGCAGACCAGCACCTGTGTGGCTTCCTAAGTCCTTCTCTCGGAAAGCAAAGGCTGAATCTTCTCTCTTTATAAGGTAATTCTTGAAAGGTAAGCTATGAAAATGCTAGTAAATCACAGTGATTTGCACACCTTTTCTCAAGAGCGTGTGAAAAGGTCAGCGACACTGCTGAAAAGTTGTGAAAGCAACGTGCAACTTTGGAATACTGCAGAACGTATTTTTACTTCTATTTTTGCCTCTGGGGTAGCAGTTGCAAATGCACTAACAACCTTAAATAAATGGCTTGCTGGATAGAAAAGAACGCTAATTTAACCTCTGAAGTTTTGTCGCAATTGGCTAACGCTGTAAGCTCAATAAGGCATGCTACCTTGCAGAACCGTGCAGCAATTGATTTCTTGCTTCTGGCACATGGGCATGCATGTGAAGACTTTGATGGAATGTGTTACATGAATCTGAAAGATTATTTGGAATCCATCCACAAGAAAATATAAGATCTACAAATCGTGACTCGTCAGATTCAAGAAGACACAGGGGTTTTGGGAATTGAAAAGTTGTTTGGGCAGTGGGATTTCTCAAGATCTTTAATGTCTTTGGTTAAAACAGGATTTTTAATAGTGCTTGCGGTTGTAATCATGCTGTTTATACTACCTTGTCTGATCACTCTGATGCGAAGGGCCCTGCATCAGAGTGTTGAGGTAGCATTTGTAGCTCAAAAACAAAAAGGAGGAATTGTGGGGGACGGCAGCTGGACTGCTGAGAACCTGGCATTGGTTGAAGACATTGACCTTGACAAATTCCCAGTGTACCCTTGAGATGGGAAGTTGTGTGTACTGAGTTTGAACACATTTGCACAACCTTCTCCCTCATGATCCGGAGGGATGAGGCCAGCCGGAAGTTGCTCAGTGCTAACCAATTAGAACTTGAACAACAAGTGTTTAACCTATAAGCGAAGGCCACGCTACTTCTACTATGTTCGACTTTGTATAGAAGGCCATGTATAAAGGGGCCATTTTTGAGTCACTTTGATCACCACTCACATGTGTCATGTCTGTCTCTACAACAAATGTAGTAACGTGCAAGATCTGAGCTATCTGACAGGCCATATCGTGTCTCGGGTCAAACAGCTCAGATCCTTAAGGTTAGCAGTTCTATGGCAGGACAATCCTATAGTGCTGCTAATCAGCACGAATTTTCCTTTCTACCCTCTTCGGTCTGCCAGAAAAAAAACAACCTCTTTTTTTCTCCTCTGGGATCCCGATGAAGGCAGTAAGAAGTTTGTACTTCAATCAAGATTATTTTGTGTGCTACAGCTCAGATCCTTAAGTTAGTGGTTCTGTGGCAGGGCAATGCAGAGGAGAGATGAGGAGTAGTACTAGTGTTATTTCCTAACAGCTTGTCTCGGGGATCAGAGCTGAATCTTCTCTCGTTTCAAGCTAAGCTCCAAAATGAATCAGGTCGACTGGAGCTTGAATTTTGTGACTTCAAGTTATCTCATGTCAGATAGCTTAGCTCTTAAAGGTTCCTGCTTCTATGGCAGTGGATTCCGACGAGGAGATCTCGGGCGATCGAGGGCGTCACGAGTGAATGCAGAGCAGCCCCAATTTGGAGACGAGACTTCGGGAGAGCGAGAGACTGATTTGTGCAAGACCGACAGCCGTTTCTAAAGCTTATACTTTGCTGCCATCTTCCGGTGGCAGCAGGGAAGACTTGTGCTCGTCTGCATCTCTACCTGATTGCCTTGCCATAGAAGCAGTACCCGTAAATATTTAAGCTATCGGACACGAGACAGGCTGGAATGAAGTCACAGAATTGAAGCCCCAGTCGATCTTGCTCATTTTGGAGATTACCTTAAAACCAGAGAAGATTCAGCCTTTGCTCCCCCAGCGAAGTTGTTAGGAAATAACACAAGTGCTGGTCTTCAACTTCCCGGGATTGCCCTGTCTGATAAGGACAGGTATAATCTCGCAAAATATCTCCTTGACTGAATTACAAAAAATCTTGATACCTCCTATAGCAGCCAAGTTTGAGAAGAACAACTGTTTGGGCTTTTGCTCCCTAAGATGACAGCAGGACAAAATTGATGCTTCTCTGTCTGAGTGTGAAGTGCAGCAGTCCTGGTTATTTCACACAAACTATTCTTGAGTCACAAAATTCTTACTGCCTCAGACTGGATGCCAGATGAAAAGAAAAAAAACATATTTTTTTTTCTAGCAGACAAAAGATGGCAAGAGGAAGACAATGATGCTAGTCTGCCTCTCTCCTGCATTGTCCTTTCATAAATGTACTGACGTTCAAGAGCTGAGCTATTTCACAGCCTATATCGTGTCTCGTGTCAGTAGCTCAGATCCTTAAGGTTAGCAATTCTGTGGTAGGACAATCTTACAGAGATGCAAACCAGCACTAATTTTCCTTTCTACCCCCTTCGGTCTGTCAGAAAAAAAATAATTTAATTTTCCTCTGGGATCCAGTTTAAGGCAATAAGAAATTTGTGCTTCAATCAAGATTATTTTGTGTGCTACAGCTCAGATCCTTAAGTTAGTGGTTCTGTGGCAGAATTTTGTGACTCGAGAATAGTTTGTGTGAAATAGCCAGGACTGCTGCACTTCACACTCAGTCAGAGAAGCATCAATTTTGTCCTGCTGTCATCTTAGGGAGCAAAAGCCCAAACAGTTGTTCTTCTCAAACTTGGCTGCTATAGGAGGTATCAAGATTTTTTGTAATTCAGTCAAGGAGATATTTTGCGAGATTTTGCCTGTCCTTATCAGACAGGGCAATCCCGGGAAGTTGAAGACCAGCACTTGTGTTATTTCCTAACAACTTCGCTGGGGGAGCAAAGGCTGAATCTTCTCTGGTTTTAAGGTAATCTCCAAAATGAGCAAGATCGACTGGGGCTTCAATTCTGTGACTTCATTCCAGCCTGTCTCGTGTCCGATAGCTTAAATATTTACGGGTACTGCTTCTATGGCAAGGCAATCAGGTAGAGATGCAGACGAGCACAAGTCTTCCCTGCTGCCACCGGAAGATGGCAGCAAAGTATAAGCTTTAGAAACGGCTGTCGGTCTTGCACAAATCAGTCTCTCGCTCTCCCGAAGTCTCGTCTCCAAATTGGGGCTGCTCTGCATTCACTCGTGACGCCCTCGATCGCCCGAGATCTCCTCGTCGGAATCCACTGCCATAGAAGCAGGAACCTTTAAGAGCTAAGCTATCTGACATGAGATAACTTGAAGTCACAAAATTCAAGCTCCAGTCGACCTGATTCATTTTGGAGCTTAGCTTGAAACGAGAGAAGATTCAGCTCTGATCCCCGAGACAAGCTGTTAGGAAATAACACTAGTACTACTCCTCATCTCTCCTCTGCATTGCCCTGCCACAGAACCACTAACTTAAGGATCTGAGCTGTAGCACACAAAATAATCTTGATTGAAGTACAAATTTCTTACTGCCTTCATCAGGATCCCAGAGGAAAAAAAGAGGTTGTTTTTTTTCTGGCAGACCGAAGAGGGTAGAAAGGAAAATTCGTGCTGGTTAGCAGCACTATAGGATTGTCCTGCTGTAGAATTGCTAACCTTAAGGATTTGAGATCTTTGACACGAGACACCATAGAGCCTGTCAGATAGCTCAGCTCTTGAACCTTAGTACATTTATGGAAGGACAGTGCAGGAGAGAGGCAGACCAGCACCAGTATTCCTTCCTACTACCTTCTGACTGGCAGAAAATAAGAAGTGTTTTTTTTCCTTTTCAATCTGCTATCCAGACTAAGCCAGTAAGGACTTTGTGATACAGTCAAGAATATTTTGTTTGCTATAACTCGGATCCTTAAAATAGCGGTTCTGCGGAAGGACAATCCAGGAGAAATGCAGACCAGCGCCTGTGTGGCTTCCTAAGTCCTTCTCTCGGAAAGCAAAGGCTGAATCTTCTCTCTTTTTAAGGTAATCCTTGAAAGGTAAGCTATGAAAATGCTAGTAAATCACAGTGATTTGCACACCTTTTCTCAAGAGCGTGTGAAAAGATCAGTGACACTGCTGAAAAGTGCTGGCAAGTGAGCCCGGAGATGCCCTATGGTTTAAGGTTCTGTGGTGAAGGCGTCTCGGGTGAATGTAGAGCAGCACCAGTTTTGTCTTGCTGCCATCTTATCTCAGGGAGCAAAGCCTAAACATTTGCTCTTCTCAAACTTGAGTGCAATAGGAGGCAGGAAGATCTTTGTGAATTCAATCATGGAGATATTTTGTGAGATTATGCATATCCTTAAGTTTAATTATCCTGTGACAGGGCTCCAGGCTACTTCACTCTAGATATCCTTGACGGAATCCACTCTAGATGAGCTGCGTTATTTTGAAGCTGAGCCCCCCGGAAGAGCGAATGATTGAATTTTGCTCCAAGAGCGAAGGTGGCAACAAGACCAACTGCTGCTGCTCTGCATCCAAACACGATGCCCTCAGCACACAACCTTGAAGTGTGCTGCTCCGGGCTCACTTGCCTGAGATATCGTCAATGGAAGCCAGTCAAGGCCATCTGTGTGATTTTGGAGCTGAGCTCCCTGGACGAGAAAACGATTGAGTTTTGCTCCAAGAGTGAAGGTGACAGCAAGACCAACTGGTGCTGCTCTGCATCCACCCATGACACCCTCTCCACAAAACCTCAAACCGTAGGGCTCTGGGCTCACTCGTCCGAGATATCCTCGATGGAAGCAACTCAAGAGTAGCTGCTTGGTTTTGGAGCCGAGACCCTCGGAAGAGCGAACGATTAACCCCAGAGCCCGGAGCTCTATGATTCAAGGTTGTGTGGTGAGGGCGTCACAGGTGGATGCAGAGCAGCACCAGGTTGTCTTGCTGCCACCTTCACTCTTGGAGTAAAACTCAATTGTTCACTATTCCAGGGGGCTCGGCTCCAAAATCACGCAGCTACTCTTGAGTGGTTTCCGTCGAGGATATCTTGGGTGAGTGAGCCCAGAGCCCTACGCTTCAAGGTTCTGTAGTGAGGGTGTCACGGGTGGATGCACAGCAGCACCAGTTGGTCTTGCTGCCACCTTCGCTCTTGGAGCAAAACTCAATCGTTCGCTCTTCCAGGATCTCAGCTCCAAAATCATGCAGCTTGCCTTGAGTGGTTTCAGTCGATGATATCTTGGGCAGGACAATCCAGGAGGGATGCAGACCTGCACCAATTGTTCTTCTTGCCACCTTCTCTCGTGGTGCAAAGCCTAAGCGCTTGCTCTTTTCAAACAATGGTCAGAAGTGAGGTAGCAAGAAGTTTGTGACTTCAGTCAAGGAGATTTTGTGTGAGATAGCTCAGACCCTTAAGGATCGTGGTTCTGTGACAGGGCAATGCAGGAGAGGAAGAGACCAGCACGTTTCCCTTCCTGCCACCTTCTCTCAGGGAGCAAAGCGTAAACATTTGCTGTTCTCAGGTTAGGTTACAAAATGAGGCAGCAAGAATTTTGTGACTTCAGTCATGGAGATTTTGTGTGACATAGCTCAGATACTTAATGTTAGTTCTTCTGTGGCATGGCAGTCCAGGATGGATGCAGACCTGCATGAGTCTTCCTTACTGCCACCTTCTCTCAGGGAGCAAAGCCTAAATGTTCTCTCTTTTCAAGTTAGGCTCCAAAAGTAGGCAGCTCCACTCAAGTGTTAATTTTGTGAATTCAGTCAAGGATACCTCGTGTCAGATAGTTCAGATCCTTAAGTTTGTTGATTCTGGGGCAGGGCAATCCAGCAGCGATGCAGTGGCAATCCTGCCATCTTCTCCTGAGGAACAAAGCCTAAACATTTGCTCTTTTCAAGCTGGGCTCCAAAATGAGGCAGCAAGACATTAAGGAACATTTAGCTTTTACTCCCACGGAGGCTGTGGTAGGATGGAACACTGGTGCTGTCTGCATCTGTGCTGGAGTTCCTTTCCAAAGAACTACCAACCTTAAGGACCTGAGCTTTCTTAAACGGCATATACCTGATAAAAAAGCATCCAGTCTGATCCAAGGTTCGTAATTCTGGAGGCTAACTTCAAAAAAGTGAATGTTTAGCCTTTGCTCCCACAGGGAAGATGGCAGGAAGAGGAAACTGGTCCTGAACTGCATCTATCCTGGACTGCCAAACCACAGAAACACTATCCTTAATGATCTGAGCTATCTCAATCAATATATGCTTGATTAAATTAAAAAAGGATGAATCCTGAGCTGAGCTGCCTAATTTTGGAGCCTAGCTTCAAAAGAGTGCATGTTTAGCATTGTGTCTTGCAGAAAATATGGCAGGAAGGAAAACCGTTTCTGATCTGCATCTATTCTGGATTGCTGTGCCACAGAACCACTAACCTTAAGGATCTGAGTTACCAATTTATTGATTTGAAAGGTGGCGCAGGAAATGTGCAGGGGAGCAATTTTTTGTTAGCTAGCAGCAGCAGTACATGTTGAATTTTGGAAAACGGTTCCATGTGATCTGGACATGAGGTTCCAAGACAAGTTGCCTTAGAAGGCATGCAGGAACAAATGGATTGGAGCCCAGGGAAATGTGGCCCAGGGAAGGTGCAGGACAGCCATTCAATTCCTTGCTGTCACCTTCTCTGTGGAAGTATTAGCAGTATGTGTTCAGTTTTGGCGCTGGGCTCCATGAGGGCTGAGACGAAGTGTACAATAGAGGCTACCTCAGTAAGCATGGAGGACTGAGTTGACAAGTGCAGTTTAAAGGCAGCCAACGGAAGGCACGGGATGGCAGTTCAATTGCTTGATGGTACCTTAACCCTAACTGTAACCATGACAGTAACTGCAAGCCTAACCCTAACGTTAACTGTAACCCTCATAACCTGAACCCTAACCCTAAATGGAACAGAAACACTAACCCTAACCAGAACTCCTACATTTACCCTAATCCTAAGGCGAACCCTAACCTTAACCCAAAATGGTACCGTTACCCTAAAACCTAACTCTTATCCTAAATGTATCGCTGTCGTTAATGGCACTTTAATCCTAAGCTTAATCATAACAGAATCACAGAATCACAGAATATTAGGGATTGGAAGGGACCTCGAAAGATCATCAAGTCCAATCCTCCTGCCAGAACAGGAACGCCTAGATAATGCTACATAGGAACATGTCCAGGCAGGTCTTGAATGTCTCCAGAGAAGGAGACTCCACAACCTCCCTGGGCAGCCTGTTCCAGTGTTCCGTCACCCTCACTGAGAAGAAGTTTCTTCTCGAGCTTAAGTGGAACCTCTTATGTTCCAGTTTCAGCCCATTACCCCTTGTCCTATCAGTGGTTGTCACCGAGAAGAGCCTGGCTCCATCCTCGTGACACTCACCCTTTAAATATTTGTAAACATTAATAAGGTCTCCCCTCAGTCTCCTCCAAGCTAAAGAGCCCCAGCTCCCTCAGCCTTTTCTCCTAAGGGAGATGCTCCACTCCCTTAATCATCCTAGTTGCCCTGTGCTGGACTCTCTCCAGCAGTTCCCTGTCTTTCTTGAACTGAGGGGCCCAGAACTGGACACAATATTCCAGATGGGGTCTCACCAGGGCAGAATAGAGGGGAAGGAGAACCTCTCTCCACCTACTAACCACCCCTAATACACCGCAGGATGCCATTGGCCTTCCTGGACACAAGGGCACAGTGCTGGCTCATGGTCATCCTGCTGTCCACCAAGACTCCCAGGTCCCTTTCCCCTACACTGCTCTCTAATAAGTCATTCCCAAAATTATACTGGAACCTGGGGTTGTCCCTACCCTGATGCAAGACTCTACACTTACCCTTGTTGTATTTCATTAAATTTTTCCCCGCCCAACACTCCAGCCTGTCCAGGTCTCTCTGAATGGCAGCACAGCCTTCTGGTGTGTCAGCCACTCCTCCCAGCTTGGTGTCATCAGCAAACTTGCTGATAGTACTCTCTAGTCTCTCATCCAAATCATTGATGAATATATTGAATAATACTGGTCCCAGTACCGACCCTTGAGGGACTCCACTGGATACAGGCCTTCAACCAGACTCCGCCCCATTGACCACGACTCTTTGGCTTCTTTCCCTTAGCCAGTTCGCAGTCCACCTCACTACCCGAGAGTCTAGACCACACTTCCTCAGTTTAGCAGCAAGGATGCTGTGGGAGACTGTGTCAAATGCTTTACTGAAGTCAAGGTAGACCACATCCACCACTTGGCCATCATCTGTCTGCCTTGTTATATCCTCGTAAAAGGCTATGAGGTTAGTCAAGCACGACTTCCCCTTGGTGAAGCCATGTTGACTGTCTCTAATGACCCTCTTATCCCTGATATGCCTTGAGATGGCACCAAGGATAAGTCGTTCCATCACTTTCCCAGGGATGGAGGTGAGGCTGACCGGTCTATAGTTTCCCGGGTCCTCCTTCTTGCCCTTTTTGAAGACTGGAGTGACATTTGCTTCCCTCCAATCCTCAGGCACCTCTCCCTTCTCCCAAGACTTGGTAAAGATGATGGAGAGTGGTCTAGCAATGACATCAGCCAGCTCCCTCAGCACCCGTGGATGCATCCCGTCTGGACCCATGGATTTATGGATGTCCAGATTGCTTAATTGGTCCCTAACCCAGTCCTCATCGACTAAAGCAAACTCCTCCACTGCCCTGACTTCCTCTGGGGCCTCAGGGGAACGGGGCTCCTCAGGACAGCCTCCGGCAGAGTAGACAGAGACAAAGAAGGCATTCAGTAACTCTGCCTTCTCTGTATCATCTGTCACCAAGGCACCCACCTCATTCATCAGTGGGCCTACATTGCCTCTGGTGTTAGTTTTATCTGCCACGTATTTGAAAAAGCTCTTCCTGTTGTCCTTGACCCCTCTCGCCAGGTTTAATTCAAGGGAGGTCTTTGCTTTCCTAGTTGCCTCCCTGCATCCTTGGACAACAGCCTTATACTCTTCCCAAGCAGCCAGCCCCGCCTTCCAAGAGCTGTAAATTCTCCTCTTGCCCTTGAGCTTACCCAGCAGATCCCTGTTTAGCCACGCAGGTCTCCTGGCTCCCTTCCTTGACTTCCTACGTGTCGGGATGCTCTGATCTTGAGCACGGTAGAAGCAGTCCCTGAACGCTAACCAACTATCTTGGGCCCCTTTACCTTCAAACAGCCTTGCCCATGGGATTTTCTCGAGTAATTGTTTGAAAAATCCAAAGTTTCACTTGCCGAAGTCCAGGGTTGCAATTCTGCTTGCTATTTTGCTTCTGCTACACGAGATCCCGAACTCCACCATTTCATGGTCACTGCAGCCAAGGCAGCCCTCAACCTTTACTGCTTCAACCAGATCCTCCTTGTTAGCGAGGATGAGGTCCAGCAGTGCTCCTCTCCTAGTTGGCTCCTCCACCATTTGCATCAGAAAATTATCATCGATGCACTGGAGGAACCTCCTGGACTGTGGCTGGCTGGCTGAGTTGTCCTTCCAGCAAATATCAGGGAAGTTAAAATCCCCCACGACAACCAGGGCCTGTGATTGTGAGACCGCTCTCAGCTGCCTGTAGAAGGCCTCATCAACTTTCTCACCCTGGTCTGGTGGCCTGTAATAGACACACAGAACAGTAGCTTTCCTGCCAGCCTGCCCCTTAATTCTAACCCATACACTCTCAACTTGCTCCTCCTCCATGCCTGGATGGTATTCAAGACATTGTAGTTGCTCTTTCACGTAAAGAGCGACTCCACCACCTCGCCTGGTTGACCTATCTTTCCTGAAAAGGACATAGCCCCCCATGACCACATTCCAGTCATGTGAGCTGTCCCACCATGTCTCTGTAATTGCCACCAGATCATAATCTCCTGCACGAACCCAGGTTTCTAGCTTCCTCCTGCTTATTCCCCATGCTGCGTGAATTGGTGTATAAGCATTTCAGTGAGCAAGCTGAGCACACTGATCTCACCCTAGGGGGATGGGAGGCCACCCGGTCCTCATAATTTCTAGAACACTGCCCCACTGCAATCCCAGCTATAACCCCATCCCCCTTCATATCTAGTTTAAAGAATGCTCTGTGAGTCCCGCCAGCTCGTGACCAAGGATCCTTTTTTCCCTTTGTGTCCTTTGAACCCCAGCTTGTTTCAGTAGACCAGGTGCCCTATAGATCTTCCCATGGTTAAAAAATCCAAAGCTAGACCACTGGCACCACCCCTTTAGCCAAGTATTAATCTGCTGCACTTTGTCAAACCTACCACTATTTTTCCTCATAATTGAAGGAATAGAGGCAAACACAACCTGTGTGCCTGATCCTTCTAGCATCCGCCCCAGTGCCCTAAAGTCCCTTTTGATTGCTTCTGGCTGTCTCTCTACTATCTCATCATTACCAATCTGCATAACCAAAAGCGGGTAATAGTCTGTGGGTTTGACCAGACCAGGAAACTTCTTGATAACATCCTTAACTCAGGCCCCAGGGAGGTAGCAGACTTCCCTGTGGGTCGGATCTGGGCAGCAGATAGGGCCCTCTGTTCCTCTCAGGAGGGAATCTCCAATTACAATTACCCTCCTTTTTTCCTTAGATGAAGAAGTCCTAACGCGTGTATCCGACCGACTTACCCTAGACAGCCCTATGGCCTTTAGGTCTAACTCAAATCATAAAGCCCAGAGAAACCTGTATAGCTTGCAACAAGCGAGCAGGAATGAATTGATTGGAGCAGCTGAAAGGTGGCCCAGGGAAGGTGCAGGGCAGCAATTCAGTTCCTTGCTGGCACTTAACCATAATCCTAACCCGCATCCTAATAACATTAAAACTAACACTAATCTTTGTCCAAACCCCTAGCCCTATCCCTAAGTGGCAAATTTACACTAAACTTAAACTCTAACCCTAACTATAATGGCACACTAACCCTAAACCCAATCTTAATCGAAAAGCAATCTCTAACCCTAAACATAACCCTAATAAATCTAACCCTAATCCTAAATGGCACCTTTACTCTAAAGTTAATCCTAACCCTCACCCCAAGCCCTAACCCTGAACGCAGATATAACAATAAACCCTAACCTTAGTCACAACCTTAGCCCTAACACATAAACCTAAATGTAACTGTAACCATTAACACTAACACTAAGTTTGATGTCCAGATAAACCTCCAGAGGCTGCAACAACCGAGAAGGTACAAATAGATAGAGGCAGATAAAAGGAGGCCAAGGGTATGTGAGAGACAGCCATTAGATTCGTTGCTTGCAACTTCTCTTGGAAAATATTTCAAGTACATATTCAATTTTGCATTTGAGTTCTGTGAGGATTGAGTCAGAGAGATTGAATCTGGCTGCCTCAGCAAGCACACAGGAAGGAATTGACTGAGGCAGTTGAAAGGTGTTGATGGAAGGTGCAGGGGAGCAGCTCAATTACTTGATGCCACCTCAACCATGATCCTAAACCAAAATTTAACCCTAACCCTGACCGCTAACAATAAACTCTAACCATGAAGACCTAACCCTAACCGTAACTTCAACCTTTTGTCCTAAACCTAATGCTAACCCATAAAGCCTAACAGTAACGGCTAAACTTACCCTAACCGCAAAACCTAATCCCTAACTCAAACCCTAAACCTGACCCCTAAACCTTAAAACCTTACACTAAACCCTAAACCTAACTCTAAACCTAAACCCTAACTACAAACATAAAACCTAATCCTAACACTAACCCTAACCCTAATCCCAAAGGGATTGGGTTAGAGTTAGGGTTAGTATTATGATTAAGTGTAAGGGTTAGGGGTTAGGTTTAGGGTTAGGTGTCAGGGTTAGAACTTAGGGTTATGAGTTAGGGGTTAGGGTTATGATTAGGGGGTTATGGTGTTACAGTTAGATTTACGAGTATTTGGTTAAGGTTAGTGTAAGGGTTTTGTGTAGGGGTTTGAGATTAGGGTTAGATTTAGTGTAAGGTTTAGGGTTAGGGTTACAGTTAGGGGTACTTTTAGGGGTAGTGTTAGGTTTAGGACTTAGTGTAAGGGTTACTTTTAGGGTTAGGTTTAGGGGTTAGGGTTAGTGCATGCAGTTAGGAGTTAGGGTTTGGCACTAGTGTTAGACTTAGGCTTAGGGTTAGTTTTCCACAAACCTTAAGGATCTGAGCTATTTCACACAAAATATCCTTGACTGAAGTCGCAAAATTCAAGCCTGAGTTGAGCTGCCTCATTTTGGAATCTAGCTTCAAAACAGGGAACGTTTAGGCTTTGCTCCCCGAGAGAAGTCAGCAGGAAGTAAAGTTGATGCTGGTCTGCATCTATCCTGGATTGCATTCCACAAAACCATGAACATTAAGGATCTGATCAATCTCACACAAATTATCCTGCACTGAACAAAAAGTAATCTACCCTCAACTGGGCTGTCTAATTTTGGAGCTTAGCTTCAAAATACCAAACGTCCAGCTTTTGCTCCCACAGAGAAGTTGGCAGGAAGAGAAAACTGGTGCTGGTCTACGTCTATCCTGGATTGCCCATCCATAAAACCACTAACATTAAGGACCTGAGCTATCTCACCCAGACTATACTTCTCTTAAGGTATCAAAATATAGACTGAATCGAGCTTCCCAATTTTGGAGCCTAGCTTCAAAACAGCAAACGTTCAGTATTTACTTCACACAGAAGCTGTCAACAAGGAATTCTAGTGCTGGCCAGAACTTCCCTTCAGAGCCCTTCCACAGACTCACGTCAGGGATCTGAGCTATCTTACCCAAACTATCCTTCACTGTAGACAGCATATACTAGAGGGATAGAGATGATCTTTTGAGGTCCCTTCCAGCCCCTAATGTTCTGTGATTCTGTGAGCTCCCTAATTTTGGAGCCTAGCTTCAACAGGAATAGTTGTCTCTCTATTAACCCAACAGAAATTTGGTGTCACAGACAGGATTGCCATGGATAAACTGCTGCATAAATGTAATTGTGCCCCTTCCCAGATCAGGAACGAGTGGGCTCAAAAATTTTGGAGGGATAAAAAGAAAGTGGTAGAATGTGTTGAGCCATGTCAAGCTGCCGAAAAGAATGGTGCAATGTTAAGAGCTCATTTGCCTTGTGCCCAGCAAGAAGCAAAGAAAACCTCTGCTCCCAAGCAAATTTCTGGTGTAGAATATACAACTTTGAGACTGGAAAATGAGGTGCTGAGATCATCATTAGCATTTGAAAGGGAGACAGGGAAATCACTAGGAACCCGAGTTGATAAACTCATGAGTGAGAATGATAAACTTGTGAGTGAAAATCTTAACCAAATGTTAGAAAGTGTTAATCAGCTGTTAGACAAAATGCAACCTTCCACTCCAGTTACACAGATTCGTAAACTAATGTGCAGTGCAGACTCTGAAATCTGGAGTGTAGATACTTGTTTTAATAATGATGATCATGAGATTGAAGGGACACCCAATTCTGAACCTCAATTGATCCCCTTACAACCTCTGGTTAAAACTGAGGCTGCTGTTGAAAATAATGACGAGGTCCACACTACTGTGTGTACAATCCCGTGTTTGCCAGCAGAGTTGGTAAAAAACCAGGAGAATCAGAAGTTGAGTATGTGCAGCGAGTTTCTTTTGAGGGGGGAGACCAAGTTACATTAGGTGAGAAAGAAGCAGGAGGCTTTAGGGGAGTATTTTTAAACACCACATCAGGAGGTCACCATCATTCCTTAATCACATGAGCTGCCTATTGGGCTGGCAGCATAGGGAAAAGGGGATCCCCCTGTTATTAAATCCTCAAAGCTTTCCGTTTTGGCTGCATCCATGCAAAAAGCAGTCTGCATACAAGCAACATATGAGAGGGGACAGCACCAAGTACTAATTTACAAGTCAACCCCCAGCTGATGCCCTCCCCGGAAGTCTGAACCCTCCTGAGGATGACCCGATAAAATCCACAATCTGGGAAACCAAAAAACATTAGCATTGGGGGTACCCTGGTCAATGCTGAACAGACTGCCACCCCATCATGTTCAAAAACCCATAGAATTGCTAAAGGAGAAAATTAGGCACCTGGGAGAAGTGCAGGCAATCTCTCTCCACAGACGAATGCAGTTAACTCCTTTGCACCTTTGCAAGAGAACCAAAGGGGCTAAAACACTGAGAAGCTGGGTGGAGTTTGAGCCATCCACTCTGCACAGTAAATTTTTGCTTATGGTCTACTAACAAGAAACTTTACATACATATCCCTGTGGGTTCAAAATAAAAAAAAAAGTTTAAGGCTTTTAATCTATACTGAAATCCAGTATCAGACATTAGTAATAAAACAGAGCAAACAAAGGCATAAGATCTAGTCAACACACGGTTAAATTCACAGGAATTAATGGTGTGGTAAAACAATGCCCACTGTAAAAATTACTCCCTCATTGTCAGAGGAACAGAGATTAACCAGAACAAAAATGTTAGTTGATACTGCATATACTAACATTTTAGGTTTTGACAAACTGTGTAGAAAATGTGAAAACTCCCAGATAAAACTGTGTGAAGTTTTACAAAATGAAAAGGAATCGGACAATGAAATTAAATCTATTAGAAACATCTATATCCTCACCCCTCCTCAAAAATCACTTATGTTTGACAATACCCACTGCCAGAGGCAGTACTTACGGGGGTTGAGGAGGTGGTAACAGAGTTGAAAAAAGGAGACATCATTAAAAGAACTCATTTGCCTTACACTTTACCAGCGTGACCAGTAGGAAAAAAAATCAACCAACCAGGAAGTGATGTTTATAGTAAATTACTAACAATTAAATGCTAACATTATACCTTTAACTGCTTTAACATTATACTTTTAACTGCTACAGTTCCAAACACTGTAAAAATAGTGACACTGATACAGGAAATTATTTATCCTTGGATGGCTGCCTTAGATGGTAAAGATATGTTTTTTATAATAATTTATCTTTTTTTTTTTTCCCAAACAAAATAAAGCACTGTTTATTTTTGCATGGAAAAGGATCCAATATAACAGGCTTTCACAAGGACATAAGCATTTTTCCATCATTGTTTACAGTGCCTTAGCTAGGGTCCTAGCAGAAATTCTTGTTCCACCTGACAGTACAATGTGTCAGTATCATACCAAGCCAGGAGAATATCTGACAGGATTTTATACTGGACAACCTGTATTAGTGAAAATGCCTCAGACTGGTACCCATAGTACTAACTACACCCAAAATCCCTATGCATGGGAAGCCAGAGATTGTTCAGGTTAAGTCTGCTGGTCGATTAGGACCAAGCATATTTTCTTCCTTTTGTATTCACAGGAATCTGGAAAGGAACTGCATGTGAACCGACTGCTACAAAGCATTGTCTTGCTGATGAGTGGGACTGCTGGTACAATCTTATTCTGATGAAACCCACCATTGCAGCTTGCCTGTGGCAGCATCACAGAATAGGGCTGTCATTTAAATTCAAAATAGATCTGGCTGAACCTGATCCAACTACACAGCCTCATCTAATCTCACATTCACTATTCGAAAGACCTGTTAGTAACCACAGAGAAACCATGTTACAAAATGGAGTTAGAAATCTGCCTATTCTCACCACAACACCTGGTGATGACCCTTGGGGCCATGCATTGCTAAGATACACTGTCAGCACTGGAACATCACAAAATACATGAAACCTAGATCTTGCTACTCTAGCTATACATGAAAATAAAATATATTCTAAAGATGAATGGGGTTGGAAAGATTCTCTTCAGATGGCCAGACTCCAAGTCATTCCAGGAAGGAAAAAACATGGGCTGACCAAAACCAAAACAATTTATGCTGATTCTTTTGAATCAAAGAAGTACAATACTGAGTGTTATAAAATAACTGAATGAGGTTTGGATTGTTGGCACAATTTCACTTTTTCCAAACCTATAATTGTCTATTGTATTTGGGGTAACAAAGGCACAGAGTTATTTGAATTTACAATTGATAATGAGACATTCCTGGAGAGACCCAAGCCAATTGTGAAGAACAAGATGCCTCTGTCACCTCAGATTTCTGAAGACTCATTGACTCGGCCTACCATTAATCTAACTCCATACATCTTTAACATTGGTTCTTATATAATTATAAACACAGGTCAACAGCAAGTGTTATTTAATCCATCATATTCTCTCAAATGAGTAGAGCTATCAATACAGACAAATGTCTCTGCAATTAAACCTACCTGCTCACCATTCTTGAGTACATCCTATGCAGGATGGTCAGTGTGGTTAAACAGATGAACCCTCACCTCTTCAAAGCAACCAAAGAGAGATGTAACCGGTACTTTGGGAACCAGGGTGGGAGTTTTAAATAGCATAGGTGCTGAAGTACATGCAAATAAGCTGGTCACAACCACCAGTGATCTAAACCAATTAAAACATCCTTTACAATCTTACCTTTTGACTTTGGGAACCAATCAATGGCTTTTATCAGACCTACTACCACAATGGGGTGAAATTAACAAAAATGACCACTAGGCAATTGTGAATGCTCTTGATGTGCTCCAAAATAACATTTCTCTAACTCTGAGCTGTGTCCAGGCTTAGCTGTGGAAGCAATCAATGGCAGCTGCAATTATAAGAAAAGGTGCAGAAAGTACCTTGCCTACTGAAATTTGGAAGATAATCTAGGATAATGCAATTGAATTTAATAAAAAATTTCAGTCCTGGTGGTACTTAGTTAATTTTACCTATGACTCTACTGATAGTAAAGCCACTGCTTTTGTTTTGACCATACGCTTCAGTTTAGCTTCATATAGCTTCAGTATATACCATATGCCAAATCATTGCTCTGGGGTTAAATCATTCTGGCACTGTGCTCTATCCAATAGAACATAGAATATGGGCTCAACAAAATGGCAAAGTAAATGGCAAACTGTTGATGTTGATGCGTGCATCAGACATGAACAGCAAGGGTTCGTCTGTGAAGTTAACACCATCAGAGCTCAAGACATTTGTCTTGACACTGAACAGAATATTTGTCATTTTGAAAGCCACTTTTATGAAGCCCAGAGACTATACTAGTATATATAGGGAAAGGGTGTGTGCGCATGAGAACGTTTTATGATTTTATAACATTAATTGTTGCAATTTGACTATATGCCGATCCATAATTTGCTGTTTACCCCTACTGAAAACCTTACGCTAGTGAAATTGCCATGAAATGAGGACCTGAAGCGACTATTGAAACAAGCTCCAGAGAATGGGCAACTCTGGTGACTGTCCACCATGATGTAGAAGAAATACACCGGATTCTGGAACGAGTGAAGAAAGATGGAGAACACCGTGGGTGGGACACTCTCTTTAGATGGTCGTCAGCTGCTACAGGAATCCTCAACAAGATGTTTCCATGTCATTGTTTTATTAACTCTCACCGTATTGTGTTTTATTTTGATCATTGTTTTTTATGTTAAATTTTTGGATTATGATATGAAGTTTTATCCATTTAACATCTCCACAAAATGTGCACACACTCAATGATTCTCATCATGAAAGTGTGTGTGATGTGCCCAGTTTACCTGAAAATTTTGTGGAGCTTGAGTGACTATAGTCACAGGGTGGATTATGTCTAACCGCAAGGCAATCATCTTGGCTAAAACATTGCAAGAGTGCTTGACCCTCAAAAAACTAACCTTTCTCATGGCATTTGATGTGGGACAATTATCTAAAATTACTTAATTACCTACATTGCATTGTTCACACATTAGAACATCGAGAAAGCTTCCAGGACAGTGTGGGTCCCATTTGCCGCCCGGACATAGCCCACAGGGAAGTCTGTTGCCTCCCTCGAGCTCAGATTAGGGACATTACTAAAAAACTCACCAGTCTGGTGAGTCCCACTGATTACTACCCGTTACTGGTTGTCCAGGCTGGCAGTAATGAGATTAATCAAAGAAGTAGAACCACTCCAAGGGCAATGAAGAAGGACTTCAGAGCCTTGGGGCACCTGGTCAAGGGATCAGGAACACAGGTCATGTTCTCCTCTATCCCTCCAGTTGTGGGGAAAGATGAGGGATTAGGCAGGAGGTACCGGAAGATTAATATCTGGCTCCGAGGCTGGTGTATCTGGCAGGGGTTTGGATTTTTTGACAATGGTTTGATTTACAAGAGGTCTATCCGACAGAGGGAAAAGGGCTTTGGGAAAGGAACGGGCAGGGCTCATAGACAGAGGTTTAAACTAGGTATGAAAGGGGGTGGGGGTGAAAGCAGGATCACTGAAAAGGAGCCGGAATGCAATATGCCAGTGCTTGTGGGGGAGGAATGTAGTTGCTACTACAATCAGAGCAAACAATCTTGTAAATTAGCAAAGGATCAAAATGTCACACCAAGTTGCAGGCAGAACACAAGGGTTGTTGAGAGGTCAGTTACTGTGGAAACATCTGAGTATCACCAGGAAAGTATTAGGGCTTCTCCCTTCCAAAAGGTGACCCGGCTGAGGTGCATCTACACTAATGCACGCAGCATGGGTAACAAACAAGAGGAACTGAAGGCAGTGCAGATGGAAAACTATGATATAGTTGCCATAACAGAAACGTGGTGGGATGACTCACACAATTGGAGTACTACAATTGATGGATACTAGCTTTTCAGAAGAGATAGACGCGGTAGGGGAGGTGGTGGGGTGGCCCTCTATGTTAGGGAGGTATATGAATGCTTAGAAATTAACCAATGTGATGACACGTAGGAAGTCAAGGAAGGGAGCCAGGAGACCTGCGTGGCTAAACAGGGATCTGCTGGGTAAGCTCAAGGGCAAGAGGAGAATTTACAGCTCTTGGAAGGCGGGGCTGGCTGCTTGGGAAGAATATAAGGCTGTTGTCCGAGGATGTAGGGAGGCAACTAGGAAAGCAAAGGCCTCCCTAGAATTGAACCTGGTGAGAGGGGTCAAGGACAACAGGAAGAGTTTTTTCAAATATGTGGCAGATAAAACTAACACCAGAAGCAATGTAGGCCCACTGATGAATGAGGTGGGTGCCTTGGTGACAGAAGATACAGAGAAGGCAGAGTTACTGAATGCCTTCTTTGTCTCTGTCTACTCTGCCAGAGGCTGTCCTGAGGAGCCCCGTTCCCCTGAGGCCCCAGAGGAAGTCAGGGCAGTGGAGGAGTTTGCTTTAGTCGATGAGGACTGGGTTAGGGACCAATTAAGCAATCTGGACATCCATAAATCCATGGGTCCAGACGGGATGCATCCACGGGTGCTGAGGGAGCTGGCTGATGTCATTGCTAGACCACTCTCCATCATCTTTGCCAAGTCTTGGGAGACGGGAGAGGTGCCTGAGGATTGGAGGCAAGCAAATGTCACTCCAGTCTTCAAAAAGGGCAAGAAGGAGGACCCGGGTAACTATAGACCGGTGAGCCTCACCTCCATCCCTGGGAAAGTGATGGAACGACTTATCCTTGGTGCCATCTCAAGGCATATCAGGGATAAGAGGGTCATTAGAGACAGTCAACATGGCTTCACCAAGGGGAAGTCGTGCTTGACTAACCTCATAGCCTTTTATGAGGATATAACAAGGTGGATAGATGATGGCAGAGTGGTGGATGTGGTCTACCTTGACTTCAGTAAAGCATTTGACACAGTCTCCCACAGCATCCTTGCTGCTAAACTGAGGAAGTGTGGTCTAGACTCTCGGGTAGTGAGGTGGACTGCGAACTGGCTAAGGGGAAGAAGCCAAAGAGTTGTGGTCAATGGGGCGGAGTCTGGTTGGAGACCTGTATCCAGTGGAGTGCCTCAAGGGTCGGTACTGGGACCAGTATTATTCAATATATTCATCGATGACTTGGATGAGGGACTAGAGAGTACTATCAGCAAGTTTGCTGATGACACCAAGCTGGGAGGAGTGGCTGACACACCAGCAGGCTGTGCTGCCATCCAGCGAGACCTGGACAGGCTGGAGTGTTGGGCGGGGAAAAATTTAATGAAATACAACAAGGGTAAATGTAGGGTCTTGCATCTGGGTAGGAACAACCTCGGGTTCCAGTATAAGTTGGGGAATGACTTATTAGAGAGTAGTGTAGGGGAAAGGGACCTGGGAGTCTTGGTGGACAGCAGGATGACCATGAGCCAGCACTGTGCCCTTGTGGCCAGGAAGGCCAATGGCATCCTGGGGTGTATTAGAAGAGGGGTGGTTAGTAGGTCAAGAGAGGTTCTCCTTCCCCTCTACTCTGCCCTGGTGAGACCCCATCTGGAATACTGTGTCCAGTTCTGGGCCCCTCAGTTCAAGAAAGACAGGGAAGTGCTGGAGAGAGTCCAGCACAGGGCAACTAGGATGATTAAGGGAGTGGAGCATCTCCCTTATGAGAAGAGACTGAGGGAGCTGGGGCTCTTTAGTTTGGAGGAGACTGAGGGGTGACCTCATTAATGTTTACAAATATATCAAGGGTGAGTGTCACGAGGATGGAGCCAGGCTCTTCTCGGTGACAACCACTGATAGGACAAGGGGTAATGGGCTGAAACTGGAACATAAGAGGTTCCGCTTAAACTCGAGAAGAAACTTCTTCTCAGTGAGGGTGACGGAACACTGGAACAGGCTGCCCAGAGAGGCTGTGGAGTCTCCTTCTCTGGAGACATTCAAGACCTGCCTGGACACGTTCCTGTGTGGCATAGTCTAGGCATTCCTGTTCTGGCAGGGGGATTGGACTTGATGATCTTTCGAGGTCCCTTCCAATCCCTAACATTCTATGATTCTATGATTCTATGATTCTATGACAGGGTTGAGAGCTTATGGGTTAGAATCAAAGGAAAAGCCAATAAGACTGACATCATTGTGGGAGTCTGCTACAGACCTCCCAACCAGGATGAAGAAAGAGAGAAGATACTTTATAGGCAATTAGGTGAAGTTGCACGGACTCTACCTCTTGTTCTCATGGGGCATTTTAACTTCCCAGACATCTGCTGGAAATATAATACAGCAGAGAGGGATCAGTCCCGGAGGTTCCTGAAGTGTGTGGGAGATAACTTCCTGACACAGATGGTGACTGAGCCGACGAGGGGAAGTGCACTCCTGGACTTGCTGCTTGTTAATAGAGAAGGTCTTGTGGGGGAGGTAACTGTTGGAGGCTGTCTTGGACAAAGTGATCATGTAATGCTAGAGTTCTCCATTTTTGGTGAGGTAAGGAGAGGGGTCAGCAGAATTGCCACCTTCGACTTCTGGAGGGCTGACTTTGGTCTCTTCAGGTCCATGGTTAAGAGAGTTCCTTGGGAGGCTGTTCTGGAGGGTATGCGAGCCCAGAAAGGCTGGGCATACTTTAAGGAATTAATTTTAAAGGTGCAGGAACTGACTATACCTAAGTCACAAAAGATGGAAGAGGGGGCAGGCGAATTATGAGGTTTACAAACAAGAAGTGAAGCTGTGCAGGGAGAAAATTAGAAAGGCCAAAGCCCACCTAGAGCTAAACATGGCCACTGTGGTGAAGAGTAACAAGAAAAGTTTCTATAAATACATTAACAGTAAGAGGTGGTCTAAGGAAAATCTCCATCCTTTGTTGGATGCAGAGGGAAACACAGTGACCACAGATATGGAAAAAGCTGAGGTGCTTAATGCCTTCTTTGCCTCAGTCTTCAACAGTAAGATCAGTTGTTTTCTGGGCACACAGCCCCCTGAGCTGGAAGAAAGGGATGAGGAACAGAATAGGACATACATAATCCACGAGGAAATGGTTATGGACCTGCTTCATAAGCTGAATCCTAAATCTATGAGGCCTGATGGATTACACCCTAGAGTGCTGAGCAAGCTGGCAGATGTGGTTGCCAAGCCACTCTCCATCATCTTTCAGCAGTCCTGGTTAACTGGGGATGTCCCAGTGGACTAGAGGCTGGCAAATACAACGCTCATCTTCAAGAAGGGCAGGAAGAAGGATCCTGGTAGCTACAGACCTGTCAGTCTTACCTCAGTGCCTCAGTGCCGGGAAAGGTGATGGAACGAATAAGCTCAAGAGCTATCACAGAACAATTAAAAGCCAACAGGGTGACCGGGCCCAGTTAGCATGGATTCATGAAAAGCAGATCCTGCTTGACAAATCTGATTTCATTCTATAACGAGGTGACGTGCTTAGTGGATGAGGGAAAGGCTGTCCATGTAGTGTACCTGGACTTTAGTAAGGCCTTTGACGCTGTCCCCCACAACATCCTTATGGCTAAGTTGGTTGCCCATGGCTTGGATGGCCACATAATCTGCTGGGTGAAACACTGGCTGGATGGCCGGGCCCAAAGAGTTGTGGTCAATGGAGTTAAATCCAGTTGGCGGTAAGTGGTGCCCCTCAGGGCTCGGTGCTGGGGCCACTTGTGTTTAACATCTTCGTCAATGATCTTGATGAGGGGATTGAATGCACCCTCAGGAAGTTTGCAGATGACACCAAGCTGGGAGGGAGTGTTGATCTGCTGGAGGGTAGAAAGGCTATACAGAGGGACCTGGACAGACTGGATCAATGGGCCCAGGCCAACTGCATGCATTTCAACAGAGCCAAGTGTAGGGTCCTGCATTTTGGTCACGGTAACCCCATGCAACACTACAGGCTTAGGGAAGGGTAGCTGGAAGGCTGTCTGGCGGAAAAGGACCTGCGCTTTCTAATTGACAGCCAGCTGAATATGAGCCAGCAGTGTGCCCAGGTGGCCAAGAAGGCCAACAGCATCCTGGCTTGTATTAGAAATTTTGTGACCAGCAGAAGTAGGGAGGTGATTGTCCCCCTGTACTCAGCACTGGTGAGGCCACACCTTGAGTATTGTGTTCAGTTTTGGGCACCTCAGTATAGGAGAGATACTGACGCGTTGGAGCGAGTGCAGAAAAGGGCAACAAAGCTGGTGAAGGGCCTGGAGAATAGATCTTACGAGGAGCGATTGAGGGAGCTGGGACTGTTCAGTTTAAGGAAGAGGAGGCTGAGGAGGGACCTCATCATGCTTTACAATTACTTAAAAGACATTGTAGAGAGGTTGGTGCTGGTCTCTTCTCACAGGTAATTAGGGACAGAACTAGTTGGAATGGTTTCAAGTTGCAACAGGACAAGTTTAGACTGGACATTAGGAAGAAATTCTTCACAGAAAGAGTGGTCAGACACTGGAACAGACTGCCTAGGGAGGTGGTTGAGTCACCATCCCTGGATGTGTTTAAGTGTTGCTTAGATGTGGTGTTGGGTGACATGGTTTAGGGGTGAACTTGTAGCGTAGAGTTAATGGTTGGACTCTATGATCCCAAGGGTCTTTTCCAGCCTGAACTGTTCTATGATTCTATGATAAAGGATCTGAGCTAACTCACCCAAACTATCCTTCACTGAATATAAAAAATTGCAGCCAGAGCTGAGCTTCCTAATTTTGGAGGCTATGTCTAAAATCGCCAATGTTCAGTGATTGCTCCCACAGCGAATGTGCCTGGAAGCAATGTTCATGCTGGCCTGCACCTTTCCTGGACAGCTTTTCCACAGAACCACTAACACTGGTCATCTGCGCTTTCTCAGTTCAATCAAACTTCACTGAATATATAAAAATTCAGAGAGAGCAAAGCTCTGTATTTGCAAATGTACAGCGATTACTCATACAGAGAAGGTGCCATGAAGGAATATTAGTGCTGGTCTGCACCTTCCCTGGACAGCCCTTCCACAGACCCACTCAGATCAAGTATCTATTACTCTTAACGTAAGCCACTAAAGTTATCTAACCCAAGACTAAACCTACACTCACACTCAAGAGTCTATACGTGCCTTCTAGATTTAGCACGCCTTTCCATGTGACTTTTGGTGTGCCCCAGCGGAGTTTAAAAGTCATCTGAAGTTCAATGGGTCATCTGATTTCCTTTCTGTGGTCCCTCTGCTGCTGTGCATAAAACTACAGGGCTGTTTATAATTGCCTGACAGAGCTATGATAAAAGCACTGGCCTTGAACCTAGTCAAGATACTTGGGTACTTGGGCCTTGCATCACTTGTGTCCCAGTCTGAGCAAAAGATGGTGATTGCTTTTATTTAAACATACATAAACTATTATTTTATAAAAACGTTATTTTTCAAGTAGCTAAATCGTTCAACAATTTCAAATGAAAAACACTTAGGAGCTTTTTCAGTTCAGAAAAGCACGTTTTAAAACAGCAGCACACACATACAACATTTTCAAAATATACACATTTGAAAACAAGAGCCTGCACTTTGTTAATCAACTTTCTGTGGTTTATTGTTACAATTATATTTGCAACATGGGAGAGTTACTGCATCATAGCCTTTCTATGAGTTGTATGCTCTTAGCACTGGCATAATTGTGCAATACACTGTAACTGCTAGTAGCTCAACTTGTAAATTTACTACTACTGTCACTTGGAGGCTTCAGCTACCTAAGTATTTTAAACAGAGAAATGTTATTTAAAACAAGTACAGCAAATCACGGACTTCAGGGAAACACTTTATGCAGATGATATACAAATTAGAGTGGTTGTATACATTGCTAAATGAAGTTTCCTGAACGAGGACTAATCCCAACAGAAACAGTATAACAGCATTTCCGTAAGGGAGGAAGCCAGCTTTTTGTAAAACCTTTCCCTTTTGATGATTTTAATGCTTGCTCTGTATCTAAATAATAGTTCCGTATATTTCTATATGTTTAAAAATGCCACAGAATTATTTCCTGTGTATCACCACAGTTCAACAAGCTTCAGAATATGCTAAATATAAATAGCCGAACCCATCCACTATTTATTAATTCACTACAGAAATATTTTCTACATAGATCTATCTTAAAATATAATTTAAAAATAAATTTTTTTAAGGAAAAAAACAGAACACATCAGAAGATTCAGCTTGCGGGTGATTTTCAATGCACCAGCACTCTTAATGAAGCTGTTCAAATTATGGCTTTTTCTGTTTGTTTTTTTTTTTTCCTGGAGGGGGATGGAGAACAGAGTTGGGCAAGGGTTTGAACAAAACGTGCAAACAGGTTAAGAATAAATGGTGATGACTTCACGTCCACTGCCTCGAACCAGAAGAACTCTATCCAGACCTTCTGTCAGAACCTCCAAGAACTCCATGTCTAAAATATTATTAAGGAATTTAGTCAGAAAATAAACAAAATAGCCTAATCTCTCAAAAAGTCTGATATATAATGCAAAACCCCCCAAAATTTCAATATTTTTTATCAAGAAGTTTTTCTGTGTCACTGCTTACTATTCCATTATGTAATCCACCTGCTTGCTCAAATGGAAACGAGGCCTAATTTTGGGGAAATTTCTAGTTCTGCCCTACTTAACTACAGAAAAGATAAAAATGGAGGTTCTACAATCAGCTCAGAATTGAGGAATGCTTTACATCAATTTAATAAAAAAACTTTTAAAAAACCCACAAAACCAGCAAGACCCACAAATCAAAACCCACCACTATCAACAATTCTTAAAACTGAAATAAATTTTTTTCTTAAAGACAAACTTATGCTTACTATGGTTCCTAAAGGTTATCCTGCCAAGTAAACAAAGGTATAATCACAAAAATCTAACTCCCAATTTCAAGAAATATGGAAGCAATGTAGAAGAGGATACAGTTTTCGTCCCCTTTTCTGTTTTTAGGCGGTCCAGGCATATTCAGAAGAACTAGCTGAGCATGCTGGGATTTATTAAGCACTACTCCATTGAGCTTCACAGCAGTGTGCATTCTTCTCACATTTGACCGATTCCTAGAATGCAAACAAAAATTTCAAAGCATTGTCATAATACTTATGTATCTGAATATGTTATGCACTTAAATTTATAAATTTAATCTATAAGCAAATAGAATAAACTATTTTCATAGACACCACTATTTGTACACATTCAAAATGAATTTAAGAAAATGCAATACCTAGGTTTAAAAGATGTTTTTTTCCCTTGAAAATGCACAAATTCCCTGCTAAAATGCACAAATCTTCCAATTACCAGTTGTCTTTGTAAAAGATGAAGCAAAAGCCTCATTTCAATAGAAATTAAGTTTAGTTTAAAGCACTGAGAATCCAGTGTAACAGGATTTGTACAAGAAATTCCAAGGATGCAGTGAAAAGATTACAGCATTTATGTTGTATAGTACAAGATTTCCCTCATGCTTCTTTGGAAACTTTCCAACATTACTATAAGCCTGGTGAAGAAACTTCAGAAACTACATAGGATTTATTTATTAGGTCATAAGAATAAGGCAGCAAGCAATGAACTGACACTGAGCCTCTATCTTTAAATTATCAATATTAACTAATGCTTTCTTTCTTGTGTCCACAAATATAATCATTGTAAATTTGTGCACAAGAGGAAGAAACTGCTACGACTTCAGAGATTTCCTTGTATTAGGATCCACCTTGGATGATTTAGTTACTCTTCATATACTCAACGTATCTCTGAATTTATTTCTACACATGCATGGGTTGGTAGAAGGGAGGCAAGAACTGGCATCTAATGAAAAAGTTCTCTCTGTGAACAAATGTATCTTTATTGTCCAAGTAGTTATATCACAATAGGAGTTATTTTCCAAAACTAAAATATATTTACCTTATAATGCAGTTATTTAGAAAACTAAGTATTAGACTGGTACAGAGGAATACTGTCAAGTTTTACATTCTTATGAAAATTAAAATACATATTGTGACTTACCTTGAATGGCAAGTTGGTAATATGCAGTAGAAAACATTAACAAATCATGATGAAGAATATTTTTCAGTGAAAATGCTAAATCACAGTACATAAAACAAGGTATAAAAGAATACATGCACTACAAATCATGATTTAGGAAACATGCAAGGACCACAAGAACTAGAGAACACAGTCTACATTGCTTAAGTGAAATGAAATTTAGACTTACAGATTTCCCCACTCTCTACATGGAAAGCAAGCAAATGCACAGAAGAAAATATATTTATGCTATCAGGTATCTTTTGAAGTCAACAACGTTAATACATTGTACAGGCATACCAAATTTGAACTGTAATTTCCAACCCAACCACATATACTAGTTTAAAAATAATATCTGCAGTCTACATCTTGCACAATTCTAAAGAAGTAATAGGAAATGTCAACCGAAAAAAACCCTTAAGAATTAGCGTATAATGCAGCCCAGAACAAAACAAGCACTTTGGAGCACAAGCAAGATGAATTTGAAATATGCAGAAGGCAAGCTGTTTCTAAAGAGTTCAGAACAAATCTACAAAACTATTCACAATTTTAAGGTGCTAATCCTAAGTGTATCTTCTAACTTCACTGTCTAGAAGCTCTAGATTTGTTTCCTTTAGATATTAAAATTTTTCTTGACATCCACAGTTTTGTTTTGGGCATGTGCAGAAAATAGTCTAGGCCATGCTTATAACCACATTCTTCTAGATGCATGGTGTGCTTGAATTACAACATGGGGAAGGAAGCAATGTGATGTTTTTTCTGTCATTCCTGTTTTGACATCTATTAAGTGACTTAAGTGAGTTAAATCCAGTTGGCCGTCAGTCACGAGTAGTGTCCCCCAGGGCTCAGTACTGGAGCCACTCCTGTTTAACATCTTTATTAATGGTCTGGACGAGGGGATGGAGTGCACCCTCAGTAAGTTTGCAGATGACACCAAGCTGGGTGGAAGTGTCGACCTGCTTGAGGGTAGGGAGGCTCTCCAGAGGGATCTGGATAGGCTGGATCACCGGGCCAAGGCCAACTCAATGAAATTCAATAAGGCCAAATGCCAGGTCCTACACTTCAGCCACAACAATCCCCAGCAGCACTACAGGCTTGGGGAGGAGTGGCTGGAGAGTTGCCAGGCAGAGAGGGATTTGGGAGTGTTAACATGAGCCAGCAGTGTGCCCAGGTGGCCAAGAAGGCCAACGGCATCCTGGCCTGTATCAGGAATGGTGTAGTTAGCAGGAGCAGGGAGGTGATCATGCCCCTGTACTCAGCTTTGGTGAGGCCTCACCTCGAGTACTGCGTCCAGTTTTGGGCCCCTCACTACAAGAGGGACATTGAGGTGCTGGAGGGGGTACAGAGGTGGGCTACGAAGCTGGTAAAGGGTTTAGAGCACAAGTCGTGTGAGGAAAGGCTGAGGGATCTGGGGCTGTTTAGCCTAGAGAAGAGGAGATTGAGGGGAGACCTCATCACTCTCTACAGCTACCTGAAGGGAGGTTGTAGAGAGGCGGGGGTTGGTCTCTTCTCCCTAATGGAGAGTGATAGGACGAGGGGAAATGGATTTAAATTGTGCCAGGGGAGGTTCAGGTTGGATATTAGGAAGAATTTCTATACTGAAAGGGTTGTCAGCCATTGGAACAGGCTGCCCAGGGAGGTGGTTGAGTCACTGTCCCTGGAGGTGTTTAAGAGAAGAGTGGATGTTGCGTTGGGGGGAATTGTTTAGTAGGTTGATAGGGCTGGGACAAAGGCTGGACTCGATGATTTTCAAGGTCTCTTCCAGCTGATACAATTCTATGATTCTACGATTCTATGACTTCTATTTAAGAAAAAGACATCAAGAAATATTTCAACACTTAATATAACAAGCCATACCACAGAAATACAAATTTTATATTGCTTTAATAGGATGAGGGCTAAACACCTGTTTAACCCCCCCCCCAAAAAAAAAAACCCAAACCAAAAATAACCCACAAAAACCTCAACAAAACAAAACAAACAAAAACTGCCAAACCCACCCCAAAACCAACAAACCAAAAACACTCTACCCAAAGAGCAAAACATAAGTTAAATGTTTTGAAAGAGTTGATGTGCTTCTGTGGTACTCCCTCCACTCCAAAACACAATAAATGAGATGGGGAAATGATACAGAGTTATTTGTTATCCACAGGAAGACAGAAAAGCAAAAAGTCACTATGAAGCATTTTAATATATACACTTTCTAATACAATCTAGAAGTTGAGTCACAGCCTGAAGTCTGTCATATTTAAGCTTCATTCACAACATTCTTGTGAACGCCTCTTTGAAGTCATTCTTGTACTACCCAAGTTCATGATAGTTTCATAAGGATGGAGTTTAAATGCATGGAAAGACAGTGTTTGTACTCAACTTTCAATAGGCCAGAACCTCTTAAAAAACCATAAAAACCTGACCCCCCCCCCCAAAAAAAAAACAATCCACAAAAACCATTGAAATACACACAATCAAATACAAAACTCTGAACACCAAATGTATACTTACGGCTTCATGTTGAAAATATCTTTAAAGCCAGACACATTTGAATCTTTGTTTTTATGCTTTTCAGCTACAAACTTTTCTTTAGTCCAGGTCATTTGCACTTTTTCCGGCACAGCAGCAGCCACACTTGCTTTAACTGCTGGAGCTGAGTGAGAGGCAGTGTTTCTGTCATGGATCAGCTGAGCCTGGCCACAAAACAAACAATCACCCCAAGATTCAGCCAAAAAGAGCATTTCTAGATCACACGTTATTAAAATTTTGAGACAGAATTTCACAGCAGTGTAACAAAAGAAAATACAGAATAATGCACCTTACTTTGTTAACAAATACAAGACTGTGTTGACTTCAGCATGAAATACAACTGCCTGTAAAAATGTAGTTATGAGTTTATATTTACATGACTTTATCCGGCCTGGGACATTATTTTTGTAATGAACTAAACTGAGGTTGAATCCAGCCTGAGAGTACTTTATTAACACCTGGGGTTTGCCAGTGAAGTATTTGTTATTTTTTTAGATACCGTCCTAAACAGCAGCCATTTTAAATGCATTTAGCTGAACTACCAACATGACTCATGATCCCAGTAACACAACCTTAGACTGCATGATTTGAAGGATAGCTATGTTCCATTACATTATTTCATAGAATCATAGAACGGCCTACGCTGGAAGGGACCTTAGAGATCATCTAACCCAACCTCCCTGTCATGGGCGGGGCGCCTCTCAACTAGATCAGGCTACTCAGGGCTCTGTCCAACTTGGCCTTGAACACCTCCAGGGAGGGGGCAGCCACCACGTCTCTGGGCAATTTATTCCAAAGTCTTGCCACTCTCGTACTGAAGAATTTCTTCCTAAGATCTAATCTAAATCTATTCTCCTTCAACTTAAACCCATTTCCCCTTGTCCTATCAGTGGACGCTCTTGTAAAAAGTCCCTCCCCAGCCTTCCTGTAGGTTCCCTTCAGGTACTGGAAGGCAGCTATTAGGCCCCCCCAAAGTCTCTTCAAGACTGAACAAACCCACCTCCTGCAGCCTGTCCTCATAGCAAAGGTGCTCCATCCCCTGGATCATCTTTGTGGCCCTCCTCTGAACACGCTCCAACAGTTGTATGTCACTCTTACGGTGGGGACACCAGAACTGGACGCAGTATTCAAGGTGGGGTCTCACAAGAGCAAAGGGGGCGAATCACCTCTCTTGACCTGCTGGCTACCCTTCTCTTGATACATCCCAGGATGTGGTTGGCCTTCTGGGCTGCATGAGAGCACTGCCGGCTCATGTTGAGTTTCTCATCCATCAACATCCCCAAGTCCTTCTCTTCAGGGCTACTCTCAACCCACTCTGTGCCCACTTTCTATTTGTGCCTAGGATTGGCCCAACCCAGGTGCAGGACCTTGCACTTTGACTTGTTGAAGCTCATGCAGTTTGCACTGGCCCATTTCTCAAGCCTATCAAGGTCCCTCTGGATGGCATCTCTTCCCTCAAGTGAGTCCATGGCACCACATAGCTTGGTGTCGTCAGCAAACTTACTGAGGGTGCACTGAATGCCATCATCCATATTGCTGACAAAGATGTTGAACAGCACTGGACCCAGAACAGAACCCTGAGGAACACCACTTGTCACTGGTCTCCATGTGGACTTTGAGCCATTGACCACAACTCTTTGAGTGCAATCATCCAGTCAGTTCTTTATCCACCGAGTGGTCCATCTGTCAAATCCGTGTCTCTCCATTTTAGAGACAAGGATGTCATGTGGGACAGTGTCAAATGCCTTTTCACAAGTCCGTTGCTTTTCCCGTGTCAACCAGCGCTGTAGCTTTATCGGGCTTGCCCCTAGTGAAGCCATGCTGGCTGTTACCAACCACTTGATTATTTTTTTATGTGCCTTAGTACAGCTACCAGGAGAATCTGTTTCATGATTTTGCCTGGCACAGAGGTAAGGCTGACTGGTCTGTAGTTCCCTGGGTTGTCTTTGGTTCCTTTTTTAAAGATGGGGGATATGTTCCCCCTTTTCCAATCTGTGGGAACCTCACCAGACTGCCAGGACCTCTCAAATATGATGGCTAGTGGCCTAGCAACTTCAGCTGCCAGTTCCTTCAGGACCCGTGGATGTATCTCATCCGCTTCCATAGACTTGTGCACCTTCAGGTTCTCTAGGTGTTCCCAGACATGATCTGCTCCTATCCTGGGTGGTTCTTCACTCTCCCAGACCAAGCCAACACCCTTTGTGATTTGGGTGGTGTGGTTCGAGTGGTTGCCAGTGAAGATGAGGCAAAAAAGTTGTTGAATACTTCAGCTTTCTCCACATCCTCGTTAACCAGGTCACCTGTATTGTTCTGGAGAGGCCCCACATTCTCTCCCATTTTTCTTTTTTCTCTTACATACCTGTAAAATCCTTTTCTGTTATTTCTAATATCTCTGGTCAGATTTGACTCTGTCAGGGCGTTAGCTTTTCTAACCTGGTCTCTGATTGCACGAGCAACTTCCTTGTAATCATCCCAGGTTACCATTTCCACGCTTTGTGAGTTCCCCTTTTGTATTTGATTTTCGCCAGGAGTTGTCTGTTTATCCATATAGGTCTCCTGGTGGTTTTGCCTGATTTCAATTTATGCATTTGCCTGATTTTAATTTATGCATACAAGTGCATATTACGTAACAAAACAAATCAATTTAACCATGAAGGGACTTCTCTTCCCTAATAAGAGCAGAAGCTGAAATCACAACTTTAAGAACACAATATTATTCTCATATACATACGCACTTCTGTGCTCTCTGTTTTGCTCTCCCTTGCTCCTCTTGAGGAAAGAAGGAAGAAATATTTAACAAATGTTATTTACTTACTTTTCCTCATAATACTTTGTCCAGGTTTCTGGATTTCCATCAAAACCAACACAAATACAGTACTTTAGACTAAGGATTTTAAGTGAATTGGTATTGGGGGAGGATTGCTTTTGCATTTTGGGATGTTTTGAGGTGTTTTGTTTCAGGGGAAGTGTTGGGGGGGTTGTGTGGTGTTTTTCTTTGTTTGGGTATTTTTAAGCTTCTTTGGTTTTAGCATCTTAAGCAGTTACGAAGTCTTTTCAGAGATATGTTAAATTATGAGTTGAAGCTCCTGTTCCATTTGGGTACTCAATTATTCACATGTTAGCGATGTCTGTGTCCCTCTATGTATGTCATGATTTAGAAGAATGAATTTCACTGAGGTCACAATCTAAAGCATGAACAAAATCCAAGCAGATGAGAAAACTACTTTCTGTATCTGAACATCAATTCTCCTAGTGGTTCACAAACTGTAAACGCAGCGGGTTTAAAATGCTTTTGTAACGTTCCTAAATTATTTCCCTAGTCCCTAACCCTTGAGGATTCCCAAATCCTAGAGTTCAATTCTGAGCTTCATATAAAGATCTATTTGTTTATAGTCTTCATATCTCCTCAAAAGATTAAATCAAGAGCAAAGACTATGAATCAAAAGTTACCGTGAATACAATTCTATTGTGAGAATAGAAAAAGTTAACAAATACATGCAGACACTATATGTGCCATACAGCAGCATCCAATGAACTAAAATGTGAAGCTAACAACTGGAAGATGAGTTCAATACATGTGTGCTTTGATGGAAGAAAGTTCACCATTTTTCAAAAGACAATGAGACCAAGAGGAATTCAGGACCTATAGCACATGTTTATAAAAATGCAAAGACAACAAGAGCACATATTTGTTAGTGCTATTTTGATACCAAATTAATTACATGGAATACAACATGTTCTTCTCATACTTCATGAAGAAAGGGAAACACAAAGGTATACAGTGTTTCTACAAACTAGGCTACACATACTTAGATATGAGCAACACTTCAAGTGCACACCAAAAACAGTGATCACATCAGTCCATTTCCTTTCAAACTCACCATGTAGAAAGTAATAATGACATTTATGGGTTAACAATGGATTGACAATTAGAATATAATTCTCTTTCAAAAGCTCTATTATATCTATACGGTCTCCAAGAAGCTTCAGCACTTCAATACAGGAACTATCAAGGAAGGCAATGCTTTATGAAATATGCTCATCAATGAAACACCCAGTATTAAGACTTTAAGAAATAGAAGGCAGAGAAGTATCTTTGCCTCTGGCTTTTAAGAAAAACAGACACTTGTCATTCAACTTACAGTAGTGGCACTTCAAGTGTTGCAATGGGGAAATATATCTAGCCAATAGTACGTTCAACTACCTCCTCGTCTCGATAATCATTAGTCAGCACTGCCTGTGCATCTTGGTCAATGGACTGTGGACTGGAGCAGCTTTTTCTTCTGATTGAGCCTCGAGACTCATCAGTGATGCTCTGAATCTGAGATAAAAAGGTTACCAACGACAAAAAAAAAACCCACAACACTCTACAGAAAAAAGCAATGATCAAATTATTCAAAATAAAAATGGTCTGCATTTAAATAGATGAGCTTTGGTAATGTAGCTTGTTACAAACTTGGTTTGTCTTTGCAGACGTGCCATTTGTTTATATACTCTATGGGGCTCTTTTTGAAGCATTTAGGAGTTAATCATGAAGTCTCCTTATGAAGATTTGTGAGAACACAAAGTGAATTGAATACTTTAGTCTATATGGGAAATCAAAATATTCACTTGTTTGTGAGGGTCATATCCCTTCATAGGTGTGATGATTCAGATGAATTGATATGATTCAGTTAAAATCAAAAGTATGGAAAAAAATAAGCAGATGAGAAAGCTGCCTTGTGACTCTAAACATTGATTATTTCTCAGTGATTGACAAAATATAATTGTGCTCCTCACCAAGATGCACCCACATTTCTGTCAATCTTACCTAGTAGCTGCAATCTGCACAACAGCACTTGCACTGTGCAACCCAACTCAAAGTGGTGGTGAGATAGACGACTGCCTTCTCAAAATTCCAACAATATCACTACCTGGCCCAAAAGACATTAGTCAGGACTAGCCAGAGAAAGAACCAACCCACAAGGAAGCTCAGCAAGGAAGTGAATGAGGCTCGACATTTTCTTTTATCTTTGCAGCACTGCAGATGTGTTTGACAGTTGTACCTAAGTCCGCAGATCTTATACGTTGCATGCATGTGGTATATTTACAATTGAACAGAAGCAAGTCAAGTAAGTTTCTCAAAAAAAAGAAACAAAAATCTGACAAGCTCCTATGTTCCAGTTCCACAAGAAAATCCAGGGGCAAGATCATATAAAGTTCCATTTAACAAAGCAACAAAAGAGGGGACAATAAGGGTGAATTCTTAGGGACAAGAGTATGCCTACAAAGGAAACGGCAAAAGAACACTGTGCAAAACCAAATTCTCCTCTTTGCAAAGGTCTGAACCTCATTTGAAGAGGTACAAGCACAAAAATTAAGTTAAAACACCTTCTTGGTGGTAACAGGAAACAAAACGACAAGCACCATTCAAAGCTGAAATATCGAGGTTATATTTGAATGTCTACAAACAGATAATAAAAACAAAAGCAATGCTAATCTGCACTAGTGATACTAATGAGAGAAATATTTTGAAGGTTATCATGAAACTGGAGGGAGCTGCTCAGCTCATTTAAGAGAAAATTACCAGATTAAGAAAGGGCCTGGCACACTGAGTACATCTACTCAACTTGTAGCTCTTGAGAAAGCGAAGGCTTAACTAAATCAACGTTTTCTGACAAAAATCTGAAAGACCAAGGTAGATTAAGACATCTCAGATTTTACCCTGCTTGATACAAAGGAACAAACTGAAGCTATAATGGTGATGATTACATTCAGACAAAAGAGAGTAATTAAACAAAACCAAAAAACACCCCAAAAATGCCCCACACAATATGGGGTGAGGGGAGAAGAAATAAATAAAAATTTCCAAGCAAATAACACTATGAAGTAGTACAGATTTCAATCACCTCACAGAGCTGTTTTGTCTCCACTACAATTTATATGCTACAGAATACACAGCCTTACATGCCTGGGTTATTTGAAAAGCATTCATGAGAAAATTAAACCCATAAAAGCCTACTGAAGACTAATTAATTACTCCACTGGAAAAATACTAGTGTTAGTAAAGAAACGATAAAACTTTAAAAACACCGAGTGAGGAGCAAAAGAGAAGCTTAGTTTTTTCTAGAGAGATGTTGGGCAGACTCAGATCAAAAGAAAACTACCATGAGACAGACGAGAAGAGGATTTACAGCAGGATATTGTTGCAACAATACAAAGCTTCTTTAGGAACTTAAAAAAAAAAATCTTGTGAAATGAAAAAAAGAATAAATAAGGAGAGGGAAAAAAAAAGGTGGGGAGGAGTGAAAAAGAGAAAATGCCATGGATTTGTAGGATTAACACCACAAAAGCTTAGGTATAAAATGAGTTACAACTATCGGTAGACATTCCACACTAACATCCAAAGGTTTTGTTGGTAAACACATGCACTGATCTTAACAAGCACAGGAAAACTTGGCTGCTCAAATAAAGGATTTTTTTTTTTTACATTATTTTAATCTTGCAGATGAAACTTGCTGCTGAGAAACTAACAAAGAATGTATTTATAACAGCTTTTGCCTAATTAGAAACTGATTAGAAGCCATAGCCAAGAAATAACTATTTCCGGATTTTTCACAGAACATCTTGCCAAGCCAAAGTCCCTACCTCTCTTTCCCGTTCATTCTTTGATAGCTGCATCTGCTTTAGCATCTGAGATCGTTGTTCCATCATAAGTGTCTTCTCATATGTGAATGCAGAAATATCATTTTCAAACTGCAAAAGAAAGAGACTGACACTAGAAACATCAAAATAAAATACTAGTCAAAATAACGATGTTTAGACAGCATACCACACTCATTCAGTCCTGGCATTAAAATAATCCCAAGCATGTAATTGATCAACCCTTCTGTCCTCAATCTCAAAACTTTATCTTCAAACAGCAATCTTGTATAACGAACTATCCTACCACACCAATATCAGTGTGATGTGGTGAAATGCTAAGTACCAAATGGTATGTGGGAGACAGGTATAAAGAGCTGCTAAGGCTAAGCAGGAGACAGATGCCTCAAACGGCCTTGGCACCAAATATGCATGAGGGACAGAGTGTTGTGAAGGCAGGATAGCCTTGCCTTGCAGCTTATCTCCCATGGATAGCTGGCTGGCTAATGAATAATATGCTAATGAAGATTATCATGACGATGCATCCCATGAAGTGCATTACTCCTCCCCACACATATTGTAAGTCAGTATGTAGAAAAGTGTGCATAAATTGAGGTGCGATAAAGCAAAATGGCAGAAGAGAAAGAAGAAATGAAGAAGAGAAGATGACAGATACATCCTTGAACCCTCATTGGAGGGACCAATGCAGGAACCCAGACCAGTGATCTCTGTCTCTCTCTCTCTTCCACCTCCACCTCTCCCTCCTCCCTTCTTACTCACATACACACACTTCTCTCTCCCCCCGCCTTGCTCCCCCTCTTTCTCTAAGCAGCACAAGGCCAATCATACTGTTTGCTTAGTTTGTACTTAGTTTCTTTCTTATAATTGTTAGGTATAATACTGCTTGTTATTTTTCATATGTCCTTTTTCCTTATTATTAAGAAATGGAAGGCATAACATATGGCTAGCTGTAGTTTGTTGTATAACATATTTCCTTGTAATCATTAAGTCATATTATATTGCTTGCCTTAATATGTCATGTACTTAACTGATTACCATGAGTCTATCTATACACTGTGAGAAATTAATAAATATTTGTGTATGAACCTTGAGACTTGTCAGGAAACACAAATCCAAGTCACTTGTCCTCCTCTTCTGAGTGGGATGTAACAGATTTTTACATAAATTTGAGGTATCTAGGACAGATTTTCCATTGTTCTGTTCCAGCTAGGCTGTTGAGGAAGGGTTGCAAACACCTCCTGAGCATGTGTGCACACATGACCCACATAAGAAATGAATAAATTGTGCTTCCAATATTGTCTTTTTGTCTTTTACTTGAAAACTAACCAAAGCTGAGCCTTTTTTATGGCCTTTTTATGGTCATAGAATCATAGAATCATAGAATGTTAGGGATTGGAAGGGACCTCGAAAGATCATCAAGTCCAATCCCCCTGCCAGAGCAGGAACGTCTAGATAATGCTACATAGGAACGTGTCCAGGCAGGTCTTGAATGTCTCCAGAGAAGGAGACTCCACAACCTCTCTGGGTAGCCTGTTCCAGTGTTCCGTCACCCTCACTGAGAAGAAGTTTCTTCTCGAGTTTAAGTGGAACCTCTTATGTTCTAGTTTCAGCCCATTACCCCTTGTCCTATCAGTGGTTGTCACCAAGAAGAGCCTGGCTCCATCCTCATGACACTCACCCTTTATATATTTGTAAACATTAATGAGGTCACCCCTCAGTCTCCTCTTCTCCAAACTAAAGAGCCCCAGCTCCCTCAGTCTTTTCTCCTAAGGGAGATGCTCCACTCCCTTAATCATCCTAGTTGCCCTGTGCTGGACTCTCTCCAGCAGTTCTTCCTTAACCTGCACAGGCCACAGCATTTTAGCTTTCAGTACACCAAGTAAAAAAAAAAAAAAGTATTTGAAGTATTCATCCTACTTCCTAGTCAAAAATACTAATCAAATTTTTCATACATCATTTTTTCCATAAGCAATTTAAATGGTTCTTAAAATTTGCTTTAGGACCTAATAGTATGATGAATCTTTTGGGCAGGTTTTGTTTTTTCCAGGAACCGGTAGTGCTATAAGTTTTGAATCAGCTGACTTATCTTCATCATCCCATTTTGAGGTTTTTTTCTTGGGCGTTTTTGTTGTTTCTCCTTTGTTTTGTTTCTCTGTTGGGTTCTTTTTTTTTTGGTGTAGGGGGGATATGTCTTTGGACATCACACCATCTTTGAGTATTAGAAATGAAGTTTCCCCTTAGTTCCCAAAAAGCGTGTCTAGGTAGACTACAGCTTTAGTCCTTTCTCTTTAGCTGTTCACGGCCAGTATTTTTAAAGGGAAAAAAATTACCTTTGAATTGCCTTGTGAATCTGTAGCTACAGAGACTGACAATGCCGTAAAAAACCTGACACACTCCCATGGGGGCCTAGGGATTCCTTATTCCATATATATATATATATATATATATATATATCTGTCAGATAGATGGACATGTTCAACCCTTCCTCATGCTGGATGTGACGGTTTATTAGATTAAGCCTCTTCAGCCTTCTATGTCACTGTCTACTAAAAATTCAAGCTTCTTCATTCCTGAATGAACAATCTCTGTGGACTAGTTCTCATAAATAAAGTAGGTATTAACACACAAAATGGCTCAACTCTGCTTGACAAAATCATTAAATTCACTACCACATGCATTATCATTGTGACATATGATAACATTGTTTTAAAAAACACATTATTGTTCTTGGTGGGAGTTCTGTTTTTGTATTTGGGCTAACCGCTCTTAGTTTCAAAAGTGCTATATCCATTTCCCTGAGTCCAGTCTCAATTGCACCTGAAAAATATGCAATAACATACCATTTCAACAACTTCCACTTCAGCATTCAGTCTGAGATGATATAAGAACATTTGAAGATCCTTCTTCATTTGAATGCTATTATCATCCATTTGAGCAACAGTGAAGATACGCATTTTACATTTTCTCCAAACCTATAAAAAATACACATTATAACTGTTTATAACACAGTGATTACTATCACCATGCATAACTATCAAGGTGAAAGAGTATTTGACTAGAAAACCTCAGAACTATTCTTTACTAGAAAATTAAATCCCAGCCATTTTCTGTTGCCCTTGCCTTGTGCTGTCGAAGGAGAAAAGGCAGTAACATCAGCATACCACCATCATGAACAATCCACCACACATCTATGTTTCCTTCAGTAAAACGTTCTTGATTTGTTGGAAATAAGTCAATGTTTTTAGCCACCAACAGAGCTTGCTGAGCTGCTGTTGTTTCCCGTACAGTGTCTGCAAGGGAAAACAAGACATTTGATCAAGAACTTACAGTTTTCCTTCATAGCTTTTGTGTTTGTTTCAAATTTAAAAGCTTAAAACCTCCAAGATTCTGCTTAGGCAAAAGAGAAACATTCTGGTTTTAGTGACTAACCTGCTTAGGAGAAGAATGAGAAATCAGATGTGAGGAAATATTCAGTTGTCCACTAGATCAGCATCACATTTCCTCCACACAGCAAGTATGTTAGAAACATAAAATCATAAAGATTGGAAAGGACGTTTAAGATCATCAAGTCCAACCTACACCTCTACGCTACCCTAACACTAAACCATCTCCTGAAGTGCCACATCAAATCGTTCTTTGAACACGACTAGGGATGGTGACTCCACCACCTCCTTTGGCAACCCATTCCAATGCTTCATCATCCTTTCGGTGAAGAAGTTTTTCCTAATATCCAATCTAAACTTCCCATGGCGCAACTTGAACCCATTCCCTCTTGTTCTATCGCTATTCATTTGGGAAAAGAGGTCAACAACCGTCTCACTACAGCTGCCTTTCAGGTAATTGTAGAGAGCAATAAGGTCTCCCCTCAGCTTCCTCTTCTCCAGGCTGAACAGCCCCAGCTCCCTAAGCCTCTCTTCATAAGACTTACCCTCCAGTCCCCTAATCATTCTGGTTGCCCTTCTCTGTACCTTCTCCAGCACCTCGATGTCCTTCCTGTACTGTGGAGCCCAGAACTGAACACAGTACTCGAGGTGCGGCCTCACCAGTGCCGAGTACAGGGGCACAATCACTTCCCTAGTTCTACTGGTAACACTATTCCTAATACAAGCCAGGATGCCGTTGGCCTTCTTGTCCACCTGGGCACACTGCTGGCTCATGTTCAGCCAGCTGTCTATCAACACCCCCAGGTCCCTCTGCTGAGCAGCTCTCCAGCCACTCCTCCCCAAGCCTGTAGCGCTGCTGGGGGTTGTTGTGGCCAAAGTGCAGGACCTGGCATTTGGCCTTATCGAAACTCATGCGATTGGCCTTGGCCCAGCGATCCAGCCTGTCCAAATCTCTCTGAAGAGCCTCTCTATATTGCAGCAGATCAACGCTTCCTCCCAGTTTTGTGTCATCTGCAAACTTACTAAGGGTGCACTTCATCCCCACATCCAGGTGACAGATAAAGAGGTAAAACAGGAGTGGTCCCAGCACTGAGCCCTGGGGGGACACCACTCATGACCAGCTGCCAGCTGGATTTAACTCCATTAACCACAACTCTTCAGACCCAGCCATCCAACCACTTCCTAATCCACGGAAGTATATGCCTATCCAGCACATGGGCAGCCAGCTTCTCTAGGAGAATGCTGTGGGAAACTGTGCCAAATGCCTTGCCAAAGTCAAGGTAGACAACATCCACAGCCTTTCCCTCCCTCGGTAAGCAGGTCACCCTGTCATAGAAGGAGATTAGATTAGTCAAACAGGACCTGCCCTTCATGAATCTGTGCTAACTGGGCCTGATCACCTGGTTGTAGGACCTGCCCTTCATGAACCCATGCTGACTGGGCTTGATCACCCGGTTGTCCTCCATGTGCCTCATAATATAGCTCAGGATGACCTGCTCCATCAGCTTTCCCAGGACCGAAGTTAAACCGACAGACCTGTAATTCCCTGGATCGTCTTTCCATCCCTTCTTATATATGGGGGTAACATCAGCTGAATTCCAATCTGATGGGACCTCTCCAGTCAGCCAGGACTGCTGATAAATGATGGAGAGTGCCTTGGTGATCACTGCTGTCAGCTCCTTCAGCACTCTTGGGTGCATCCCATCTGGCCCCATAGACTTGTGTACATCTAAATGTTGCAGCAGGTCAGTGATCATTTCCTGCTGGATTGGGGGGGGGTCTTCCTGCTCCCTGTCACAGTCTCCTAGCTTAGGGAGTTGGATTCTCTCTATGTAACTGTCCCTGTTGATAAAGATGGAGGCAAAGAAGTCATTAAGCCCTTCAGCCTTTTCCTCATCTGATGTCACTAGTTGTCCACCCGCATCTAACAGGGAATGGAGGCTCTCCTTGACCTTCCTTTCGTTGTTAATATATTTACAGAAACTTTTCCTATTATCCTTAACCACAGAGGCTAGATGAACTTCAAGCTGGTCTTTGGAGCTTTAATTAGTTGCATACTTGTATTATAAATGCATAAGAGAAAGGCAATAAACACATACCAACAAAATTTTTCCATGAGAAACGATTTTCCGTCTGCTTCCATGATTGTGGCCATGCCATCAGGACTGTGTTGTGCTTCATCCCTCCTAGACCAGCTGACTGAATCAAATAGGATATTCCATCTCTGAAATTAGGAGACACCACAACCTGGCAAAACCCTTTAGTCTTTTCTACTCCCATCAAGGCCTTAACATTCTGCAAAAGGAAGATTATACATGTGGAAATAGAGTCATCAATAGTGGTAATGGTCAATGTAAGGAGTAACAGCACCAAAAAAGAGCAAAACATTAGCTAAAATGTACAGCCAACATCAAGAAATCATTAATTTCAAAAGCGTAAGTATGATTCCATGACAACTAAAACCCAGAACACCCATCTCCTCAAAAGACACCACAAGACGATTTTTTCATTACTTTATTTTTTCAGCCTTTTCTTTCCAAAGAAGAATGAACAAGATACGAGTAAAAACACATTGACAAAGATAAATAAATTAGCACTGCTTCAGGTGAAGTCAAAAATGCAGACTGACAAAGCATTATATGTCTGGAACGACAAGTCATTTCTTTTGGAATTCGAAAGGTTTGAACAAATATGACACCAAGGACTTTAAAGAGCTTTGGCAGCCTCTTCTTTTACACAAGTTTGACATTTAGAGGCTGATTCTTTATTTATCATTCTATGACAAGTCTGAGTACCTAAAGTGTGAAGAAAAAAAAAGCTGGGATAAAAAAAAGCAGTTAGCTTTGTTAAGTCCACTTCAACATCTAAAGTGCTCATTTATTTTAGAGACACCAGGTCTGAATGAAACTCAGGTGTTTTTATCCAGCTTTTGAAGATTTTATTCAAAATAGTAGATGTTTTAACTGATACTCTTCAACAACAAAAATATTAACATTTTCGGAAGACATAATGACATTCAAAGTCTACTTCCGGTGTAAGACTACAGTTTTCTAGAGGCGATAAATTTTTCAGTAACACAAAAGAGGACATTTTCGTAGAATCATAGGATTGTTTGGGTCGAAAGCGACCCTAGAGATCATCTCATTCCAACTCCCTTGCCATGCGCAGAGACAAGGTTGCTCAAAGCTGCATCCAACCTGACCTTGAACCCTTCCATGGAGGGGGCATCCACAATTTCTCTGGTCAACCTGTTCTAGTGTCTCACTACCCTCAAAGAAAATAATTTCTTCCTAATATCTAATCTAAATCTACTCTCTTCCAGTTTGAAGCAGTCACCCCTTATCCTATCACTATACTCCCTGATAAAGAGTCCCTCCTCTTCTTTCCTGTAGGTCCCCTTTAAGGCTGCTATAAGGTCTCCCCAGAGCTTTCTCTTCTCTAGGCTGAACAGCCCCAACTTTCTCAGCCTGTTCTCACTCTGCAGGCGTTCCAAAACCCAGTCACCTTCAGGGCCCTCCTCTGGATCTACTCCAACAAATCGATGTCTTTTTTATGTTGGAGGCCCCAGAGCTAAACACAGTACTCCAGGTGGCATCTCATGAGTGCAGAGAGGGAGAATCAGCTCCCTCATCTCCCTCATTCTGCTGGCCACACTTCTTCTGATTAGTGGCCATGCTTCTTTTCTAGAAATGTTTCCCCACCCTATAAAGTTAGGAGTAGGAAAGTTTGCATAGGTAAACAAACGCAATTATCTATACTGAGTCACCCCAGTACCAGATTAAATATAGAAATACACAGATGGTTGTTCAACACTGAACAAAAAGGGAAATTTGCTTTGTGTTGGGAAGTCCAAGATATATGAACAATGGATCTTCAGAAGCTCAGCTTTCTCTTTCAGGGGATAATTTAAAATTAACTTCAGGTATTTTCAAGGCCTTCCACAAAGGCACATTCAGCACAACTGAATACTGATAAGTTTTCGGGGCGGGGGTGGGGGGGGAGGGAAGAAAGAAACTTCTAATTTCACTTGTGTATGTAAGCACAGTTAGATATCATCTTAAATTACATGACAACTTTACTATTTCCTCTGGAAATATGTGATAAATACGAAAGAAAAAAAGAGAAAGGAAATATACATACATCTCCAGAGAATGAAATTATGCCAAACACCTGCATTTGTTGATAACTGTTGATAACAGCATTGTTGCATCCTATTGGGAAATTTTATAAAATAATTTTGCTACACACCCCAACCTATTCTTTATCTATCTATATCATTAATTGTGCTAATAGCAAAAATTGATGTTTTATTCAATACTTCACAACAGTCTGTTCTAATTCAAGATTAGAGTTATCCAGTTACCAACATTTAAACACTAATAGATCTATTTTTTTTATGTAAGCTTTTAAATACCTCCTCAGCTTTCTGAGTTTCTGTCCATTTATCCAAGTAGATTCCCTGAAGCACAGAGCCCACGATAGTCAGTCCTTTACCAGCCTTCAACTGAGAGGTAAAAGAAAGCAATCTAGGATGTTTCACCAACTGCTCACTATTCAAGTTTAACAAAACTAAAAGTTGAGGTCTGCAAAAAAAAATAAAATAATTAAACACACATATACCTAGAGAAGCAAGAAAGAATTGAAAAAATAAAATTAACAAATATTAAAATACATATTAATTGCTTAATTCAATGGTAAACATTAAATTGTCAAGAAAAGAAGCCAAATAGCAACAACATTTCAAGTATATAACACTTACATGAGCCACCATATCACCATCTGAAAAGCCACCTTTTAGTACAGGTTTACCAAGAAAATTACTGAATCAAAATTATAACCCTTTCAAGGTCATCTAGAACAACCTGCTGCTTGAAGTGGTTAAACATTGAATGCACACCAGATTGTGGTTCTAAATCCAACTGGATGGAGCCGTAAACAGATATATTAACACCAATGGATAACATCTTCTATGCTTAATTCTCATCATCTCAAATTTTAAAATCATTGAGTCCAACTATTAAGATCATTGAGTCCAACTATTAATTCAACACTGACAAGTCCTTGACTAAAACATATCCCTAAGCATTATGTCTACGTGACTCTTGAATACCTCGAGGGATGGAGACTCCACTACTGCCCTGGGCAACCCGTTCCAATGCCTGATAACACTTTCAGCAAAGGAATTCTTCCTAATATTCAATCTAAACCTCGCCTGGTGCAACTCAAGGCCATTTCCTCTTGTCCTACCACTTATTACTTGCTTCAACAGACAGATCCCCACCTCTCCACAAACTCCTTTAAGGTAACTGTAGAAGGCAACAAGGTTTCTCCTCAGCCTCCTTTTTTCCAGGCTAAGCAACCTCAATTTCCTCAGCCACTCCTCATAAGACATGTGCTCTAGACCCTTAACCAGCTTTGCTGCCCTTCTCTGGGCACTCTAGTATCTCAACGTCCTTCTAGTAGGAAGGGGCCCCAAACTGAACACAGAACTTAAGATGTGGCCTCACCAGTGCCAAGTACAGGGGTAAAATCACTTCCCTGGTCCTACTGTTTCTAATACAGGCCAGGATGCTGTTGACCTTGGCCACCTGGGCACACTGCTGGCTCATGTTCAGCTGGCTATCAACCAGCATCTCCGAGTCTCTCTCTGCTGAGCAGCTTTCCAGCCACTCCTCCCCAAGCGTTTAGTATGGCTGGAGGTTGTTGTGGCTGAAGTGCAGAACTCAGCATTTTGCCTTATTGAAATTCATACAGTTGGTCTTGGCCCATCTATCACGTCTGTCTAGATCCCTCTGCAGAGCCCCCTGTCCTCAAGCAGATCAACATTTCCACCCATCTTGGTGTTCTCTGCAAACTCACTAAGGGTGCACTCAATCCTCTCATCCAGATCATTGATAAAGATGTTAAACACAACTGAGCCCTGGGGAACATCACTTGTGACCACCAGCCGCCAACTGGATTTAACTCCATTTACCATCACTCTTTGGACACAGATGTCCAGCCAGCTTTTTAACCAGAAAAGTATATGCCCATCCAAGCTACAAGCAGCCAGTTTCTCCAGCAGAATGCTGTGGGAAATGGTGTCAAAGGTTTTTCTAAAGTCCAGGTAAACAACATCCACAGTCTTTCCATCATCCACTAAGTGGGTGAGATGTTGTAGAAGATCAGGCTAGTCAAGCAGGACCTGGCTTTCACAAGCGCATGCTGACTGGGCCTGATGACCTGGTTGTCCCATATATGACACATTATTGCATTCAAAATGATCTGCTCCATCAGCTTCCCTGCCACTGAAGTCAAAGTGACAGGGCTGTAGTTTCCCAGATCCTCCTTCTATCCCTTCCTGTAGATGGGCATTACCCTGGGTGACTTCCAGTCTGGTGAGACCTCTAGATTTCCATGATATTCTTGTTGACCCATTTCTCTACCTGTACAGGTCTTACAAAAAACAAGGGTCATACTCTTAGCCATACTAAGTGTCCCAAGGTCAGTTTTAGGTGCATACTTGATGAGGATGCATTCTGTTTCCTTTACTTAATATCAATTCTGCTTTTTTCAAACCAACCTTTTCTAATTTTTCTGTCATTTCTACAAATTCAGAAGAAGAATGAAGAGTTGAAGCCCACTTCCAGCTTCAAACCAGCACAGTATATGGCAAAGCAAGGTCCAGATCTAGCTATTACATGGACACTATAGGATAACCTATCTGGAACTGAAGCTATGTCGGACATTTAGCAGAAATGTCAACACTATATTACATTGGTGCTTCTGAGATTCCAAGTTCAGACATAGATGAAGAAAGTGGCTCATGTATTCTATAATCACTGCTTATGTGTGTCAGTCCCATGAAAATGGTAAAATGCCATTACGCCAAAGGACAACAGACCATTCCATGTGCATGCACCCAGGGCAGTGACAACAATTATAGTACCACATTTAGCAACAATCTCTTTTGTGTTCAGAGTTCTTCTGATTTGCATTACATTCATCAGAAATGACAATGTGCAAACCCTGTTTTTAAACACTAAGTAATCTTTTGTGTTGGCTTTGAGAAAATTAATAGTTTAACAACTGAAAAGAATATATAGCAAAAATAGTAGTGGACATCTAACCATTACATGCAAAGGAACAAATCTGAGACTTTGTTTTAACAATAACTAAACAATTCAGAAAGAGTTACTATTAAATGAAACTATAAAAAATAAGATTGCCACAAAAATTCTCTGTATATTTATACACTATTTCAGAGAGGAACATATATAGAAGCAAAAAAATCCTCAAAAATTATGGGCTTGCAGCATTTCTTCTATAGAAGAGACAATGGGACTCAAGTGATAACTGTTCCTTTGAATGTAAAACTATAAATAATTAAACAAAAATTCTTCTGCACTTTGGAAAACTATGTCAACACTACGTGGATTTAAGTTTGTGTTAGTTTGCCCATATTCCTAGCAACTTAAGGTCAGCACATAGTCATTCTACTGCAGTAAAATACTGTTGCAACAACATGACTGCCATGTCAAAGTCAAAATATTATTTTAACGGTGAATTTCACTTTGGCCATTAGCTTTACCAGCAGTATTCCCATTAGATTTATATATTTTAAGAATTATGTGACCTTGGATGGTGTAGCACTTACCTCCAGTTCTTTGTATGTGGAGGACCATCTTCAACACGAAGTAAAGCATAGCGAGCTGCATTCAGAGACAGTCCTCGGATTCCATCACCCCACTCTTTTTCCGCGCTTCATGGTGTGGAAGAGAGTCAATTAACAGGGTCCCATTTATTTATATAAACTAAGTACATTTTCTCACATGACGGATAATGCACATAAAAATGAACAATTTTTGCATGAATGCATGAAAAAAGAAACTTGATGTTGGAAGCAGTCTCAGATCCCTTCAAGAGAACTATTTATTTTTATTAATTTTTATTATGGTCTACTTTATTCATAATTCAAAAAGGTGTGGGTTTTTTTTTGTAATCGTGAGAGCTACTTAAGTTGCTTTTAAGGACTAGAATGAACAAATGAGGACTACGTAAAAAGAATTGTTTTAAAGCAGTAGAATGGTGAAACTTGACTTTGTATGTATTAGTGCTGCATCTTTCCCCCAACACCACCACTGTAGCTTTCTCTTTCTGCACTTCCTTTCTGTCACAGTTTCTTAGAAAAGCCTAAAGCTTTATCCACTCTCCTGATCACTTTCAATCTCCCTACATTTTCCACTCTTCTTTCTTCCAATGCAAAGCTACGCCATACACCGGGTGGCCTCCCAAGTAAGCAGTAACAGTTTGGCTGACACATCATCCTCCTTTGTGGGGATTCTACTATGGCAAGAGGTCCATCTCCCTTGCCCTGCCTCCCTCTTATTTCCATTTGTGAACTCCCACTGAACTTTGTTATCTCTAGCTTTCTTCCAAAATTTAGATTAAATAAGCCAAACTGAATTCAAAAGCTACTAAAGAACAAGGTGACGATTAAAATGTACACTGACAGAGAGTACAATCATGTAAGTTTCTTTTACTTAGTTACCTAAAATCTAAAAGAAAAACTGACATTTTCTTCAGACAGCAGGTTTTAGAACATTTCAGGGTGAGTTTCTCCCCACCACCATTTGTAAAGGCAGCGAGAAAAAAAAAAAGTTTCTGCAAAAAAGAATCTCTTTATACAGAGTAGATGTGCTAGCTATGTGCTAACATTTGTAAAGTCTGTATACAATGTATATATAGCTTTATGTATGTGCATACCTACATACACACACACACAAGGAACTTATTAGTTTGACTTCCTGGCTAAACCAGGCAAATTAATTTCCTTATAATTAACCTAGTGTTTTGAGTTGTTAGAGTCCAGGAAAACATCTGATCTGGAAACGGAGATATTAAAAGATGGAGAACTCATAAGGTGAAGCATCTTATACCAGCTTATCCACTTACGACCTGTTCTTAATCACTCATCAAAACAACTGGCCTCACTTCAATTTCCCATTCCAAGATCTTACTATTTTCACAGTATCACAGAATGTTAGGGGTTGGAAGGGACCTCGAAAGATCACCTAGTCCCAAACCCTCTGCCAGAGCAGGATCACCTGGAGTAGGTCACACAGGAACGCATCTTGACTCAAATCTGTCAGCACTGGGTATCTTTCCTCAGAAGCAGAAAGTACACACATTACTGATCACAATTACCTACAGTTTCTGGATATTTTGTATGGCTGGAGTTTTTGGGTTGTTTTCTTGTTTGTTTCTTAGGGCTGCTTTTCTTTTTTAAGAACGTAGCCTGCTCTTTAAGTCTCCTACTTGCACAGCATTTCTTACAGGTATGGCTCTGTATGTATTTCTTGTCAACGCAAAGTATGTTGCAGTTTAAAGATCATTTAAGCAGTCAGAACACAGGTAATTTTCAGCAGGTGCTCTGGATTGCTCTGTATAATTCCTTTTAAAAAGTTCTGACAAGCACAAAACAGTTTTGTAATAGTTGCTGCTTGATATTGAAATGTGATATTCCCAAAGTACGAAAACTTTACACCATAATCTCTGCTCAAATGAAAATTTCTTAGTCTTATTGGTTCCTATGTTGAACAGGTCTGGCTTGTGAGAAGTTTGGAACAGAGCTTCCAGCACATTAGAATCTGAAAACTTACAATCCTTAACAGAGATTGGATATTACCTTGTTTCAAAAAAATCGTATTAATTCCGTTACTTCAGTTTTATCTCTCGTATAGAAAAACACTTTTTCTGAATATTAAAGATATTAAATATAGAGTAAATAAGATATGTAGCCTTACCCTCTATATTCTATGTATTTATATATACATCCTGCGATTAGCATGGCAATCAAAGCATAGTACCAAGAGCAAATGAACATCAAGGCAAGACACAAACTCATCCCCAGGAATGAAAGAGTCCTAAAAGAAATAATTTTTTTTTCCATTTATTTAAACAAGCATGCAAATGTTCTACATCAATTTCTTATTTAACTGCCAGAAAGGTCTTTCTTCTTCAAATACCATTTCATAGCTACTATGTAAATAAAAATACATTGTCCCAATTTTGGTTTGTAAAGAAAAAAAAGTTACATTCTGAACCTTTGTGTGGCATACATAATACAATTGAACTAGACATAACCATAGATTTACTATATTACACGGCATCACAGGATCACAGAACGCTAGGAGTTGGAAGGGAACTCAAAAGATCATCTAGTCCAGCCTCTCCACCAGAGCAGGATCACCTACAGTAGATTGTACAGGAACACATCCAGGTGGCTTTTGAATGTCTCCAAAGACATTCATCAGTTGTGAAACTCTATCAGTACCTCCAAGTAAGGTCAGTTTCAAAACACATTGTTATCACTTGCTATTGATTTGAATTTAAGCTAAAAATTTCTTTAACAACACTAAACAATGTTATATTAGTCCCAGCAAAAACAGTTGATTAGTTGAAATCAAATCTGAGTCATCAATTTTATTCTCCACTTCCATTGCGACCTGTCTCTAAGATGAGACCACAGGACGGCAGAAAACACAAAAAACAATCTTTCAAAGGCTATTTAAAGAAAGAATGACTGTAAGCTGAAAACATTAAAGAATTGTTTCCAGATTAAAGCTGGTATGCCCCGTTTGCCCACACTATTACTCTAGATGTAAGTGAGCTGAGAAATGGACAATTCTGTGAATATTTTTAGTAACGTACAAACCCCCAGATTTCTTTTCAGCTGTTTCCAAACCAGTGCTAAGCTTTCCTGTATTGACAAAGAGTGCTGGCAGACCAAATTTTGGTTTGGTACTTTTAGTTCGCTTCTTTAGTACCATGCAAGTTATGAGTCTGAACGCATCCAGTTTTCAGTCAAATAACTGCTTTCTATCTTTCTGAGGACATCAGTCTAAATGTAGTTTGTCCAAAAGAACAATAGATGCTCTTTAATACCTTACTTAATCAACTTAAGACTCTACTTTCACTCAAAAAACAAAGTCTCATCCCAATTCCAGCCAAGCATTTCAACACCTGCTTTGGCAAGAAATGATTACATAGTCACATAGCGAGTCAGCTGGCTCACCGATCTCTCTAAGAAAATATATTAAAAAGAATTGTTGCCAAATGGTTACAAACTTCACTGCTGCCATGCCACAACCCTTTGCTTTTTCTTCCTCATCACAGTCCATCCTTTACATCTTGCCACTCTCCATCTTATCCACCTGCCTTAGTTTTTAAGCCACTTTGTATCTCCTACTACACTTCTTCCACAAGCAGTAGATCCTCTTCCAAGGGAAGTGGAACAAAACAAAAAAAGTGGAACAAAACAAAAGTAAACCAAAACCAAACCAAACAACAGCGCTCCCCCATTTTCCTTCTTGATATGGCAAATACTACTAGGTGTTTGCAGTGATAGACTGGGAGACAGGCACTGATATATTTGGAGGTTTAGGTGCCAAAATAGTAAGTGCCTACTGAGTATATTCAAAAACATTTTACAGGGCTAAACCTGTGACATTTCATTTTTCACTCAGTAATAAGCAACTCTTACACCCTAGAATCAGGCCAGCTTATCTCCTAAAGGCTCTAGGCTTCAAGGCATTTCAGCACTAATATTCTTCAATGGCATTACTGTTAATTAAATAAGTGTATGTATTTTTAGCATTCTGTTAAAAATAATAAAAAAAAATATCAAAGTTTCCCAATCTTACTCCAAAATGTTAATCTCTTAACTAAACAAATACACCCCCACAGTTTTTGTATAATTCATAGAATCACAGAATGGCCTAGGCTGGAAGGGACCTTAGAGATCATTTAATCCAACCTCCCTGTCATGGGCAGGGACACCTCTCAACTAGGTCAGGCAACACATGGGGACCCAACGAGGATCGAACCCGCGACCTTGGTGTTATCAGCACCACGCTCTCAGACCTCCACTTATCTACTTCAGTTATCAAATGTAACATCCAAAGCATGACATATTTTTAACACAGTCATCATATCAAATAGCCAACTGATATATATTAAATGAGATTCTTTTGGTACAAGTTTTGGTTTTGTGTATTTTTTTGCATAAATGAAATGAAAATGATATCAACCTTCCTGAATATTTTACAAGTTCTCCTTACGTTTATAAAGACAGATGACATTTTTTTCATCTTTATACTCAAATATTCAGAAGATCTCTTGGATTAATAGTAATATTAAATGTCATCCCACAGTCCTTCCCAAACCCTCTATATTAGCCACATTTATATGATCACAGCTACGGCTAGCTCTACTCCAAACACAGGAAAACAAATGCTGCTGTTAAGAGTATTCCGTGCATGAATACTCTTAAATCATTTAAGTCAAAAAAGAGATTCTGTTTTGTTATTGCAATAAAAATCAACAATTTAGGGCTGCATTATTAGTTTTAAAACGCTTCTGAATGAAGGAATATTCCTTACCAATGGTAATACTTGAAACGAGGTCTCCAGTTGGGAGTCCGTAAAAGAGTCTGAACTGCACAAGCCAGGTTTACAAACATATAGCACATAAGGAAAAACCTGTTAAAAAAGAAAGCATTTTCCAATAGAAAATTAGACAGATTTGCATTAAAAGGCTGAACACAATCCAAAAAAGCATAGGAGCTTGTACACTGTTCACAGTGGGCAACAGAACACAAGGTATAGATCAAATTAATACTTGTAAAACATCAGGCCTCAAACCACAGTTATTAGCACAACACAAAACCTCAGACAAAGATTTCAGACAAAATGTAGCAAGCAACTGACAATCACAGTGTACTGTTTTTGTCTGTGATAAGAGTTGATTTCCTTCATATTAGTTCACACGGTGCTATGTTCTGGATTTGTAAACCAGAATAGCGTTGATAACACAACGGATGTTTTAGAGGTTACTGAGCAGTACGCTTACACAGCATCAAGACCTTCTCTGTTTTTCTGGCTATCCAGCCAGTAAATAGTCTTGGGAAGCGGACACGGCTGACACAGCTGACCACAACTTAGCAAAGGAGTATTCAACGCTGTATGACACCAGTAATAAGAACTCAGGGTAAAGAGGAAGAAGGGGAGGCATTTGGACTTACTGGTATTGGTTTCCCAAGTAAGTTATGCACGGTGAAGCTCTGGTTTCCTTGAAACGGCTAAACATCTGCCTACCAACAGTGAAGGAATTGCTTGCTTTCTTTTGCTTATGCATGAAGCTTCTGCCTTACCTATTGAACTGCCTTCATCTCAACCCATGAGTTTTCTCACTTTTATCCTTCTGATTCTCTCCCCAATTGAACTGAGGGGGAGTGAGCGGGCAGATGTGTGGGGCTGAGCTGACTACCAAGGTCAACCAGTAACACATGGGACAAACTGCCAAGAAAAAGCCAGTAAAATAAAATTCAGTTCATACCCTAAAACATTAAATTGTTCTGTTTCTACTAGATGCACTAGAGCTAAAATAGCAGGAATTTTTATTTTTAAAATCTAAAAGAAGTTGAACCTATTTTTACTAGTATTCAAGGCTCTCTATAGCCTCATGTTTGCAAATCCTGGTCCTAATGGGGGACTTGAACCATCCTGATATCTGGAGTGACAACACAGCAAGGCACAAACAGTCCAGGACATTCCTGGAATGCATCAATGACAGCTTCCTTCTCCAAGTCGTAGAAGAGCCTACAAGAAGAGGTGCTTTGCTCGACCTTGTTCTTACCAAAAAGGAGGTGCTTGCGGTGAGTGTGCAGCTCAAAAGCGGCCTTGGCTGCAGTGACCACGAAATGGTGGAGTTCAGGATCTTTAGGTCAGTGAGAAAGGAGAGCAGTAAGCTCATGACCCTGGATTTCAGGAGAGCTGACTTTGACAGCCTCAGTGGAGTTCCATGGGATAAAGTCCTGGAGGGAAGAGGGGTCCAGGAAAGCTGGTTAATATTCAAGGATCACCTCCTTCAAGCTCAAGAGCTATGCATTCCAACAAAGAGGAAGGCTGGTAAAAACACCAGGTGGCCTGCATGGATGAACAAGGAGCTCCTGGACACTTTCAAATGCAAAAAGTAGCCTACAGGGCATGGAAGAGAGGACAGACAACCTGGGAAGATTACAGACAAGTTCACCAAGTAGTCAGGGATCAGGCTAGGAAAGCTAAAGCCTTGTTGGAATTAAATCTGGCTAGGGATGTCAGGGAGAATAAGAAAGGCTTGTATAACATGTCAATGACAAAAGGAAGACTAGGAACAACATAGGACCACTCCGGAAGGAAACAGGGGAGCTGGTCACACAGGATATTGAAGAGGCTGAGGTGCTCAATGACTCTTTTCCCTCAGTCTTCATTGGCAAGGGCTCCAGCCACATATCCTGGTCTCTAAACTGGAAGGACATGGGTTTGATGGATAAGGAATTGGTTTGATGGTCGCACTCAAAGAGTTGTGATCAACAGCTTAATATCCAAGTGGAGACCAGTGACAAGGAAGGGTACTGAGACCAGTGCTATTTAACTTCTTTGTTGGCAACATGGGCAGTGGGATAGAGTGCACCCTCAGCAAGTTCGCCAATGGCACCAAACTCTGTGGAGTGACTGACACGCTGGAGGGAAGGGAGGCCATGTAGAGAGACCTTGACAGGCTTGAGAAGTGGGCCCATGCCAACCTTATGAAGTTCAATAAGGCCAAAGGTAAGGTCCTGCACCTAGGTTAAGGCAATTCCAAGCACATATACAGGCTGGGGAGAGAGCAGATTGGGAGCAGCCCTGAGAAGGATTTTAGCGTGTTAGCTGATGAGAAGCTCAACACAAGCTGGCAGTGTGCACTTGCAGCCCAAAAAGCAAACCATGTCCTGGGCTGTATCAAAAGAAGTGTGACCAGGAGGTTGACGGAGGTGATTCTCCCCCCCTACTCTGCTCTGGTGAGGCCCCACCTGGAGTACTGCATCTAGTTCTAGAACCCACAGTACTAAAAGGAGATGGATCGGCTGGAGCAGGTCCAGAGGAGGGCCACGAAGATGTTTAGAGGGCAGAAGAATCTCTGCTATGAGGACAGGCTGAGGGAGTTAGGGCTATTCAGTTTGGAGAAGAGAAGGCTCTGGAGTGACCTTTTTATGAGGGGCTGTAGTGATAAGACAACAGGTAATGGGCCTGAAACTGAAAGAGGGTAGATTCAGATTAGATACAAGGATGAAATTCTTCACCATGAGGGTGGTGAAGCACTGAAACAGGTTGCCCAAGGAGGTTGTGGATGCCCCATCCCTGGAGGTGTTCAAGGCCAGGCTGGATGGGGCTTTGAGCAGCCTAGGCTAGTGGGAGAGAGGTGTCCCTGCCCACAGCAGTGTGGTTGGAACTAGATGATCTTCAAGGTCCCCTCCGACCTTAACCATTCTATGATTCTATGAATTCTGTAATGGAAAAAGTTATTTGTGCCTAGAGACTAGTTTCAGCCAAAACATTTTGTTGCTTCGTATTATCTCCAGAATCAAACAGGAATATAATTTTTTAGAAAATAAAGTCTAGCATGTATTATTTCAAAAAGAAAAATCACTATCTAGATAATTTAAAAACGAAATATTATTTAACTTAAGGGTATAAACCACCACATTCATACTTACATTGAAAGAATTGGTGCTACGCTATCCAGTGAGGCTATCAAAATTCCTATTTCACAAATACCAGCAGTAAGGAGCAGAGCCCAAGTTGGTTCTCCATTTGCTTTTCCATGACCAAATACCTAGTTCAATTCAAGTAAACAGCAAGATTAGGTAAAGCTCTTCATTAAACAGTTATGTAATACGGTGCAGGCCATGAACTAACCCTAACTGGAATAAAAAAACAGTCATTATTTAAAAGAAAATGGAACAATCTCTACTACAAAAAGCCACAAACAAAACTGCAAAGCCACACATTCCTGACATGAAAAATATGTACTAAAACAAGCAATGATTACATAACTCTTATTGCAGCTGCTATTGAAGTAACCTTAAGTAACTTAAAATTCACATGCATCAGAGATTTATACTTAGTCTATAAAAAGCTAATATAGTTGAGGGCAATATTTTTTGTAGCATACAATAGACATCAACTCAGTACTTATGAACATAAACATTGATCTTAAAGAGGATTTAAGTAAGCCTATGATCCTGCACAAAGCCCTACTGAAAAATCATTTTGCACACGGTAATTTCCTTGGGGGAGAATTCTATCCAGTTATACAGGCAATAGATGGCAAATGGTCTCCCCTGAAGTTCCAGCTGTACTTTTTGTCCATACAACTATAAAGTTTAAACCTTCACTCCCATTTTCCATAATGGCTTCCTTTCCAAGCATCTAAGTTCTTCAGCTCACTCATTCTCCACACTGTCTTCTCACCTCAGCTTCCTGTCATCCATCAGTCTTCATCTCCTTATTATTAAAATGCCATTTTTTCTGCTCATGTTTCAAGTCTTTTGGTTGTTTTTTTTCTTAAATATGTCATACTCTTGTCCCTACATTAATCTCCTTGCATTCAATTCCTTGATGGTCCATACAGCAGCTATATCACTCCAAAATTGCAAGCACATTTCAAATTTCAAATCCTTCTTCAAATATCTTGCTTCTCCTGGATTCCCTTTCACTCACTTCCCAAACCACATAAATCTTTTCCTTCCAATTCTTCACTGCTTTCACATCTAACCTTCCTAAGCGGAATCATACTGCTACCCTCTCACCAAGTATCAACTTTTTACTTCAGACAAGTGAAATTTTTCATTTGTCTCTCAATACAGCCCAGCATACAGAATTCATTGCATTACAACCGCTTTCCATTCATGAGTCAAGCTCCAACATGATTCTGTCCCCCTTACGTACTTCCAGTTATAGAAAGTCACTGGAAAAGTCAGGAAACACACCACTGTTCTCGACTATGAAATAAAGCAGCACCATGTGCAATAATGCACATCCTCATCATCCTTCTCTGCCACAATAGGAAAAAATACTCCTAAACAAAAGAATGGTGATACAACTTTCTCAATGAACAAGTTGCCAATACCATAGGTGTACAGCAGTTCAAGCCAGTAGAATCAGAGACATAGCAGTTGAATCTCCTGCTAGCAGCAGCACTGCTGCCAGTGCTGCTCGCAGAAACATTCAGGCAAGAGAGGTGCTGCAGGAGCAGCAGCTGTTGTCATTTTAACTTGCTTACTTCTTGATCGATCCACTGTTTTGGCTCCTGCTCCCAGCAGCAATACTACTATACATTTCAGTGACCATTCTCTCATCCAGCCCCAGAGAAGAGAATGACCTAAGAAAATATATCAAGGATATAGTCCTTCTGAGACAGATCAGAGAAGCAGCAGCAGTGGAATGGAACCAAGTGATTAAAGACTGAGAAAAAAGTCTGCAACAGCAATATCATCTGCCTTTAAAACAAAGAAAAACACACCCATAACACACAAAAGACAACCCACTCACACAAAGCCATTCACATTATATCTTCCAGGTTGTTTTGCTTTTCAACTTTACCAACCATCTCCTTGAACCCATTCCTTTACACTCTTTTGCTCTCTTCACATAAGTTCCCACATAATTCTGCACATCTCCTTCCCACCTCAGATCTTTCCCTCCAATTCCACTCAGATTCTCCAGCTAACTCATCATTCTTAATAGTCCTAGGCACATCTAGGTGAAGAATTTTCTTCTCAAGTCACATGTTGACTCATTGTAGGCTTTCCCCAAACTCAAGAACAAACCAAGCTGCTACAATTCCATACCTGAATACAGATTACAAATACCTCCGAATAGAGTCTTAGGTTATTCACCAAGAGTGACAGTCCATTTTTTAAAATAACACATGACACTGACCTCAGATGTGAGACAGTGACCTAGAACACGTTATCTTATCATAGAATCATAAAGGTTGGAAAGGACCTTAAGATCATCAAGTCCAACCTACAGTCCTACACCACCCTAACACTAAACCATCTCCTGAAGTGCCACATCCACCCATTTTTTAAACATATCCACCACCTCCCTCGGCAACCCATTCCAATGCTTCACCACCCTTTTGGTGAAGAAGTTTTTCCTAATATCCAATCTAAACTTCCCATGGCGCAACTTGAACCTGTTCCCTCTGGTCCTGTCGCTATTCATTTGGGAAAAGAGGTCAACAACCATCTCACTACAGCTGCCTTTCAGGTAGTTGTAGAGAGCAATAAGGTCTCCCCTCAGCTTCCTCTTCTCCAGGCTGAACAGCCCCAGCTCCCTAAGCCTCTCTTCATAAGACTTACCCTCCAGTCCCCTAATCATTCTGGTTGCCCTTCTCTGTACCTTCTCCAGCACCTCGATGTCCTTCCTGTACTGTGGAGCCCAGAACTGAACACAGTACTCGAGGTGCGGCCTCACCAGTGCCGAGTACAGGGGCACAATCACTTCCCTAGTTCTACTGGTAACACTATTCCTAATACAAGCCAGGATGCCGTTGGCCTTCTTGTCCACCTGGGCACACTGCTGGCTCATGTTCAGCCAGCTGTCTATCAACACCCCCAGGTCCCTCTGCTGAGCAGCTCTCCAGCCACTCCTCCCCAAGCCTGTAGCGCTGCTGGGGGTTGTTGTGGCCAAAGTGCAGGACCTGGCATTTGGCCTTATCGAAACTCATGCGATTGGCCTTGGCCCAGCGATCCAGCCTGTCCAAATCTCTCTGAAGAGCCTCTCTATATTGCAGCAGATCAACGCTTCCTCCCAGTTTTGTGTCATCTGCAAACTTACTAAGGGTGCACTTCATCCCCACATCCAGGTGACAGATAAAGAGGTAAAACAGGAGTGGTCCCAGCACTGAGCCCTGGGGGACACCACTCATGACCAGTTGCCAGCTGGATTTAACTCCATTAACCACAACTCTTCAGACCCAGCCATCCAACCACTTCCTAATCCACGGAAGTATATGCCTATCCAGCACATGGGCAGCCAGCTTCTCTAGGAGAATGCTGTGGGAAACTGTGCCAAATGCCTTGCCAAAGTCAAGGTAGACAACATCCACAGCCTTTCCCTCCCTCGGTAAGCAGGTCACCCTGTCATAGAAGGAGATTAGATTAGTCAAACAGGACCTGCCCTTCATGAATCTGTGCTAACTGGGCCTGATCACCTGGTTGTAGGACCTGCCCTTCATGAACCCATGCTGACTGGGCTTGATCACCCGGTTGTCCTCCATGTGCCTCATAATATAGCTCAGGATGACCTGCTCCATCAGCTTTCCCAGGACCGAAGTTAAACCGACAGACCTGTAATTCCCTGGATCGTCTTTCCATCCCTTCTTATATATGGGGGTAACATCAGCTGAATTCCAATCTGATGGGACCTCTCCAGTCAGCCAGGACTGCTGATAAATGATGGAGAGTGCCTTGGTGATCACTGCTGTCAGCTCCTTCAGCACTCTTGGGTGCATCCCATCTGGCCCCATAGACTTGTGTACATCTAAATGTTGCAGCAGGTCAGTGATCACTTCCTGCTGGATTGGGGGGGGTCTTCCTGCTCCCTGTCACAGTCTCCTAGCTTAGGGAGTTGGATTCTCTCTATGTAACTGTCCCTGTTGATAAAGATGGAGGCAAAGAAGTCATTAAGCCCTTCAGCCTTTTCCTCATCTGATGTCACTAGTTGTCCACCCGCATCTAACAGGGAATGGAGGCTCTCCTTGACCTTCCTTTCGTTGTTAATATATTTACAGAAACTTTTCTTATTATCCTTAACCATAAAGGCCAGATGAACTTCAAGCTGGGCTTTGGAGCTTCTATTTTTTTCCTACATAGCCTCACAACATTTTTGTAGTTGTCATGAGTTGCCTGTCCTTTTTTCCAAAGGCCATAAATTCTCTTTTTCTCCCTGAGTGGCAGTCAAAGCTCCCTGTTAAGCCAGGCAGGTCGTCTATGCCTCCAGCTGGATTTACGGCTAACAAGACTCTGATCAAAACTCAAGAAGTGTGGATAAAGTAGGGAATACTCAAACTTAATTCCCTTGTATTCGGCACTGGTGAGGTCACACCTTAAATGTTGTGTTTAATTTTGGGCCCCTCACTACAAGAAAGACACTGAGGTTCTGGACTGTGTTGAATGAAGAGCAACAAAGCTGATGAAGGAACTCAAAAACGAGTTTTATGAGGAGCGGCTGAGGGAACTGAGGTTGTTTAGTCTGGAGAAAAGGATGTTCAGGTGAGACCTTATCACTGTCTACAACTACCTGAAAGGAGGTTGTAGTGAGATGAGTGTCAGTCTCCTCTCCCATGTAATAAGCAATACGACAAGAAGAACTGACTTCAAGTTGAGCCAGGGGAGGTTAGATTGGACATTAGGTAAAACATCCTTCACTGAAAGTGTTGTCAAGCATTGAAACAGGCTGCTCAGGGAAGTGGTGGAGTCACCATCCCTGGAGGTATTTAAAAGACATGTAGATGAGTTGCTTAGGAACATGGAACATGCTTTAGTCACTAAGTTAATGGCTGAATACTAAGATGTTAAAGGTGTTTTCCAATTTAAATGATTCCTTGATTCTGTAAGTTTGGTCATATAACTTACGCATCAAAACAATGATGTAAACCTCCCAAAGAGATAGATAAGAACAAACAAGTGCTCCAAATCATCCTCATAACTCTCTCCACACAGAACATCCTAGTCTCCTAAATTCAGCCCTAACTATCTTCAGTGTCTGTGCTATCTGCAATTTCCTTCTGTGTGTTAAATTTTAAAATTTTCTCCCAACTCTATTCCCGAAATATTCATAGTCACTTGGGCATAATCCTGTTCTTTATACTTTAACCTATTCTTGGCTGGTTATCATCGTACTGTGTTGGCTACTCTCTGAAATTTGAGGTAAGCTTTCAAATTCCAAACTTGACAGAAATCACAGCTTTTCTCTCTAGACATTACCATCTTCTGGAATTTTTTTTTTAACTCAAGTCTAGCTGTCTAGTTTTTGCAGACGCAGTCCAGCAATTCTGTTAAATATCCTCCAGCAAGAGTTTTTTTCCAGCTCCCTCACTTCCTTTGAGAAAAAAAAATCTGATTTATTTATTTTTAAAATATGAACAAAGATGTCAGAACAATCTTAATGTTTGCAGTCATCTTTAGTGACTTCATCTAGCTTACAAAAATAAATAAAAACTAGAATTGTATCTCTAGGATACAAGAAGTATCATGCAGTTCCATAGTGAAATTAAATCAACTCTGTTCACAAATACAAGTTGTAAACATAACCTGGAGTCAAGAAGTTCATTTGTTAGTTGCTTCTTAATTGCCATTTATAGAAAACTTATATTCTCAATTTTGAACCACTAGCTTATGTGTAAGAAAAAATAATTAAATTGCATTGCACAGAAATATCTAATTCACACTTTGTCCTACAATAGCTTCATCAGCCATTGGAATTGAGCTCCAAATCTTTTCCTTACAGTTCTACAGAAATAATGCCTTTTTTTTTTTCTTGGTCAAAATATAAGCTACATTTGAAGTACTGTAAAGAAAAAAACAAAAATCTCACTTGAATAAATGGTACAATGCCATCTCTTGCAATGGCCTGCAACAGACGGGGTGCACCAGTGAGACTCTGGAGACCAGCACCACATGTTGAAAAGAACGAACCAATCACAATAACCCATGGAGAAGGCCAGGCCAGTGTGCCGACTACTAAATTTCCATTAACTGCTTCTCCAAACCTTAGGAAAGAGGAAAAAAAAAAAAAAAGAAGAAATAATCAGCAAGCATATTTTACTATAGCTTCAACAACCACATTTCAATCTTTTTGGACAAAAGAACTATTCAACAATAAACATCATGTCATAGTACACACTATAGGATTTCCCAACCAACAAAATTCCCTTTATCCTGCTGTTTTAAAGAAAACATAATTGATGCATTATAAAAGCTGCCTCTAGGCAGAAATGCAGCAATTATCAAGTATCTTTGCAAACTCTACAAAATTAACAGCAATAGCAAAAGTATGTACGTATCCTTTAGATCCTTGTGACTGCTGGGAACTGGATTGTGGAATTCTGTTCTACAAGTAATACAGGTATATCCTGGGGCATAAGCAGGAGATTTGTAAAACAAAGTTATTAGTGTTTCCTTTTAATAGTGTGACACTAACATAACGACAAATAAATAGAGAAACTACTAGACACAACCGTATCAAGTTATCCACAGGTCTTCTGACTGTCATGCTACCTGAGGCAATTTTTAAATGATTATGGCAAACATCTCCATCACCTTTCACAGAATACCCCAATGCCACTGCTTCATCACCAAAGGCAAACTTGGGTATTAGCGGGGGAAAAAAAAAAAAAAGAAAAAAACCCAGAGAACCAGACACCACCAGCAAAGAAACTAATGTGAAACCTGCCAACAGATTCATCTTAGTCAACTTTTAAGGGAGAGATTTAGCAAAATCTGGAGATTCCATTCCTGCTTATCTCCATTACATTTATTCTCTTCATGCTTCATATTGTGCCTCAGATAACCTCTGGAAACTACACAGGTGAAAACTGACACAATTCCCTGATCTACAACCAATCTTTTAAAACAAAACCATACTTCCAGTGGAAATTATAGGCCTGATGGTACATTGTAGTCTCAGTAATGTTCTTTGTCATGTAACTGTCAAAAATATTTTTTGTATTTATTCCTCATAAGCATATTACTTCTCCCAAAGTAATACCACTCCGGTTACACACACTCATCAGCTCCATAAATACCAAACTATGATTTTCATTCTCAATAACATTTTATTAAGAACAGTTCCACTTCAAACATTTATCTTAGATCCTGCTTCTGCTTCTTGAAAGGATACAGCCTGATAATCTGACCAGTTTTTGTAGACATCTCAGTTTAAGAGAGAAACTTTCCCTCCAGTTTTAACCTAAGCAAAATACATTGCACAGATATTTCTAAGAAGGCTATTAATAAGGCCTATTAACACAATCCACAATCATATATACTCCCTGTAAAATTAGAAGTTGAATATGACTTACTTATCTCTTAATATCACACCTTCTATGCAGGCACCAAACAACACTATACAGGAGAGATCTATTACTGAGACTGAAAGAAAATTATGCTATCATAGAGAGAAAGTACACCATTTTTCTCCTAGGGGTGAAATTAAAGTGTCCATGATAATGAAGTGTGGGAGGTGTGTGTTGTTTTGTTTGTTCAAGGGGTTGGTTTTGTTGTTGGTTTTTTTAATTTTCCTCTGCTACAACTTTTTAGCTTCTGTTCTCTATAACTGTATTTAGTGTACTGATTTATGAAGTACTGAAAGCAGCCAGTTCATACATCATACAAGAAAAGAGATTTTTTTTCATACAAATAAGCATTTGTGTCTTCTAGGTACTGAAGGACTAAGTTTCTACTGCTGGTAGTTTGCTTTAAGATTTTAACTGATAACAACAAAGCAGTCTGCCAGCTGAAGCATGATACATCATCTAACTAAAAACACCACCTATATCTTTGAATTTCAAACCCTAGTAGAATATAGAATATATATGCAAATAAAATGAGATGTCTAGACAAGTATTTTTTTTTCAGTTTAGATTTCATTCATTTTATAGTCAGACAACTCTGACGACTCTTCAATGAACAAAAAGTCACAGCATAAAGGATACAAATAAAAGATGTAGTTGAAATAGCCAAAATTGTTCCAGTAGGAATAGATTTCTGAGCATCCTTAAGATCTCCGGATCTGTTTGAACCTGCCATAATACCTTAAAGAGAGACCAAATGTGTATGTCATGTAAACAATTAATACAACCTCCACGTAAATAACTAATAGAATAGGAACATTTAACTTTAAACCTGATTTACCACATCATTACTAATGGAGTAGGCTACAGAAATATTATAATGTATTATAATCCTGCACAAATCCTTAATTTATACCTTCAGTTTATTCAGAAACTTGGGTTACCACCCACTGTTGACAGAACAATTTCCAGAAAGCTCAGGCAAGAGGCAGATTTTAAAAAAATCAAAGTTACTTTTCAAATATAACTTTAGAATTATTTTTTTAAACAGGGAAACATACAGGAGTTGAAAAATGTTAGGGATGGATGTTATAAACCAACGGGGATTTATTAATTTTATCCAGTATGACCAAACACACTAACTTTCTACTAAACAGTCCATACCTAGTCAGATATTCAAACAAATCAATAAACTAAATAAAATCATGAAAAAATCAGAAAGGAACAGGCAAGAAGTACAAGAATAGTTACAAAATCACATGTACACGTCCCTGTTTAAATTTAAGAGATCAAAAATACTTTCTAGCACATTCTAGGATGGGAGGAAAAACAAGTCATACAATAACTGACTAATTCTGCCCTCTTTCCTAGAATTGCCTTGACCACTGTTGGAGGCAAAACCGTGGAAACTAACATCAAGATGTTCCAGTGCAAATGCATTGTCAAACTATGCAGTGAAACCTTAACCACAGGCTCAGATATGAAGAGATAGTGATAAAAGAGCCTGAAGTAGAGAAATTGGAACAGTGCGAGATAAGAATACAAAAAGACACCTTTGCCTGGTATTCTAAACACTACTTCAACTTTTTATCAGAGTTCTGTTTTGTTACTTGATACTACAATTGCTTGAGCTGGGACTTTTGAAGAAAAATGTCTCTGGTTATTTCAGTCCAATGTGACCAGAGGAAAGTGATATACAGCTAATGTAACCTTTAAGTTTGACAAAAAGGTCTCTACTAGTTACAGTTGCAAAAAAAATTAGATAGTTAAACAAATCACAGGTGGTTGACAGCTTGAATACCTGAAATAATCTTAATATTCAATTATTCTCTCATGCATTTAAAGATTAAATTACTATAAAGGTATGCATCTTATTTTTCACAAACACTTCATAACACGTCGAGCTTTTATTTTCTTTCAGACAGAAAATAGCACTTAAACTGATTCCTTGTTTAAGTCCTATAAACTCCTAAAATACCTAGCACCAGAAAGTTTTAGGTACATAAAACCTGGACACAGAGACTAGCAATGTCATGTGTCAAAAATAAACATTCACACACAAAATAATCTTTCTTCAGCTATAATTACACATGCTCACTCAAGAAAAACAGTTGTATCTACCTGTCACAGATGGGAAATAAATCCCCACAAGCATTGTGAAGGAGGTCATGATGTCTGTAAAAACATAAGGGAGTCCACCCATCTTTATTTCTTCTGATCCAACAACTGATGGCTGATCTTTTTTCTCAACTATTGATCCTTTTTCTGTATAGGTACTCCACAGATTATCTACAAGTGGGAAAATAACAGCCAGTGTCATTTCTCTGTTTCAGCATATCAAATTGTGAGAATGCAGTAATGTTATGAATTACAGGCCTTTCTTACACAAAAATCATGTTTCACAACATTTCGTTATAAAGCCAAGAATGCAGCAGCAATATAATCAATACCAATCGTAATTCAGACATTCCATCTGCATGCCAGTAGAAATGAAGTAGTGTATAGGATGCATCATACAAATTTTTCTTTTCCACTAAGGAAAGGCTGAGTTATAGAATTAAACTAATACATTTTTAGAATGTCCACATAAGTTGCACAGATCGATGTATTAACAGGATGTATTGTGAAAAAATAACCACTATCTTCATGTTCAGGCAAAGTTAGCATATATTTGTCTTGTTCTTATATTTTGAGGAGCAGGTCAAAAAAGAAAGGCTACTTGGCAGTAACTTGAGTTCTGATGTACAGAATAAGCCTGGACAACAGTTCAAGACTCAGACATTCACAGTGAATTTATTCCACATAGTGACAAAAAGCAGAGTAGTCAGACTCTAGTTACTCAGAACTGACAAGCAAAAAACCACAAACCAAAACTACAAAACCCCACCAATCCAAAACAAAACCCCAAACCACCAAAAAAAACTAAAGCAAGTAAAATCCAGCAGACTGTGGTTCAAATTCCCCAACAAATTAAGGATGCTTGTTTGATGAAGATTGGCAGGTTAAAGAACCAATAGCCTTTGAGAGCTTACATTTGTAGAAATACTGGTTATGCCCCTTGACAAGATGGTGAGAACATCCAACATCAATTCATATTTTAAAATGAGACAAGCTGTCCTGTCACGTATGAGGAAACAAAGTAGATACTCTCCTTGCTTGTCAAAGAGCCAAAGGATTTTACACCACAAATATAAACAATTCCCATGGACTGCCAGAATGATGGATCGATAGCAAATTTTCAGCCATCCAGCACAATTTGAGACAATTCAGTACAGTATTCTAAGCCCTCACAATAGCAAAAATGGCCAATAGTAATGTCCAAAGATAGGGTACTCATATTCATGTTTGTAACAGAAATCTTACAATTGGTAAGCATGCATGAGAAACCCAAGATATTGCAGAAAAAAAAAAGATTAAAAGGGAAGTATTAATTGCTACAGAATGCTATGTGTGTTAGTTCATTCAAATGAAGACTAAAAAACTAATCTAGAGAGAATACCATGTAAAGGACTGCTAAACTCATGTCTCAAACAGTCTGGGCCTTTTCCAAACCAAAATTAGCCATAGCCACCTGTCTGTGTTTGTGTGTAGGACACTCAGCACTTTTCTGAGCCAACTGCCCAATCAGCACCCTGGTGAAGGTGTGGGGGCAGGTAGGGCTTGCAACAAGGGTTGCAAAAACAAAGAAGCCCCGCTGGGAGAGGCAGCCCCCTCAGAGGCCCCCACCATCCCCCATACCCAGTCTTAGTATGGGAGCAGGATCTAAGGGTAGGGATCTCTGTTTTTCCTACCCCTTCCTCTGCTCTCCTTCTAACAAAAGGTTATATATGGCAAGGCCAGTTTTTCACAAGTGGCTATCTGAGTCTCACTGTTACAAGTGCTAAGTGGGCAACTGAGGCCCACTGTTGTTAGCTATTAAGATTCTTCCCTGTGGTTAAATAAAACTGGTGTTAGGATCCCTGGTGTTGATTCACCTTAATCTTGGCCTGGGAATCAGCAAATCACAGAATCACAGAATGGTAGGGGCTGGAAGGGATCTCAAAAGATCATCCAGTCCAGTCCCACTGCCAGAGTAGGATCACCTACAGTAGATCACATAGGAACTCATCCAGGCAGGTTTTGAATGTCTCCAAAGAAGGAGACTCCACAACCTCCCTGGCAACCTCCCTGGGCAGCCTGTTCCTGTGCTCTGCCACCCTCACAGTGAAAAAGTTTTTTCTAATATTTTTGTGGAACCTCCTATACTCCAGCTTGAACCCATTGCCCCTTGTCCTGTCATTGGATGTCACTGAAAAGAGCCTGGCTCCATCCTTGACATATTTATAAACATTAATGTTGCCACCCCTCAGCCTCCTCTTCTCCAAGCTCAAGAGACCCAGCTCCTTCAGCCTTTCCTCAGAAGGGAGATGTTCCACTCCCTTCACCATCTTTGTGGCTCTGCGCTGGACTCTCTCAAGCAGCTCCCTGTCCTTCTTGAGCTGAGGGGCCCAGAACTGGACACAATATTCCAGATGCAGCCTCAAAAGGGCAGAGTAGAGGGGCAGGAGGACCTCTCTCGACCTACTTGCTACTCCCTTTCTAATACACCCCAGGATGCCATTGGTTTTCTTGGCCATAAGGGCACATTGCTGGCTCATGGTCATCCTGCTGTCCACTAGATCCCCCAGGTCCCTTTCTCCTACACTGCTCTCCAGCACGTCAGTCCCCAACCTATACTGCCACATGGGGTTATTCTTTCCCAAGTGTAAAACTCTACACTTGACCTTGTTTAACTTCACAAGATTTCTCCCCGCCCAGCCCTCTAGCCTGTCTAGGTCTCTCTGAATGGCAGCACAGCCTTCTGGTGTGTCAGCCACTCCTCCCAGTTTTGCATCATCAGCAAATTTGAGTCATCATCCTGAAGACTCGGGATGTGACGTACCAAAGCCGTAAAAAGAATAGTCAAGGAAACAAGAGGATTTACGTTTCAAGAATTTTAGCAAAGACTTGAGGAGTGACATAAAACAAGACAAGATCTCCAAATTAGCCTCCACTATCTACAGAACATAAAAAGAAAAAAAATCAGTTTGCCATTACTAATCAAAAGCATTAAATACTTAATGAGTACTCAATGGCCTGTGTCCTTTATTCAGCATGACACAGACATGAAAATGGCCTGAGCACTCCAATGCACACAACTCTGACTGTGGAAGTGCAGCATGAGTAAAATCAGCTTAGAGACTTGGTAAAACAGAAATCACTTTCCCCTTTCTTAAGAAAGCTCTCTGCAGACTCTCAATAATGGATAGAGATCTTAAGATTGTGGAAGTAAAATAGGGAAATGCACTTTTATACAATAGTACTATTGTAAAGAAATGTTAAGTGAACAAAACCCAAGCATATTTTTCCAAAGGAGGAAAAAGTAGTACTCAGCCTGAAACAAAAGGCAAACCAGCAGTTCAAAGCTTACACTGTAGTAAAAACTAGAACATACAGTTGTCTTCTGAGCTGGGGCAGGAAACAAAACTATTCAGAAAATAGTAGACGCGTGTGGTAAATTTAAAAATGCAAAGAACAAATACTAAGTTACATTTCTTGCAACAATCATTTCAAGTGAAAATAATTACATTTTCATTGTTTAAAAAAAATCACCCGATTTCTTCATATAAATTTAGATTCAAAGAAGCCTATACTTCGTTTAGTATCTTTTAACATGTTCATACACGTTATATTTGGTATTACTAAACTGAATCATTATGGCAGTAGTGATTGCCTAGTTTCCCTATGTAGAGTTGCATATTTACATAAATCAAACCTTATTTTAAAGGGGAAGCAGGAAAGAAATATCAGAACATGAATTTCATCTCCTGAAATATTGCTTGTTTGTATGAAGTACAACCCATTACATGTTCAAAATTAATCTTATGACCCAGTGCAACTGAAACATCAAGCTGCTGCAATGTACAGGAATGTAAACAGAAGAAAACCTATATACTTTGTAGAACATCTCCAGCACAGATGCCTGACTGGAAGCTAAAACGACTGCTTCTCTCAGACCTCATCACTAACTTGGCTGTATTCACTTTGGACAAACCATAGGACTTGACTCCTCAGTGCACGACCTGTAAATTGAAAACAAGTTCTCTCTAAGGAGAGTTAGAGAACGTGTTAACAAACAGCTTACCGAAATAAGTGTACTTGTCATACAGAAAACCAAAACACTCTTTAAAAAAGTTAGCTGTGATAAACACTTTCCTACTTTTCTTGATAGAACAATGGGTTTTGAAGGAATGCTTATAAATAACCAATGATTCCCAAATTAAAACATTTAATACTAAGCTCCTAAAACCAGATGGAAACTTCATTGGAGGAAGCATGCTCCAATCTATCATGCAAACAGATGACAGCTACAGAAGCAGTGACATGCTACACCACTGCATTACTGAACAGTTACAGGTCAAACTAATAATGTACACCATTTTTTAAATCACTGTGCTTTCCAACTTACCGGTTAGAACTCCACTCATTATGCCTGGAATCCCTTGAATTTCTGTTACATTATTGAGACTAAAGTAGTCATCACATGTAGCATTAAGCAAAGAACTATCACAGAATAGGCGCCACAAAGTTGTAGTCTTCGTTTCATTATTGCTTTCAGTAAATTTGGCACAGACATCAAAGCTGTGTTTTGACAATGTACGGTTTCCAAGGAGACAGATACTATAAATAAAAAATGAAAACGGTTGTGCATTAAACCATATTCTTTCCACTGGACTTCTTCAGATAGTACCTATCTTATGGTTTATATTACAACTAGTAAAACAGTATATATTTTCTGCATATAAAACTATCATCAATAATCTTTATAACACTTATCAAACACTTCTACTTTAAGATATTAACACCTATTTTGCCTTCTGGTTTAATCTTTGGAAAATACAATTGACTTGAGCAGCTTGGCCACTAAATAACAGATCATGATTCATTTAATCCTATAAGAAAGAAGTGAAATGAAGTAATATTTAATATACTTAATATAATGATGAGTCTGATCAGGGAAATACAAAAGTAAGACTGAGTATTTCATGCCCTTTTCTAACAAATATTTTAGATGGCCCTCAAAAAATATTCCAGTCCCAAAAGGTAAAAAATAAGTCAGAATGGCTAGACAGAAAAATTTTAAAACATTGATGTGAGAACAAATTAAACAATCACATAGCAGGAAAAAAATCAAAACAGTCAGAAATTAAAGAAAATTATAAAACTTAGAACAACTCGCAAAAATCAAATTACCAGCAAAGAATAAGAATTTAGGAACATTTCTTTGTTAAGCTACACAAAAGATGCTTAGGAGATATCTATTCCAGTCTTTCTTAATGATAAAATGATATCTATCTATGAAGACAAAAGAAGGAACATCAAATAAAACATCTGTGTTAGGCAGATAAATCAAAGAATACACAGTATACACCTAATGCTTCTGAAGCTCAGTTAAGAAGCTGATAAACAATAAAAACATACCACTTGGCATTAGAACAAGTACACTAAGCGAAGCAGAATATTCATGTAGTGCAACATCCTGTTTCTGACAGCAATTAAGAGCAGATGCCTCGAAAAGAATGCAGGGCACCAGTACAGTTTCACATGGAAGTATCAGCATCACAAGGAAGTTGAGCTGATTTAACAGAAAGCCACTAAAAAAATTAATATTATCTTGCTGATCACCTTGCTTATTTTTCTTTTCAGTTGCTACTATTAACTGGTACTATTTTACAATCTATACAATAGCCAATCCTAACAGAGGTTAGCTATATGCCAGCCTAACTAACCAACTAAGTGGAAGCTAGATACTTTGGTGACCAGCTCACCACCAGATCAGCTTTACCATAATATCAAAACACATTTGAATTTCTCATTTTGAGGCAGACTGGCCAAAATACGAACAATTATATTCATTGGAAGATAACTTTTTTCCCCCCCACCGAACAGTAATGTATCACACTAGCAGTCACAGATGAGGTTTCCAGGAACTTGGTAATAAGTCTTCCCTATGCTACATATCCAGATCATATAATCATAGAACAGTTTTGGTTAGATCTTCAAGATCAAGTCCAACCTTCTCCTAGTCCCATTAACATCACTAAACCATGTCCTTCAGCACAACGTCTACCCATCTCTTAAACACCTCCAGAGATGGGGGCTCAACCACTTTCCTGTGCAGGCTGTCCCAATGCCTGACAACTCCTTCAGTAAGAAAATTCTTCCTAATATCCAAACTCAACCTCCCCTGGCACAACTTAAGGCCCTTTCCCTTTGTGCTAGCACTCACCGCTAGGGAGAACAGACCAACTCCCACCTCACTACAATCTGCTTTCAGGTAGCTGTAGAGAGCGATAAGGTTTCATCCCTTCAGTCTCTTCTCCAGGCTAAATAGACTCAGATCCCTCAGCCATTCCTCATATGACACATGCTCCAAATCCACTAGCTTGGTAGTCTGCCTCTGTACTCTCTCCAGCACCTCAATGTCCCTCTTGTAGTGAGGAGTCCATCTTTTGCCTACCCAGGGGACTGAAAGTTTTAAATATTTTCCTACTGGAAGTTACAGTTTCTTAAAAATTCAAGTTTTCTTCAGAAAAATGCCAATTTTGAAAACACTTATTTGTTCAACAGGAGACTTGGCAGCATTTTACAGTACAGTCCACAAATATTTCTTTAATGCTCAATCTGTAACACAACCATCAACACTTCAAAGTACTACAGAATCTGTAACAATCATACAGGAAAGGATAACTTCAGTCATGGAATCATAGAATCATAAAATTGTCAGAGTTGGAAGGGACCTTAAAGATCATCTAGTTCCAATCCCCCTGCCATGGGCAGGGACATCCCCCATGAGGTTCAGGCTGCTCAGAGCCCCATCCAACTTGGCCTTAAAAACTTCCAGGGATGGGGCTTCCACCACCTCTGGGCAACCTGTTCCAGTGTCTCACCACCCTCATGGTGAAGAACTTCTTCCTAACATCCAACCTGAACTGATCCATCTCTAGCTTTAATCCATTTCCCCTAGTCCTGTATAAGAGATTCCATTTCATAATAGAAGTTGCCAGGCTACTCTATCAACGTGTAAAGCACTATCATTCTGTTCTCTCCAAACAAAAAATGATGCACAAAACCATGACTCACATACTGGACAAAAGAAATAATTCTTAGTGAGCTAAAAGAGGTACAAGCTAAAGGTGCTGAGAAGCAATATGCCATATGTGATAACAATAAAATTAGATTTTTATTTTTTTTAACAAGAAGGTAGAAAGATATCACAAAAATAAGTGAATTTAACACTGCAATGTCTCCATTTTAGGTATGGAGAAAAGGCCATTTCAATAATTTCCTCAATACAAAAAGTTTGAAAGTACGTTTCTTTCATAACTATGGTTCATAGCTACAACGTTTTCTTGAAGTTTTATTCTATAGGTTTTTAGTGTAAAAAACCTATAGAATATAAAGTATACAAATATAACCTATAGTGTAAAAAACCTAAAAGCACCTAAAAATAAAAGAATAAAAGACTAAAAGAATCTAAAAGCAGCTTTTTTTTACTGCCAGCAAAAAACACTTCCCTGTTCTTAGGTGTGGATAGAGTAACAGCCAGTAACTTAAAGTACCAAGACCATTTTTCAGAGTATTGTGTCTTCTGAACAACAAGAGAAAGATTCAGATAGGTAACCTAGAGTAATACATGAGCACATAATTGCCTAAAAGCCGTAAAACCTACCATGGAAGCTGATGTGCTTGAAGTTTAGCTTAAAACATAAAATGGTTACAGTAGATATTCTCTCCTATTTTTTTCTCAAATTTTTAAATTTATTTTTAAATAACCCACACTACTTAAAGATATTGCACTTACGGAAAGTTGGGTGGATCAAAAGCAGTCTTAATAACTCCAGCATATATGGCAATGATAGAAAGAATCACACAGGCAAGAAAGACCAGTGCAAGTTTGTTGACATACTTTACTCCTACAAAAACTACTATGGCCATCAGAATGATGATACATGTTCCATAAACTCTCATGTTGTTCAGCATAGCCTCTGTTTCCTCACCAACCTCTTCTGCTTTAAATATAGCAGCACTTGGAGAAATGTAGGTCTGCAAGAGATATGGCAAACTATAACACATGTAATAAACATTAAGAAATAATTTACTTGAACTTCAAGATCTAAACTTCTATTACAATATCAATTTTACTCTTTCACAAACCAGTTCCACCAGTTAACATAGGCTCAATTATACAAGTAAAAGGAAGAGAGAAGCAAGGATAAAGAAAAACGAGTTTTGAGAATGAGGTACTGATTTTGATACAGCTTCTTCTCTCCCCTTTATGAGTTTCCACTCCTTCAATTCATTTCTCTACCAGACAGGAAAAACCATTAAAGACCTAAGGTTAGGGCCACTGATAAAAATTAAAAGAAAAAACAAAACCAAATCTAGCTCAAACACTGAAGTCAAGCCAGATGTGTCCTTGAATCATTTGCTGATTAATAATGCCATTGATTCAAACAAAATATTGACAAGTCAAACAAAAGCATAATAAAAACTCAGTACTATAGTCCCTACAGTATATTACATACCAAAAAAAAAGTACCTTAAATGTCATACATTGAAAAATGTTTTATTGTGAGTCTACCTTAATTTTTAATCTGATGTTGCAACTGCGCAATTTAAGATTCGTGTGACAAAGCTTAGTCCTGTGCTAAAACAGACAAACTACTGTAATTTCAAGCAGCATCCTTATACACATATAAAAATCATGTTATTTTGTTCTGGGTTCCACCTGAAAACAAGTTGGAAACACAGTCCATAGGGCTTATACTGATAAACCGAAATGAAAAGACAAACTCTGACCTATAGTTCAGAGACATTTGTGTACTACCCTACATGATAAAAAAGGTGTGATAAAGATATCTTTATTCCTTCTACCACCTCTAAAAAAAAAATCTGTGCTCAGCTATTAGGGGTGTATTGGGGCTTGAGGCAACTCCACTCCTTCAAAACAACTGCTACACTGACTATCCTTAAATAATCTAATTTCTAAAGGTAGGAAGAAACTTGGAGCTATCTTGACATGTTCAGAATCAAAATCCAAAAGTGGAAATAAGCAATTGTTTACTCTGATTTTTTTCTTAATTAAAATTCAGCAAATTAATATTTACCAGAATGTTATGACATAAGAATTGTCACATCACAATTAAAAAAAAAAAGAAGCAAAACAAAAAACTGATTATAGACAGAGTATTTACGTATCATTAGAAAATCCTACATTGTAATGTTGCAGAAGTATCCGTACCTGTATGGAGGTACTCCAGAAGATTTTCTTACGTGCTTTGTTGCCCTGCTATTCACAGCCTTCACTTGGGTTTGGCTGAAATGGAGTTAATATTCCCCACAGCAGCCCTCATAATGCTGTGCTTTGCAGTGCTAGCTAGAAGGGTGTTGATAACATATCAGTCTTTTGCTGGGGTTGGCTGGGGGTGGGCAAGATTTTGGGAGTGGACACAGCCAGGCCAGCTGACCCAAACTGGCCAAAGAGGTATTCCATACCATATGATGTCAGATTAGCTATAAAATTTAAGAGAAAGGAGGAAGACGCAGGAGCATTTTTTATTTACATTTGTATTCTGGAGTAACTGCTACATGTACTAAAACCCTGCTTGTCCAGGAAGCAGCTGGGCATTGCCTGCTGATGGGAAGTAGAGAATAATCTTGTCTGTCTCTGCTTCCATCAACAACTTTTGCTTTACTAAACTGTTCTTATCTTGACCCAGAAGACTCTTGTTATGTTTTTCCTCTCCCCTGTCTATCTAAGAAGCAGGGAGTGACAGAGCAGCTTTGGTGGGGCTCTGGCCTCTAGACAGGGCCAAACCACTACAGAATCACAGAATGTCAGGAGTTGGAAGGGACCTCAAAAGATCATCTAGTCCAAGCCCCTGCCAGAACAGGATCACTTACAGTAGATCGCACAGGAATGCGTCCAGGTCGGTTTTGAATGTCTCCAAAGAAGGAGACTCCACAACCTCCCTGGGCAGCCTGTTCCAGTGCTCTGTCACCCTCACAGTGAAAAAGTTTTTTCTAATGTTTTTGTGGAACCTCCTATGCTCCAGCTTGCATCCATTGCCCCTTGTCCTGTCATTGGACGTCACTGAGAAGAGCCTGGCTCCGTCCTCCTGACACTCCCCCTTGACATATTTATAAACATTTATGAGGTCACCCCTCAGCCTCCTCTTCTTCAAGATCAAGAGACCCAGCTCCTTCAGCCTTTCCTCATAAGGGAGATGTTCCACTCCCTTAATCATCTTTGTGGCTCTGCGCTGGACTCTCTCAAGCTGTGAAAAAGCCACAGGCCATAAGCTGTGAAAAAGCCACCACAGCTGTGAAAAGCCACAGGCAGATGACCAATTTCTGCCCATCCAAATAATCCATGTCCTAGTAGAGAGAGAGGACAAAAAAATGAATAAAATCAATACTTATGCCTCGTGGCTATCACAGGAGACTGTTCTGAGGTCTTCTGCCAGATAGCCTCCTGGGAGACTTTTTACTTTGAATTCCATAGCTGAACCCCATGCACATTTATTTATAATACATAAAACCAGCTCAAACAGGGAGAACAGTGCACCAAGTCCAATTCACTATGTGACGTGGTGCTAGTGTTGTTAATATAGGTCAGATCTCACAAGCTAGCTAACTATCTCTAATTTCAAATACAGGCTTTTTTGACTATATGACATGGGTCACAACATGACAGAAGAAGAAGGAATCCTGAAGTATGTCCTGTGAATACATGCACAATGTCTGATATGCTGACGAATAACTGTCTGGGCTCCCCTAGACAAGACAGAGTAAAATTAGCTGGGCCATTGCCATACACACAGTCTTCCACACCACCTTTACAGGGATATGAAATTTCAAAGTCAGTAGTCTGAAAATAAGGAAGTGGGAAAGATTCTTAATTCCTGTCTCATAGGATACATGTCCTTCATGTTCTCCGTAACTTTTCACTAGGCAGCAGCTTTCCCCAATGCACATGGCAGTGCCAAGCATTTTGGAAGCTGAAAAGCTTCTGTGTGTTATCCTGTTAATTCTTGTCCGATGACAAGCTCGCAGACTTTAATTTGCAATGAGTCCTCCTAAGCCTTAAGAAAATATGACTTTAAAGGACTTATGCTACACTTGCCTAGAGTACACAGTTCTTCCACCAGAAATGTAGAGACACCTAGCTGTGCTGACTGCTTACCATAAAGTAGTTGCCAGATTTAAAGTCTTATAATTAGGATCTCAAAATTGGAATAGTAGAAGAGAAAATTAATTCCAGTAGACACAAAGTAAGTGGAAGATCCCCTGAAGACCTCACTAAAGGATTCAGAGGTCAAACACATATCTTTTGGGAAAAATGAAACAAGACATATACTGCAAAGTTACAGCAAGACAACAAAAAAAGAAAGTGGAAAAGACAAAAGATGGATAATACCATGAAATCCACATCCTTTGTTAAAACTTGAGAGTCACAAGGAAAGGAACCAAAACCTTTTTGCATTAGATGAAAGAAAAAAAGAAAAAAAAAAAAAGAGTAAGACTTCATTCAGAGTTGAAGAAAAGGGAGATCCAAAGCAAAAAAGGTAAATTGACTCTCAAGATGGAATCTTTAGTTCTTCAGTTCCAAGTCTAAGGTGATCTAAAGGAAATGCTATGTGCATACGCACATTTTTCTTTGGAAAAGAGGACGGGACATACAACACAAAAGCAGCATAATATATGGATCAAACATTTAAATTTGCTGTGGTGCACCATGAACATACGCAGACAAACATTTAAAAAAAATTCCTCCATGTTTGTAAATAAACTTTTTTAAAATGACTTAAAAATCAAGTGACATTTCAGAGGCCCTGAAAATATGCAGTCAATTATGATTTAATCTCCAATCCAATGTGACATTTCATTAAAAACGGCACTATTTCTTGTGACATTTTTGTTATTTTCAATACAGAAGTTGTAATTTTAAGCTGGTACAAAATCAACTAACATGTCTCCAAAATTTGCCTGCTGATTTGCTATTCTTTTCTGTAAAATCTACTGATACGTTTCCTGTATTTTTCATCTCCAGGTTATATCCACACTTTCATCCTATATCATTTGTTTTTGAATTTTAGGTATGTCTTTCTAAAATTAACATAGTTTTTCCTTGCAACTCTGTAGGTATACAGTACCACAGGCATAATCTATGGGACATTTGGTATTCAGAACACATCATGAAAATGTAACAACAGATATATTGCATCTGTCAGTTACCAAATTCTGTTTGATTCCTACTTTAAGTAGAACAAACTTACATCAAAAAGACTTTAATTTATTAGTGTATTGCCGATCAGATTTTTTTAACTTTTTCAGTCATGAGTAAAAATAAATATTGACATACTGTAAATACAGCATCAAAACTTTAAAAACCACCAAACTAGAAAGGATTTCAGATAAAGTGCACTCCTCGATCCCCCCAAACAGCCCAAATACATTTAATCTTAAGAGAAACTAGTACTTACCAATAAAATTTCAATGGTACCAAGAACGTACATTGCTCCTGCAAAAGTTGTACCCAAGTAGAAACAAAGTCCCACTGCTCCACCAAACTCTGGCCCTAAAGATCTTGAAATCATGTAGTAAGAGCCTCCAGCTGTGAATTTAAGAAACAAACAAAAAACCACACACAACAAACTCCAGCCTTTCAGATTAAGTACGGCAGTAGAGAACAAAAATCTGAATCATTCAGTCAACATAATCAAGACCACTACTGCATGCATGTTCATTGAAATGTTCACACTAAAAGTGTATTCAACTTCTATACCAACTAGACAGAATATACATTTCAAAGTGAATATCCCCATGTGCATTTTCTTGGGAACAAAAATAAACACCAAAAAGAAAGAGGAAAAAAAAATCAACAAGATAAATCTAAAAGTAAATTAAGAAAAGGGATATACAAATATATATAAATGTGAATCAATCTTAAGTTTCTAACCTCAAGCTGTTCACAATCAAACAACAAACTTCCAGTACAATTTCCTTGAGATGGGGACAAACTCGAATTTTTCTCACTAATATGCACTCTTTTGTTTTCTATACATGAAACCATTACCACTTCCAATACAGGCATTTTTTCATTAGCTAGGAATTATTTTTTTTGTCTACTCATAAGCTATTCACTTTACCTGATTTTTTCAATTCTTCTTATTCATATTTCCCACATACATGCAACACATTTCCCTTTCAACAAAGTTCTAAGTTTCAAGCTCTAGACTTTCCTCCCACCCCCTCAAGACAAATTCCTCGCTAGTTCCCTTTCCATCTTTTCTTAAATTCATAATGTTTTTCCCACTTAAAACAACTAAGGAAGAAAGAAGAGACAAAGTGCTTTATTTTAAATGAACATACACCAGTTGTGTATAAAATTAGTCCACAAATAAGAAATATATTTCTAATCAAAGGGCGGAGTCTGAAACTGCTTTTCAATATGAGCAAATAAGAAACTCACAAAAACGTTTATGATGCAACACTAATTCTCCTACTAAACAGAATGCCATTGCATATAACAGCAAGGGAAGATCCTGTTGCTCAGAAGGTCTCTTTCAATCCTAACTTCCTAGCTATGCTTTCTGCCTCTTCCATATATTCCAACAAAAGCAGAATGTCTCTAAGAAATTGGAACCAACAAAAAAAAGGTAAAAATGAAGACTTGTGTAGTGTAAGAACTGCCAACTTCAAAGATTTCTGTTACACTCAGATGTTAAGCAAAATCTTTTCAATGAGCTTTAAAAAATATGAGAGAGAAAAGAGCAGAATATTTTAGTTATTTGGGTACTGATTAGAATAACTACATTTAATCAAAAAAATACTTGAAACAAATTTGCTATTGTATTTATATTCCATATATATATTCATATATTTCATATTTATATTCATATATATATTCCATATATATATATTCATATATATATTCCAGCTTACTAAGCTGGAAAAGCTCTGGAAGTGAGAAACCTTAATTTCATTAGGAAAACTGTTCAGAGTCCATAACAATGTCTGAACACTGGTATTATCAATTAATGTGTTGAGAAACTGAAAAAGATAACAGCTTCAAAGGCTAACTGATTTTGGATCTAAAAAAAAAATCAGTTTCATAACTAAAGAGAAACAAGCTCATATATTTATCCTGAAAATTTAAGGAGATAAGCATAACCTAGAGTACTTACATAGAAAAAGATTTCTGCCAGCAGATTGGCTATTACTCTTGCAGAAAACATAACTAGTTCCAGTGTTCATAAATGGAGCACAAGCAAATTAAGACAGCGGAAATAAAGGCAGCCTTATTTGTAGATTTGTAAAAAGATCACAGAATTATTGAGGCTGGAAAAGACCTCTGAGACCATCAAGTCCAGTCTAGGACCCAATGCCACCAATATCGGCTAGACCACGGCACTGAGTGCCACATCCAGTCTTTCCTTAAACACCTCCAGGGATGATGACTCCACCACTTCCCTGGGCAGTGCATTCCAATGCCTGATCAACCTCTCCATGAGGAAGTGTTTCCTAATATCTAACCTAAACCTCCCCTGATGTAGTTTCGGGCCATGCCTTCTCGTGCTGTCACTAGTTGCCCGCGAGAAGTGCCCGACCCCCACCTGAGTACAATTTCCCTTCAGGCAGTTGTAGAGAGTGATAAGGTCCCCCTTGAGTCTCCTCTTCTGCAGGCTAAACAACCCCAGCTCCCTCGCCTCTCCTCACAGGACTTTCCTTATAGTCCCTTCAACCTCATTGCTCTCCTCTGGACCCATTCCAGCACCTCAATGTCTTTCTTGCAGTGAGGGGCCCAGACCTGCACACAGCACTCAAGGTGAGGCCTCTCCAGTGCTGAGCACAGGGGCAGAATTACATCCCTGCTCCTGCTGGCCACACTGTTCCTGATACAAGCCAGGATGCCATTGGCCTTTCGGGCCACCCGAGCACACTGCCAGCTCATGTTCAACCAGTTGTCAACCAGTACTCCCAGGTCCCTCTCTGCTGGGCTGCTCCCCAGTCTGTAGCGCTGCAGGGGGTTATTGTGGCCAAAGTGTAGGACCTTGCACTTGGTCTTGTTGAACTTCATCCTGTTGGCCTCAGACCATTGACCCAGCCTGTCCAGGTCCCTCTGCAGTGCCTTCCTACCCTCCAGCACATCAACACTACCCCGCAACTTGGTGTCATCTGTGAATTTACTAAGGGTAGACCCAATCCTCTCATCCAGGTCAGCAATAAAGATACCCTGGGGAACAACTGGATGCAGCACCATTCACCACCACTCTCTGGGCCGGGTCATTCAGCCAGTTTCTAACCCAGCAAAGGGTGCACCTTTTCAAGCTGTGGGCTGCCAGCTTTTCCAGGACAATGCTGTGGGAGCCTGTGTCAAAGGCCTTACTGATATCAAGACAGACCACATCCACAGCCTTCCCCTCATTCACTAGGCGGCTCACCCAGCCACAGAAGGAGATGAGATTGGTCCGGGAGGACCTTCCCTTCCTAAACTCATGTTGGCTGGGCCTGATCCCCTGGTTGTCTTCTACATGCCGCTTGATGGCACTCAGGATGATCTTATCCACAACCTTGCCAAGCACCAAGGTCAGGCTGACAGGCCTATAGTTCCCTAGGTCTTCCTTCTGGACCTTCTTACAGATGTGTATCACACAGGCCAATTTCCAGTCATCTGGGACCTCCCCAGTTAGCCAGGAGTGGTGATAAATGACAGAGAGCAGCTTAGCCAGTTCTTCCGCCAGCTCCCTCAGCACCCTAGGATGAATTTCATCTGGACCCATGGACTTGTTGGGATCTAAGTGGCACAGCAGGTCCCCAACCACTTCCTCCTGGATTACAGGAGGGGTATTCTGTCAACCACCCCTGTCTACCAACTCAGGAGCCCAGTTGCCCTGAGGATAGCCAGTCTTTTTGTTAAAGACTGAGGGAAAGAAGGTGTTAAGTACCTAAGCCTTTTCCTTGTCTTCCATTACCATGTCTCCCCCCTCATCCAATAGGGAACTGAGATTTTCCCTGACCCTCCTTTTGTTATTAGTGTATTTTTAAAAGCACTTTTTATTATTCTTAACAGAGATAGCCAGATTAAGTTCTAATTGAGCTTTCGCATCTCTAATTTTCTATCTACATGGCCTTACAATATCCTTAAATGCTTCCTGATTGATCATTTGCCCCTTTTTCCAAAGTTAATACACTCTTCCCTCCTCCCACCCCAAGTTCTTTCAAAAGCTCCCTCCTCAACCAGCTCATTTTTTTGGTGCATAGGGACAGCCTGCTCCTGTAACTTCATAATTCCATTCTTAAAGTAAGTCCAGCCTTCCTGGGTCCCTTTGTTTTTGAGGCCTGCTTCCCAAGGGACTCTCTGAACCAGCATCCTGAATAAACTGAAGTCAGCCCTCTGGAAGTCCAAGATAGAGGTTTTGCTGACAACCCTCCTAACTTCACCACATAACGAAAATCCTATCATATTGTGGTAATAAGATCTGTTTACATGAAGGCAAACTGGCATTAGTTTGAACTGTAACATCTTTCATTCAAACAGAATCAAATGATGCTATGGTTCATAATTCCCAGAAGGTCTAATCAAAAGATAGCATCTCACCTTTAAGGTGAGTCATTTATAAACCAGTTAAAAATATAAACCAGATATAAGTCATTTATAAACCAGTTAAAATAACATATGCACTTGACACAAAAGCATTATTTCTTACATCTCAGAATATAGTTCTTATCTCAGTTTTAAACTTTCAACATTTGACCATCTGCCATTTAAGAAAAAATTCTTCATTACCTGGAACTACACCATTTGTTGCTATTGCACTCATTGAAATTGCAGTTAGCATAGTCTGTGAAAAGACGAAATAGAAGAAATTCAAAATACTGAAAGTTTTTTGAAAGATGGGGCAAGACAATGATCAAATAAAATCAGGGATTTATTTTTTTTTTAAATAAGTTATTCCAATAATCAAAAATTATCATCTCTTTGGTTAGGGATATCCACATAAATTAAGCCCTATTTTTTTCATAAAAGATTCAGTTACTTTAGATGTTTGAGATAGCCTTTAAAAAGAACTGGAAGAATACAGATCACTGAATACACTTAAAATAAGATGTTTAAGATGTAAACAAAACTCCTGGCAAAAATCAAATACAAAAGGGGAACACATAAAGTGTGGAAGCAGGGACTGGTAACCTGGGATGATTACAAGGAAGTTGCTCGTGCAATCAGAGACCAAGTTAGAAAAGCTAACGCCCTGACAGAGTCAAATCTGACCAGAGATATTAGAAATAACAAAAACGGATTTTACAGGTATGTAAGAGAAAAAAGAAAAATGGGAGAGAATGTGGGGCCTCCCCAGAACAATACAGGTGACCTGGTTAACGAGGATGTGGAGAAAGCTGAAGTATTCAACAACTTTTTTGCCTCAGTCTTCACTGGCAACCACTCGAACCACACCACCCAAATCACAAAGGGTGTTGGCTTGGTCTGGGAGAGTGAAGAACCACCCAGGATAGGAGCAGATCATGTCCGGGAACACCCAGAGAACCTGAAGGTGCACAAGTCTATGGAAGCGGATGAGATACATCCACGGGTCCTGAAGGAACTGGCAGCTGAAGTTGCTAGGCCACTAGCCATCATATTTGAGAGGTCCTGGCAGTCTGGTGAGCTTCCCACAGATTGGAAAAGGGGGAACATATCCCCCATCTTTAAAAAAGGAACCAAAGACAACCCGGGGAACTACAGACCAGTCAGCCTTACCTCTGTGCCAGGCAAAATCATGGAACAGATTCTCCTGGTAGCTGTACTAAGGCACATAAAAAATAATCAAGCAGCTGGTGACAGCCAGCATGGCTTCATTATGGGCAAGTCGTGTCTGACTAATTTAGTGGCTTTCTACAACAAAGTTACAGCGCTGGCTGACGTAGAAAAAGCAACGGATGTCATTTTCCTGGACTTGTGCAAGGCGTTCGACACTGTCTCACATGACATCCTTGTTTCCAAAATGGAGAGACACGGATTTGACAAATGGACCACTCAGTGGATAAAGAACTGACTGGATGATTGCACTCAAAGAGTTGTGGTCAATGGCTCAATGTCCACATGGAGACCAGTGACAAGTGGAGTTCTTCAGGGGTCTGTTCTGAGTCCAGTGCTGTTCAACACCTTTGTCAGTGATATGGACGACAGCATTGAGTGCACCCTCAGTAAGTTTGCCGATAACACCAAGCTGTGTGGTGCCGTGGACTCACTTGAGGGAAGAGATGCCATCCAGAGGGACCTTGATAGGCTTGAGAAATGGGCCAGTGCATGAGCTTCAACAAGTCAAAGTGCAAGGTCCTGCACCTGGGTCGGGCCAATCCCAGGCACAAATACAAAGTGGGCACAGAGTGGGTTGACTGTAGCCCTGAAGAGAAGGACTTGGGGGTGTTGATGGATGAGAAGCTCAACATGAGCCAGCAGTGCTCTCATGCAGCCCAGAAGGCCAACCACATCCTGGGATGTATCAAGAGAAGGGTAGCCAGCAGGTCAAGAGAGGTGATTCGCCCCCTCTACTCTGCTCTTGTGAGACCCCACCTCGAATACTGGGTCCATTTCTGGTGTCCCCACCATAAGACGGACGTAGAACTGTTAGAGTGTGTTCAGAGGAGGGCCACAAAAATGATCCAGGGGATGGAGCACCTCTGCTACAAGGACAGGCTGCGGGAGCTGGGATTGTTCAGTCTTGAAAGGAGAAGACTCATCCTTAGAGATCATCTAACCCAACCTCCCTGTCACGGGCAGGGGCGCCTCTCAACTAGATCAGGCTTGTAAAAAGTCCCTCCCCAGCCTTCCTGTAGGATTCCTTGAGGTATTGGAAGGCAGACTTTTTCAAGAGGGTCAACTGATAGGACAAGGGGAAAAGGGTTTAAGTTGAAGGAGAATAGATTTAGATTAGATTTTAGGAAGAAATTCTTCAGTACGAGGGTGGCAAGACTTTGGAATAAATTGCCCAGAGATGTTGTGGCTGCCCCCTCCCTGGAGGTGTTCAAGGCCAAGTTGAATAGAGCCTTGAGTAGCCTGATCTAGTAGAGAGGCGCCCCTGCCCGTGACAGGGAGGTTGGGTTAGATGATCTCTAAGGTCCCTTCCAGCGTAGGCCATTCTATGATTCTATGTTCATAATTCCAGTTAGAAAGCAGTGACTAACTGATCAAGTGTCATTGTTTTGACATAGTATATGAATACTATTTTATTATATAAATACTCTTGTATGAAATACTAGTGGTCATATAATAGAAGTATAGAATGGCTTGAGTTTGAAAGGACCTTAAAGATCATCTAGGGCAATGCGCAGGGCCACCACCCACTAGACCAGGTTGCTCAAAGTCTCATCCAGCCTGGCCTTGAACACCTCCAGGGGTGAGGCAGCCACAGCTTCCTTCGGCAACCTGTTCCAGTGTCTCACCACACTCATAGTAAAGAGCTTCTTTCTAATGCCTATTCTATATCTAATCTAGTCCAGTTTAAAACCATTGGCCCTTGTCCTATCACCACACGCCCTTACAAAAAGTCCTTCCCCAGCTTTCCTGTAGGACCCCTCCAGGTACTGGAAAGGCTACGATAAGGTCTTCCTGGAGCTTTCTCTTCTGCAAGCTGAGCAGACCCAACTCCCTCAACCCATCCTCATAGGAGAAGTGCTGCAGCCCTGTGATCATCTTTGTGGCCCTTCTCTGGACCCGCTCTAATAGATTCATGTCCTTCTTGTGTTGAAGGCTCCAGACCTGGATGCAGTACCAAACTATCAATTTATAGATATAACACTGGATGTGTGGTCTGTATTGTAGTTTGCTCTAAAAAACCATAAAAGTTCACATCGAAATGTAAATCGTTAAACATTTGCTAAAAGATGATTTAATAAAATTCATTTAATACTTCAAACAAAAGCTTACTGTGATCAACTCTAAAGACACTCCATGTAGGCTAGAACGACACACGACATCCAGTGCATATAAATATATATATGTGTATTTATCTTCTGTGCATCTCAAATGCACTCATACTTAACCATTATAGAGAAATCTTCTCTGCTACTCATGTATTAGAGTGCAGCAGTTCTCTTATAATAGAAGATTTGGCCTACAGTGAAGAAGGTTAACTTACACAAGCACAACACATGAACACAATGATGAAAGACTCAAGAACTCCAGCTGTGCCCACAATCCATGTCAAACGTAGGAAAAGGATGACTCCCAAAATGTTTTGCAAGCAGGGCAGGTACACACCAATAAAAGTGCCCATACGTGGAACCTGGAAACAAAATTATAACATCAATTCCTTTGCACTAAACAATTGAAGTCCATAACCACTTTCTTCCACACACACTTATCACAAATGCTCCATGAAGATATGCCAAGTGAAACTGAATGATAGCTTCAGAGTATCTGGCTTCGCATATATTCATAGGCTATTTACACAGAAAATTTCCTGAAAAGACAGAAAACTATTTGTGATAGCAAATTCTCTTTTTCTATGCGAATTAGGATGAAACCTTGATAGCAGTAGGATGTCCCTTTACCTGTTGATTACAAAGCTTTAAAAACTTTCTTCTGAAATACTAGTTACAGACTAACATTGAAAGGAAGTTACTGCCCAAAACACCAAATACATTCTGCAAAATATTGTTGAACGATTGCCCTGCAGCTGACTCACAAAACAATATTTGACAATAACTTGATGGCATGAAAAGCCAAAATCAGGACTCCGTAGGCTTGGTGACTATTAAGTAGGTATTCTTTACTGCAGCGCTGGATGCACAGGGGATCGCACCACATAATGTTCATGTTATAAGAGGTTAGTTACACAGCTTATATGCAGGACTTATATGCACATTATTTTCTGAGAAGTCATTATCACAGGTTACCACTTACTCCCACATGCACATTATAGTCTCTCAGTGGGCTTCAAAGACATCTGGTGGTCATTTACTTCATCCACTCCTCTTCACCACCATGTCCTTTTGGTGAACTATAGCTTTTATTGATTGTCAGCTTTGCTCTTGCTGACAAGGCCACAGAGCTGGTTTTAGTCCATTCTGTAATCTTGAGGCCTCCTGTGCCTCTTTATCTCATAGTAGCCTTTCATTCCATTCTCAGAGATAAGTCCTGCTTAAATTACAATGTGCTTACATATAAGTCTCACAATGCAACTGTCACATAGTTCATCGCTGCTGCTTGTTAAAAAGCTTTTAGATAGTAAATTTCCATCATGTTCTCACTTCAACCCCCCTTTTTTCTTCGTCATTGCAAATTCTTTTGCAAAATTCTATAATATTCCATCCTTTTCTATCTGGTACATCTCAGTATCTTGGCATCATTTTTCCTTTCTGAATTTGCATTGCCCAATTACAACAATGTGATCTATTAATACTCCTCGTTATTTGCTGTACCATTTGCAAGTGTATGTTTTGTACGTTCTGATGATGTATCAATGTGGGTGTGAGTGTGAATCAAATTTCCCCCATCATTACCAATTAATTCTCCTGCCTTTAGAGTTCCACAGTTCAGTATAAATAAAATCACCCAACATATCATGATTCTCGAGTGAATTTTAAATGCAAAGGTTCTTGTTTGACTGATATAGGTTTAATCCTGGTATGATTAATCCACAGGGTAACTCCTTCAAGCTTGATGGCTGTGTAGGTGGTGAGTAGAATCAGAATTATTTGAGTTGGAAGGGACCTCAAAAATGATCTAGTTCCAACCCTCCTGCCACAGCAGTGACATCTCTCACTATCAGCTTGCTCCAGGTTCCATCCAATCTGGCTTTGAACACCTCCAGGCATGGAGCATCCACAGCTTCCTTGGGCAACCTGTTCCAGTGCCTCACCATCCTCAAGGTAAAGAACTTCTTCCTTCTATCTAGTCTAAACCTACACTCTTCCAGTTTCCATTCATTACCCCTCATCCTATCACTACAGGCCCTTCCAAAGTTCCTCCTCAGCCTTCTTGTAGGCCCACTTCAGATACTGGAAGGCTACTATAAGGTCTTTCTGGAGCCTGACCTCATAGCAGAGGTGCTCCAGCCCTCTGACCATCTTGGTAGCCCTCCTCAGGACTCACCCCAACAGCTCAATGTCTTTATTGTGTTGGAGGCTCCAGAGCTGCATCCAGCTCTTGGAACCTCCAACACAAGAAGGAATCTGGGAGGGTCCTTTCCACCTCTCCTTCAATGGCCCGTCTGACCACATCTTCAGGTACACCCAATCTCCAGGCTGCTACTGATACACAGGTGCATCCAGGGAGAGTAGTGCACTCACAGTGATATACCTGTGAAGAGAGAACTTTTCCTAGAGAGATAACATATTCTTTCAGATAATGCCTTCCTACAAACACAGGATTAACCTTTCATTCTGTCACCTCCTAAGGTTTGTCATACAGGATTTCAACCGGGCTAACCTTTTCTTGAGATCTGGTTCGAATACATATCCTTAGCAAGGCTAAAAGTAAAGCATCTGGTCACTTGATTTGAGCTTCCTGATAGATTTTACTTACTTGTCTTTTCAAGCTTTCATTCATTCTTTCTACCTTCCGACTCAATTGTGGCCTCCATGGGGTACAGAGAACACATTTTATTCCTAATGCTTTAACTAAATTCTGAACAGTTTCTGCTATGAAATGTGGGGCCCACATCTAATGGTAGTCCTACAGACGCCCCAAACCTTGGTGCTATTTGTGTAAGTAATATCTTTGATATCTCTCTTATTTTATTGGTGCAACAAGAAAAAGCCTCCAGCCAGCCTGAAAAAGTATCTATCATTACCAAAAAAGTACTGATACCCTTTTTGTCTCAGCAGTTTGGAAATGTCTATTTGCCAAAAGTAGCAGTTTTATCTTGTGACAGCTCCAGGTCCCTTAGAAAAGCCATAAGTTCTGTTTTCTGGTCTGATGTGTTAGGTAGTAGAGCTTTAGCCTTGATTAGTCTTTTTACAGTTATTGCATATCCTGCTTTTCGTATTTCATCTCACATAAAGCTGCTGCCATCCACAAACAAGTCCCAGTCCGCATCTTTCACAGGCACATCCTTCAGGTTAGCTCTGTTGGAGTACACCTGCTCCATCGTCTGCAAGCAATCATGAGTTAGCTCAGTGTCGGCAGTTAGAAGAGTTGCTGGGTTCAGGATCACAGTCATTCTCAGTTCTACATCATCCTGCTCCAAAAGAACAGCTTGGTATTTCAGCATCCAGTTCGGTAACAGCCAGTGTCCTCCTTTTTGCTCCTAAGACAGTTGTGATGGCATGTCCAAGTGTTAACTTCTGCACCTCCTGAATCAATAGCACTGTTGCCACCACTGCTCAGGGACATGTTGTCCCCCCTTTGCTGACATTATTTAGTTGTTTGGAGAAAAGTATCCTCTAATTTAATTGGCTCCTGCTTTTGCCTTACCAGTCCGGCATCTGACTTCCATTTGGTGGTTACCAGTTCAGTCACTTGAGATCTTCCTTGTGTTTCTGAGGCCCAAATCAGAAGCATTACAGTGTTTTCGACTTCCTCTGGTACCTCCTGCAACATGGCTTCTGTCTGTAACATAAGAACTTGGACATCCAGACCTTTATTTTCAGGAATATGAATTGAATTTTTTTTTTCAAAAATAATTTGTACATTCGGTTTGCTCAATCATGACATGAGGCAGTCTGGTGTACACAGAAATTGATGGGGTAACACCCTTTTCCAGTTCTAAAGTTCAAAAAATGTCTGGTTTTCTCTTTGCCCTGTGGCACCAATAATTGACTCACTCTGCTTACTAAAATTACTTTTACATGTGTTTAATACTAAATAAGTAGCTCCTGTATCTACTAGAAAATTTATTTTCTCACTCCCCAACCATATTACAACCAGGAGCTCTGTTGGGGAGTGTTCCCCCCTAGTCGCCTTCAGTCTGAACCCACCATCATCATGTTAGCTGTTTGCCCCAGAATTCCTTCAAATCCCTGATGATTCAATTGCAATTCTCTTTTCAGCGCCCCTTCTCTTTGCAAAAGGCACACTGATCTTTTTCTAACTGCATTCTGGCCCTTGGCGTTCTGCCAGGATTTTGCCTGCCTCTCGAAGCCTGATAATACTGTCCTCTAGCCCTGTTATTTTCCTGGGCTATAGCCACTCCCAGCAGCTTATTATCTCTGAGTTTTTCTTTCCTCTGCTTTTCCTCCTCCACTTTCTCTCTGTTATTACACACTTTCCAAGCATGCTTCAGTATTCTGTTTAACAAGCTGGCATTCTGCTCCCTCTAACTTCTATAATATCTTTTTCACATTTGAATTAGACCATCTCACAAAAATGCAGATTAGCAAGACAGCATTCGCTTCGTTTTCTGGATTCAAATCAGTATATTTTCTCGCTGTTTCCATCGGTCTCTCAGGGAAAGAAGAGGGTTCCTCATCCTTTCTCTGAATGACTTGATAAAAATTTTAGACCAATTCTTAACTTCTGGAATTGCATTTCGAATACCATGCAAAATCAGTCTCTGATATTTGGTTAATAATAGTCTGTGAACACAATTGTTAGCCAGAAAATGATCCCCTAATCCCCCTGTTCTGTGTGTCCTACACATACACTTTCTCTGCGTGCTCTCTAGCTTTAGTCAGAACACCTCTTCTCACAACACATTAGATTGCTTAAGATCACCTGAAAATCTTTCCAGTCAGGATCATGAATTTCAATTATGGTTTCCATGGCTTTCACTACTTGTTCAAGCTCTTCCCTTTACACCCCTCACCATTTCTTTCCAAGCTTTCAAATTTGATAACTGAGAACAGCACCTTTACCCAAACAGGTCATGCTGCCAGTCTGAGAGGGGCCAGCATGATCTGAGCCTCCCTCTGTCTAGTCCTGCCCGCCACCAGACTGAAACTTTCTCCTCCATCAGAACTATCCATATCACTGCTCTCTTACTCACTCTGTCCCCATCTCACCCCACTTCTACCATGTGCAGTCACTCCCTACTCATTTCTCCTCATTCTGTCTCTTCTCATCAGTTCAAGCAACATATCAACATCCTCTTCCATCAGGCTCTCACTTCAACCTGCTTTAAATTTTTTTTAATAAAGACAGACAAGGTATTATGACAAAGCCAGAAGAAATGCAGAGCTTTTTATTTGTTGGTGACCACCATGGATCAAGACACACACAAAAGCATGCAGGTTTTATAAGTTCCAGCCTTCTACATTTACAAAAAAAAACAGGCCTTGAAACATTCAACTTAGAAGTAAGTTACACACAGTAGGTTTCTAGATACAGAAGCTCTTCTTCAGTCATAACTCAGACTGTGAAAAAAAGGCAGTCGATTTAAATAAGCAAGCAACCATTAGTGTTTTATAAATTAACAAAATTAAGAACACATTTAGTTTCCAAGTACTTATAAGGAAGGATAAAACGTCATTTAGATTCTTGATTTTTAGCATCTTGGGCAATATGCATGTGCAATATTAATCCTACTGTCTTAGTTATACCATCAAAAAATGCATCAAAAAATGCTACTCTACCAGACTACTAAACTGTCACTTAACTTCAGACATGAAATTGAAAAAAAAAAAAAAGACACATGCACAGAAATCATGCTTTCAGGCCACCAGACAGTGCTCAAACGATATCAAGTGCAAGTGAGGACTAGGCGTTCATTTGGCTAGTAGGAGGGATTAACTGTGCCGCGTAAGAAAACCTTCTGCACAGCAGCTGCATGGCGGATAAGGATCACACTAAGGAAAGCACGAGTTGATCAGTGTTGGTTTTCATATCTCAAGGTCTATCTTCAGATAAGAAATAAGTACAGAACAAGCACAATGAGACACAAAAAGAGAGCCCCCACACAAACAAATGCAGGATAATCAAAAAGCTAAGGTAAACAATTTATTCCTTGCCCATTGTCCTGTCAAGTCCTAATGCAAACAGTTCTACTGCATATATTCAAGTATCATACCATAAATCTACCTTCCAGTCAAATGAGCTCCAGTTCTAACCGTATTTTCAAGCACCTTTTATCTGTGTCTTGTGCTATGTGCTCATTTCCTTTCATTCATTCTTATACGTTTCTCCTTTCTCCATAGCTCAGCATACAAACTCGGCAGCAACACTCCTCCTCCTAAACAAAAACAAGTGACTCCCAGTGCTTCTCCTCTTTGCAGTATCTACCCTAAATTTCATAGTTGCAGTCATCATGCTCAACCAGTTCCACATCATGATCCTCCCTTGCCCTGGAGTTTTAGTACTCTGTCAGGTCACATGTTTCTGATTCAAACTCTCTCATTTTGAAACAATTCAGAGAGAGATTAATCCAACACCTCACTGTAGACTCTAACTGTTCCATTTCTACAAAGGCCTAGAAAGGCACTTTGGATATTCAGTAGATAACCCTTGAATAATTCAGCTGCTGTCTTCCAGCAAAGGAACAAGCCAAACAGAGCCTTTGCCTTTCCTTCCTCCGTCCCTCACCTACCTTCCCACTATCATATTTCTGAGGTATGCAACAAAGTGTTTTCATGGAATATGTTCATTAAGTTTTAAAATTACTTACTCAGACACACAGAAAGAGGAGAGCTACTCACAGAAACTGCTACTACATTAACAAAAGCAAATATTCTTACATATTATAAAGTGATGAGTTTGACTCAAGTTTTCCTCAAATTTCAACTTCAGGTAAAAAGTTAGCCAAGTAAGATATATTCATAAGCCAGCCAAAAATAAAAAATAAACAAAAAACACTTACTGTATCTTCACTAGAGGTAGACAAAAAGTGCTGACGCTCATATAAGGACAAAAGGAAGAAAATAAAGAGGAGGAAAATGAGCGCACCGCATGTTTTAGGTCCTAACTTAGTACACATTTTACCTAGGGCTTTTACAGCAAAGTCTTGCTAAAACATGTTAATAAGAACACTGAATTAACACAAGTCCTAGTGCAAATGCTTGAATTTTAAATACAGTATTACAAATATCACTTGTGTTTTTAGGCATCCACATTTTTTTAAAATTTAAAAATGCTCCTCTTCGTGGCTAGTTTTGTCTCAAAAATTTATCAGAAGTTTAAATACCTTGACTTCCTTTCGCTTGCTGTCTTCATCTGCTTCATGTTCCACCACACCTTGAGTTAGATTAGTGTAGTTTGCTAGTTTATTAAGAAGAGATGACACCATGGGATTACTATCCATTTCCTCCTGTTGGGATTTTAAGAATAATGCATTTATTAAATAGATATCTTTTAGTCATTTTATTGTACTACTTCAGCCACAAACTCAACAGGTCAGCCCTGATTCACACAAATGAAAAAATTAGCATAGCAAAATACCAGTCAGTTTTCAACAAGACTCTTAAATCTTTCTAGGAGTATGATGCTATGTGGCTATCTTGCAATATTTCTTTCACTTCTTTACACTACCTTACAATATGCAGCTTGTACAGGTGGAATAAAAGTGAAATCTAGAGAAGGGTCACTACTGCAAAAATCTATTCATATTACAACACATTTTTTAGATGATTATACTGACAGGGTTGAGTCCTTAGGGTGTTTCCCAGTATCTTGCTTGTGTCTAGAGAATGGCCTCAAATGATTCTCCCAAGCTCCAAGATACTTTAGGATCACTTTCAAGCCTACTGTTGCAGCCTTATCTTAAATCGCTTCCAAAGTGGTCAGTCCATCTCTATTTAGCCAAACATTTGCTACAAAAACTAATGTTAAAACAAATAATAAAAACCTAGAAGAAGCATATAAAATAAAAAGACTCCAAGGAAAGCAAAACCAGAGAATGCAATCAAGTACACCAAGTATTGGAAGAAAAACAAGAGGTGGGGATTGCAAACAAAGACAAAAACTAAGGCATCTCTGCCCAAGGCATTAGGTCATGATAACCATGGTTATAAGAACCAAACTTCTTTGAAACAATTTATACAAAAATTCAAACACAAATCAGCTGAAAAATGTTTTCAAGAAGAATAAAATTGTAGGAAACGTATTCTAAAACACAAGTACTAACAAAAAAGATTCAATACTAGAACAGCAACAGTGATGAAGTCACTAGAAGGTTTTCAAGGCAACACTATAATAGCATGGTCTATAATCTGAGATTTGTAAAAGATAATCACCATTGTACCATCAGCTGAGGATTTAACGTCAGCCATTATTCAAAATAACAGACGCGAGCACATAGAATCACAGAATCATAGAATGTTAGGGATTGGAAGGGACCTCGAAAGATCATCAAGTCCAATCCCCCTGCCAGAGCAGGAACACCTAGATTATGCTGCACAGGAACGTGTTCAGGTAGGTCTTGAATGTCTCCAGAGAAGGAGACTCCACAACCTCTCTGGGCAGCCTGTTCCAGTGTTCCGTCACCCTCACTGAGAAGAAGTTTCTTCTCGAGTTTAAGCGGAACCTATTATGTTCCAGTTTCAGCCCATTACCCCTTGTCCTATCAGTGGTTGTCACCGAGAAGAGCCTGGCTCCATCCTCGTGACACTCACCCTTGATATATTTGTAAACATTAATGAGGTCACCCCTCAGTCTCCTCTTCTCCAAACTAAAGAGCCCCAGCTCCCTCAGCCTTTTCTCATAAGGGAGATGCTCCACTCCCTTAATCATCCTAGTTGCCCTGTGCTGGACTCTCTCCAGCACTTCCCTGTCTTTCTTGAACTGAGGGGCCCAGAACTGGACACAGTATTCCAGATGGGGTCTCACCAGGGCAGAGTAGAGGGGAAGGAGAACCTCTCTTGACCTACTAACCACCCCCCTTCTAATACACCCCAGGATGTCATTGGCCTTCCTGGCCACAAGGGCACACTGCTGGCTCATGGTCATCCTGCTGTCCACCAAGACTCCCAGGTCCCTTTCCCCTACACTACTCTCTAATAAGTCATTCCCCAACTTATACTGGAACCTGGGGTTGTTCCTACCCAGATGCAAGACCCTACATTTACCCTTGCTATATTTCATTAAATTTTTCCCCGCCCAACTCTCCAACCTGTCCAGATCTCACTGAATGGCAGCACAGCCTTCTGGTGTGTCAGCCACTCCTCCCAGCTTGGTGTCATCAGCAAACTTGCTGATAGTACTCTCTAGTCCCTCATCCAAGTCATTGATGAATATATTGAATAATACTGGTCCCAGTACCGACCCTTGAGGCACTCCACTGGATACAGGCCTCCAACCAGACTCCGCCCCATTGACCACAACTCTTTGGCTTCTTCCCCTTAGCCAGTTCACAGTCCACCTCACTACCCGAGAGTCTAGACCACACTTCCTCAGTTTAGCAGCAAGGATGCTGTGGGAGACTATGTCAAATGCTTTACTGAAGTCAAGGTAGACCACATCCACCGCTCTGCCATCATCTATCCACCTTGTTATATCCTCGTAAAAGGCTATGAGGTTAGTCAAGCACGACTTCCCTTTGGTGAAGCCATGTTGACTGTCTCTAATGACCCTCTTATCCTTGATATGCCTTGAGATGGCACTAAGGATAAGTCGTTCCATCACTTTCCCAGGGATGGAGGTGAGGCTGACCGGTCTATAGTTACCCGGGTCCTCCTTCTCGCCCTTTTTGAAGACTGGAGTGACATTTGCTTCCCTCCAATCCTCAGGCATCTCTCCCGTCTCCCAAATCTTGGCAAAGATGATGGAGAGTGGTCTAGCAATGACATCAGCCAGCTCCCTCAGCACCCGTGGATGCATCCCATCTGGACCTACATCAGTGGGCCTACATTGCCTCTGGTGTTAGTTTTATCTGCCACGTATTTGAAAAAGCTCTTCCTGTTGTCCTTGACCCCTCTCGCCAGGTTCAATCCTAGGGAGGCCTTTGCTTTCCTAGTTGCCTCCCTACATCCTTGGACAACAGCCTTACACTCTTCCCAAGTAGCCAGCCCCGTTTTCCAAGATCTGTAAATTCTCCTCTTGCACTTGAGCTTACCCAGCAGATCCCTGTTTAGCCATGCAGGTCTCCTGGCTCCCTTCCTTGACTTCCTACGTGTCAGGATGCTCTGATCTTGAGCACGGTAGAAGCAGTCCCTGAACGCTAACCAACTATCTTGGGCCCCTTTACCTTCAAACAGCCTTGCCCATGGGATTTTCTCTAGTAATTGTTTGAAAAATCCAAAGTTCGCCTTGGCGAAGTCCAGGGTTGCAATTCTGCTTGCTATTTTGTTTCTGCTACATGAGATCCTGAACTCCACCATTTCATGGTCACTGCAGCCAAGGCAGCCCTCAACCTTTACTGCTTCAACCACAGATTCAAAGGAGATTAGGGAAAAAAGCAGCTATGGCAAATTTATCAAAACTGAGAATACAACAGCTAATTTGAACACCAGGAAGCTTTGGACATTGCTTGAAGGAGAGAAATTTAGTGACAAAAATGCACTACCATGTTTTCTGTCAAAAAAAATGGTAGGGAATTTCATACATGACAAACAATTAATGACCAATATTATTTTGATCCTTAGGATAATCTTCTCTAAGACATAGTGAAAAGCCAGTAAAAATACACTATGTGGGTCACAAAGAAAGAGCAAACTCAAAGATCATGTCTTCTGTGCAAAGATACTTGAAAGGACAAAGGGAAAAGCTTAAGAGGATGACAATGAAATAGTGGGTAGAATGTACCAACAAGATGGCTAAGCATGCAAAGTTGGAAGGATCTTAATTATAATGAACAACAAGCATCAAAAAAAGAGCAGCTGATGGTGCTAGAGCACAAGAACTTAGTTTAAACTTAAGTTAAAATACTACTTCATTGAGAAAGTGCCATTTAAATGTACCGTATCAATATACTCTATTTTCCTGTGAATGATTGCACTCATTCAGTGAATTGAACAGGTATTAAACACTTGATTATAAAGCAGACATTTATATCGAAAAGCAGAAATAGATATGGTATGCTCTATCCTGTTAGTGGAGAATATAACTAGGTTAATGGCCTATCACAGTTTATTTTATAGTTTTGCTGCTTTAAGAGACGTCTGTATTTCCCCTGTTCAACATCACAAATTGGCTAATCCTTTTAAAACTGGATACTGCCTTGTTAAAACCACTAGATTCAACTTTCAGCAGCTTTCTCTAACAACAATTTCTAGAATCTAGTCCAAAAAATTTTAAATGGAAGAAAGCTTATTTCACACCTTCACATCAATCCGTACCAAAATTTACCATTCTTGCTGTCGTGGTTTGACCCTGGCCGGCTGCCAGGTACCCACACAGCCGCTCTCTCACTCCCCCTTCACGGCTAGACAGGGGGAGGAAATATTCCCAAGGGCTCAGGGTTTGAGATAAGGACAGGGAGATCACTCTCATTTACCATCCCGGGCAAAGCAGACTCAATTTTAGGGAAATCAGGTACATTTATTAAAAGAACTAATCAGAGAGGAGTAGTGAGAAGTGAGAAAGAGCAAACAGATCTTAAACAGAACACCTTCCCCCCATCCCTCCATTCTTCCCGGGCTTAACATCAATCCCGGTTTCTCCACCTCCTCCCCCCGAGCGGCGCAGGGGGACAGGGAATGGGGTTACGGTCAGTTTATCCGACGTTGGTTTTGCCGATTCTTCACTCTGGGGGAGGACTCGTCACTCTTCCCCAGGGCCACTGTGGGGTCCCTCTCTCGGGAGACAAGTCTCACGCTCTCTTCTCCAGTGTGAGTCGTCCCACGAAGGGCAATTCATCATACACTGCCCAACGTGAGACACCTCACGAGGGGCAGCCCACCCCTTGTGAGTCTGAAGCGCAGTCCTTCGGGGGAAACTGCTCGAGCGTGAGTCCCCCGCAGCGTCCCAAAAGTCCCTCCGGCCAACCTGCTCCAGCGTGGGCATTCACTCTTCCATGGGCTACAGGTTCTGGCAGCAACTTGCTCTGATGCGGGCTTCCCATGGGCTACAGCCCCCTTTCAGGTATCCACCCACATGGCATGGAGTCCTCGGTGGACATCTACGTGGTGATCCTCACGGTGGACATCTGCACCTCGCCCATGGGCTGCAGGGGGACAACCCACTTCACCATGGTCTTCACCACAGACCCGGGGGACTCTCTCTGCTCCGGTGCCTGGAGTTGATCCTCCCTATCCCTCCTTCTTCACTGACCTTGGTGTCTGCACAGATTCTCACTCCTCCATCTCTGTGCCAGCTGTTGTGGTGCAGTTCTTTTCCCCGTTCTTAAATATGTTTTTCACAGAGGCGTTCCTCTGCTATCACTTTACTGATAGGCTCAGCCTTGGCCAGTGGCGGATCCCTCTCTGGAGCCGGCTGGCATTGGCTCTATCAAACTTGGGGAGCTTCTAGCAGCTTCTTACAGAAGCCACCCTGCAGCTCCTCCCCGCTGCCAAAATCCAGCCAGGCCAAACCAAAACACTTGCCTATACAGACAAACTGAAATATAGAATCCAAACAAAATCTTGCCACTTTTCTTTTTCTTAGTTCACTCAAATCCACTGAAATGGAATATTAGCAGTAGACAAAATACTGAAGAGTTATTAAAATGGATTTTTCCCCTCACTAAATTTCAAGAGAGAAAGAAAACAGGGGGTTGTTTGTTTCCAGCTTACTATCAGATCATCAAGAGAAAGTGAAATACGTTTTCGGGGTATTTAACTTACCTCAAAGAGAGCCATATTCTTTCCTTCATACATGTTTCCTCTGTCCATGTCCGCACTTTTAATAAATGGACTAGTCTCCCTGGCAATACCATCCCCTGATGGAAAAGTGCAACAATTAGAAACAGAAGAGGAAACAAAAAGGAAAGTATACCATAAAAGGAATAGTCATTAGTCAATAGATGTTGGTTGAAGAACTGATTCTAGACAACTCTGTAGGTGGCTGCCTCCACTGTGTTTCTGCCCCAAGCACACAGACTCAGCATTCACATTTAAGGAAATTAACAGTCTAATCTTCATATAGTGTTCTATCTCTTAACTATTACTTATTATTCTTAAGTATTTATACTGTTCTCTCCCCTTTTCTGCCTCATCTTTCTAGTTTACTTATTAAGTGCGTTTAATACGACCCTCTGGGCAACAAAAAGCCCAACCTATCAACCTTAAAGATTCTATGATTCTACTTTACTGACTCCCTCTAAAACACTCCAATAGTTGAGACAGGAATTTATGAAAAAAAACAACAGAAAAGGAATTATTTTTAAGTGTTGTGAGGACTCTTCCATGAGATGCTGTATTTATTCTACTCCTTATTGAAACATCAATCTCATTATGCTGTAGCTCTGACCTGCTATGGCATATCTTGCAAAAAAAAAAAAAAAAGTAAAATAAATAAATAAATAAATATGGCATCACTCTCATTGCCCTCTAGCCCATGCAATACAAAAGCTTTTACATGCCAACACTGTCACAACATGGACATTTCCAAATAGTCTCAAGTCCTTGCCTGACTCTGTTTTTGCCATTATACTCACAAATTACAGCAATAACACCTACATAGTCTCTTCACTACAGAATTACAGAAGAGCTAGAGAACAAGTTGTACTCTTTTCCCTGTGTCCTCTAGTCTGCCTCCTCCAGGACACCTACTCCATGAAGTTCCAGAACAAAGCTCTTGCAAATGTGGACACCAGTCTCAGTACAAACTATAATCTTGGTTGTAAAAAAGACAGAAATAGATCTCAGTCTCTCAACCAGATAAGTTACTATATCCCTGACAGATTTTCTACCACTCTCCATAGCTCCCTTATCAAATAGTGTCTCCATACTATACTTACTGGTGTCATGACGTAGAAACTACATGCATCATAATAGATTCAAAAGATAGCTATTGTCCATTAGGGTTCTAGAGTTAATTCCATGACCCAAAGAACTGCTGATGAATTCGTCCACAACTACTGTTCTTAAACAGAAGAATGAATGGGAGACACATTGGATCTCTATGGTTGTTCCCCCACCCCCCTTGCTTCAGGATGTAGAGCCTGGCTAGGTCCCCCTCCTCCAACAATGTTTAATGCAAGGGTAGCAGCAGCAGGACTCCCATGAACACAAAAGAATGTCCCTCACGGAATAGCACCTCGAGATGTTTCACAGCACATGGAACATGCTGGTTTGGCACAAGACTGTTGGAAAAATTAGCATTTATCCTTTAATCAGCTCTACTGACTAGAGAAAGGTTCAGTTAGCTTTTCTATGGACAACGAGAAGCAACTGTCTTTAAGCAAATACATGCTGATTCTTATCATATTGTTGAAGTGTACAAGTGCTAGAACTTCTTAGTTAAGACATTGCTCCTTCTCCTCAAGGCTTTCAGAACACTTTTAGCTTCATTCCTTGAAATAACCACATCATTTTTGCTGAAGTTTTTCCAAAGCATTCATTAAAAGACACATTCCCAAATTTAAATAAAAATAAGGGTGTTTGATATTTGTCTTGCTAAGACCACATTTCTATTGATTTAATCATCTATTGGCAGTGGGTGTACTTATAAGTTATATCAGTACTCCTTTTGGGGTACTTCCAATCCCTTCAGAAACGATTACTCTTCAAAACACGAGCTGGGGAATTTCAAGACTTGTTTTGCATTCATACAGAGTGTAATGTCATTGGAGTTACTACTTCAGTGGTTATCATTAGACTAATTAAAACATCAAAAGTGTAGCCAAATGAATAACGTGAACCAGTATTCATAATTCTGATGTTAAAGAACATAGTTTTGTCTTACCAGTTCTGGAGGAAAAAATCAGCATCTCAGCACTGCACATTAAGGATTTTAAATTGTAGGCAGGAGAGTAGTGAAGTCTTTCTTTATATGCTTCTATTTCTAAACAGTTACTTGACTTTGCTCCAACAGGAAAAAGCTCAGAGCACAGTTTCTCTAACTAAAAAAAATACATCTTGCCAAATGCACCAAACAGACTTCAAATGGGAAAATACAGAACTTAGGTTTCTTATAGTTCAAATTCTTTTTCAGCGTTTCCAACCAATTTTCTACCTATTTTAAAGCTTTCTAATGCTAGTCTTGAAAATGCCCTGTTGCTACCAGATCCCATAGAAGTATCCTATTCAATGCAGTTGTCTTTTCATATCTTGTGGATGTTTGGTACAGCATTTTAATAATATTTGATATGATCAACGTTATATATTTCAGCTCTATTGGAAAGAGGATCAATGCTGAAAAAATAGTGAGCCTTAGAAATAGTGAGCCTTACAAACACGAAACTCAATTTGAGATTTATTACACCATTCAGTAGAAGGAATTTTAGGACCTCAACACACAGTCAACAACTATGTTTAAGTTAACAAAATAAGCCAGTGTACTCATCTTGAGCTCTTTCCTTCTTCAGAAGAAGGGATTCATTAGAAAAACAGAACTACAAAACAAGACAAGATTTACACTTTTCACAAATGCTGTAAATATCACCTCTGGTGCATAAAGTGGAATGGAGCAAATAGAAAAAAAAATGTTTCAGTTGCTTCTACTGAGGTAACATGGAATGCAGAAACAGGTATTTTGTTCCATTAGCGAGTCTCAAGCCATTTACAACTTTATATTTTCACCCTATTTCCTTGAATTCTGTGAGCAAGCGTCCTGGCCTGAACAAATTCTTTTTAGTGATTTTACTTTTCAGCTCAGTCTCCTCTGAGAGGCTGCACTTTCTGAAGGTAGCAGCATGTTTTTGCAGAGAGTGCCTGCTACTAGCAGCGATCACAGCTGATGGTTACAGTTACTGCCTGGGATTGGGATGCAGAAAGGCTCTTGCTTATACTTATTCCTATAGTGTCACTGCTAGCTCTTGTGTGCAATGCTGGGGGTGTCAGGAAGTAAAAGGGGTCACAACAAAGTAAAAGGTTGCACCTCCGGTGAGTAACAGACAGGACAGGTGACCAATATGAGTATCTCATTCCATATATGTCATATTTAGTATAAAGCTGAGGGCGCACAGGGGTTAAGGCCTCTTCAATGGTTGGCATCTGAAGAAGACTCCATCCAAGCTTCTGCCTTTCATCCTGATCCCGAGTTCCTGAATCCAGCTCCAGTTTCCCCTCTGCTGCCGAGCCTGGGGCTCTGGAGCATCATTGGTGATTACTATTGGGTGGGTGGGGCAAGGGGCATAGTTTTTACTATTATTGTCTTATTACAGCCATATAGTTTTCTTTTCCAATCTGTAAGTCTCTCTGCCTTACTCTGTCTCCTTCCCATCCGGGGAGGGAGAGGGGTTAGAGAGCATCTGTCAGAGATCAGAAGCCGACTCAGCCTTAACCTTCTAACCCCGGAAAGGAAGCTTAAAGATAATCAAATCATAGAATCATTTAGGTTGGAAAAGACCCTTAGGACCAGAGCCTAACCAATAACATAACACTGCCAAATCTACCACTAAACCATGTCCCTAAGCACTACATCTACATGTCTTTTAAATACGTCCATCGATGATGACACAACCATCTTCCTGGGCAGCCTGTTCCAATGCTTGACAAGCAAAACATCTTTCCCTCAGGCTTCTTTGAAAATCAAATCAAACTTCTCAGGTGTGTGGAGATGAGTTAAACATGAAATAAAAATAATAGCTTCAAATGTAGTTTTAGACATTCCTCTAAGCTGCACATGTCTTCCGCAATCCAATTAAAGCACTCCAAAAATCTATACTTACTGTTGCTTGATTTCTGAAAGTAATTTAGGTTATGAGGGCTTACAGCCAAATATCTTAAATCAGATTAGTAGTCCATGTGAGACAGTATTTAATATTTGACCACTACTGGTAAAAAAAGATCTATAAGAAAGACAAAACAAACCACCATTAAAAAAAAAAATCTTCTACACACTTGATTATGGTATAACATTTCCTCTGTCTTAAGACACACACACAAAACTCACCTGTTGATGTGACACTTCATTCCACCCCATCATAAGGTGATCAGAGCTTAAGCTTTAGAAATAAATGTTCCCCCACCCCAAAACCATACTTTTAAAAATTGTTATTACTATTTTTCATCTGCTATGGAATGTTCACACAACTCTCTGCTTACTGATGGATCAGTAGACAAACTAAAGCCAAAACTAACATACTTTCCTGGAAACCTGTCAGAGAAGACAGCAGACATGTCTCAAGTTTGGGAGGTAATATTCAGAATGTTCATGCAGATGATAACAACATGCACTCCCATACACCCCAGCACACCAAATAACAAATCCAGTGTAACCTACAGAAGTTATCACACAGTTGTCTTAGCCTTGATTTTAGAGCTACCAAAGCCACTAGATGATTTCTCACTAACATTTCCATATATATATAGAGGCAATGTAGGCCCTCTGTTGAATGAGGTGGGTGTCCTGGAGACAGAGGACAGAAAGAAGGCAGAGTTGCTGAATGCCTTCTTTGCCTCTGTCTACACTGTTGGAGACCGTCCTCAGGAGCCTCAGTCCCCTGAGGCCCCAGAGGAAGTCATGACAAAGGAGGAGTCTGCCCTGATTGATGAGGAGTGGGTTAAGGATCAGTTTGAACACTTGAACATTCATAAATCCATGGGCCCTGATGGGATGCACCCACGGGTGCGGAGGGAGCTGGCGGGAGTCATTGCTAGGCCACTCTCCATCATCTTTGGTAAGTCATGGGTAACAGGTGAGGTGCCTGAAGACTGGAGGAAAGCGAATGTCACTCCAGTCTATAAGAAGGGCAGGAAGGATGACCTGAGTAACTACAGACAGGTCAGCCTCACCTCCATCCCTGGAAAGGTGATGGAACTTCTTATCCTTGACACTGTCTCTAGGCATATCAAGGATAAGAAGGTTATTAGGAGCAGTCAGCATGGCTTTCCCAAGGGGAAGTCATGTTTGACCAACCTGATAGCCTTTTACGAAGACATAACCAGGTGGATGGATGGTGGCCATGCAGTGGACGTGGTCTACCTGGACATCAGCAAGGCCTTTGACACCGTCTCCCACAGCATCCTCATAGGTAAACTGAGGAAGTGTGGTCTGGATGACCAAGTAGTGAGGTGGGTCGAGAACTGGTTGAAGGGAAGAAGTCAGAGAGTTGTTGTCAATGGGGCTGAGTCTGGCTGGATGCCTGTGTCTAGTGGGGTCCCTCAGGGGTCAGTGCTTGGGCCGGTGCTGTTGAATATATTTATCAATGACCTGGATGAGGGATTAGAGAACGTTGTCAGCAAGTTTGCTGATGATACGAAATTGGGAGGAATGGTTGACACACCAGAAGGCTGTGCAGCCATTCAGAGAGACCTAGACAGGCTGGAGGGCTGGGCGGGGAGAAATCTTATGAAGTTTAATAAGGGCAAGTGTAGAGTTTTGCACTTGGGAAAAAATAACCCCATGTGCCAATATAGGTTGGAGACTCCTCTGCTGGAGAGCAGCACAGGGGAAAGGGACTTGGGGGTTCTAGTGGACAGTAGGATGACCATGAGCCAGCAATGTGCCCTCGTGGCCAAGAAGGCCAATGGCATCCTGGGGTGTATTAGAAGGGGAGTAGCAAGTAGGTCAAGAGAGGTCCTCCTGCCCCTCTACTCTGCCCTGGTGAGGTCGCATCTGGAATATCGTGTCCAGCTCTGGGTCCCTCAGTTCAAGAAGGACAGGGAGCTGCTTGAGAGAGTCCAGCGCAGAGCAACAAAGATGGTGAAGGGAGTGGAGCATCTCCCTTCTGAGGAAAGGCTGAAGGAGCTGGGTCTCTTTAGCTTGGAGAAGAGGAGGCTGAGGGGTGACCTCATTAATGTTTATAAATATGTCAAGGGGGAATGTCAGGAGGATGGAGCCAGGCTCTTTTCAGCAGCGTCCACTGACAAGACAAGGGGCAATGGATGTAAACTGGAACAGAGGAGGTTCCATAAAAATATGAGGAAAAACTTTTTTACTGTGAGGGTGACCGACCACTGGAACAGGCTGCCCAGGGAGGTTGTGGAATCTCCTTCTTTAGAGACATTCAAAACCTGCCTGGACGCGTTCCTGTGCGCTCTACTGTAGGTGATCCTGCTCCGGCAGGGGGGTTGGACTAGATGATCTTTAAGGTTCCTTCCAACCTCTAACATTCTGTGATTCTGTGATATATCAAACAAAACTTGCATCAGAAATATGTCTGTATGTCACAAAGTGTTGGTCGTAGAGGTAAAAGACAGCATTTTCCTCTGAAACTTCTGATGAATAGTGATTGTCAAACACTGTCAGTTAGAATACTTTATGTTACCAGTTAAAAATTTCTAAGCTGATTCACACTAGTCCATTTTATATAGTGTATAAGACAGAACCCAAAAAGTATAGCTTAAACAGGCAGAAGCCACCTTTGACATCAAAGAGGTGGCCCTCTCGTTCCCCTCTCACACTTGCTACTCACCCATTTATGTCCCCGTATCATAATGTTCCTACACAGAGCCAGTTATAATAAATGCAACAATTATGTGTGCCTAATACTGAGTTGAGAGAGAGTTCTTTTGCTTTTGTTTATATTCTTGCTGAGATTTTTAATGCAGATGAGTGTGTTCACTACATAAATACTTGTGTTGTTACTAGTTCCTACACACATTCCACCAGTGCAGGAATAAGCAGAGTTTAAGCAAAACCACTTCCTTAGTATTGATAATACTACCACAATCACAGAACTACAGTAGTGTTTTCTCCTCTCCTACCCTTCCCTCGAATCAAAAAAGGTAGGATATGAAAAAATTGTGTTACAGGTGTCTTAAGGGAAGTGGTAGAGCAGAGCTTGAAAATGATTATTTAAGTGATCCTAAATTTGCACTAAGATGCCTGTTCAAGAACTCAAGTACAGAATTATTAGACCATCTAAGAATCTCACTGGTTTTCCACACATTATAGAATATACTAGCTTTGAAAAAACACATTAAAATTTGACTAGTTTATCTCTTGATGATTTCAGAAATTAAATAAGAAAAAAGCCTACAAATTTATTTTTATGAAGAGTAAGTGGTTTTAAATTACTGGGAAAATCTCTGAAAAGTTGTTACTTATTTCTATTTAAATTCATCTTTTTTCAAACTTCTAGCTATAATATCCTAATAAAACGTCCAAATTTAACCACTTAGTATTTTCTGTCTGTGAAGGTAACTATATTCAGCAAATAATCTGAAGCTTCCATGTGAAAATCTGAATTATAAACCATTTTCCTACCCTTTATTCATTTTTGTGGCAAGATTCACTCTCGTTTAAGTTATGCCAAAAAAAAAAAAAAGTTTTCAAACTTTAAGAATCAAATACAGCCATCTAACAGCAGTCTCAATCATGCTATTTACAGAAGCATAATCATTATCTCTTGACCCAAAGGATCAGGCTAGCCTTCTTTGCCAGAGCATTAAACCAAGCCCATGCTATTTTATTCCAGTCTGACTCCTAAATCCTTTCCAGATTCATCATTCCCTTGCTGGCCCACACTGGGTCTGTCGTTATTGTTCACATTGATGAAATATTCCCACTCACCTTAGTGTTCAAACACATTTTGTCCAGAAAAGCAAACGTATGCCTCCTGTTGTAAGAGTTAAACACCTGAAGTTGCCCTCAACACAAGAGGGACAGGGACTTGTTGGGAGTTGGTCCAGAGGAGGGCCACAAAAATTATTAGTGCTGGAGCACCTCTCCTATGAGGACAAGCTGAGATAGTTCAGGTTGTTCAGCCTGGAGAAAAGGCTCTAGGGAGACCTTATAGCGGCCTTCCAGTACCTGAAGAGGGTCCAGACAAAAGCTGGGGAGGGACTTTTTATATTGGCATGTGGTAACAGGACAAGTGACAACTGTTTTAAACTAGAGCAGGGTAGATTTAGATTAGGTATTAGGAAGAAGTTCCTCACTATAAGGGTGGTGAAACAGTGGTACAGGTTGCCCAGAGAGGTGGTAGAGGCCCCATCCCTGGAGACATTCAAGGTCAAGCTTGATGGGGCTCTGAGCAACCTTGTCTAGTTAAAGATGTCCCTGCTCACCGCCGAGGGGTTGACTAGAAGACCCTTAAAGGTCCCTTCCAAACCAACACATTCTACGATTCTATCTATTTGAAAAATAAAAGTAGATTCTTTTTATATGGCAAACAGGTGGTGTTCAAAGAATTGAGAATGATCTAAAATTTTTGAATCGCATGTCTTCAAATGAGACAACTTGGCTATGGGTAAGTATAGCTGTCCTCCAAACAAGTATACATGTAAAGTTAAAAAGTTCTGCTTCCCATTATAAATTTCTAACTTTATATGGTGCCATTTAAAGCACAGTTGAAGAATCATACTTCACAGAGAAGTCCTAACCTGTCATAGTTTCCATAGGACACCTCTTAATCACAGTCCACGTACCTTGAAGTAAGTTCCAGACAGTGAGAAAGAGTTTTATCAAAAACGATGGTAACATTTCAATTTAGTATTCAGTCACACTGAGAAGAAATCACAACAACCTAAGAACATTAAGATCATATTTGCACCATGGCAAACACATATTTACTTTTAATGTAAGCAAATTTTTTAATGTAAAATTTATGTAAAGTTTGAAAGTCACTAAAACTGAGGTAGAGAAGTTCACATTCAAGAAAATTGCCCATGGCAATAATTCTGCTTTCTCTATCATGCATATTTACTTCCTCTACGTCCAAATCTTTGATTGGCAAGCAACTAAATTGAGCTCAGACAATCTTAAAATTAATTTCTTACCCCTCAACCCAAAAATACATAGAAGTATTCTTTAGAGCTCTAACAAACCCAATTTTTTTAAAGCCACTACCTTGCTTTAATTCAAATTATGAAAGGAATCAATAACCTTGTCTGAACACATCTTGTTTGTGATTTTTTGCATCACATGCAATCAATTCAGTTCAATCTACTTCAAAGTTGCAGATTGTTTTTTTAGTAAAGAAATGTCTAAATACATTTACTGTATCACCAATTCCTCACATTATTTTCTGTCAATAACTAGCACAATTTATTTAAGTTATCTTGAAAAGCAGAACAAAAGTACACTAAAGCTCCCTGTAAGCCCCTTTACATAATGAGGATTCTAATACTACATCCATCACCTTAACACCACTAAATTTTAGTTCTTCACTTTGACTACTACTATAATCAAGTACAGCCTATTTCTATTGAAAACACATTGCAAAAGCTTTTTAAAAATCCTTTAAAATATAGCTAGAAGTACAGAACCTGCTATTTCAGCAAGAGAGTCATTAGAACCATTGCGTTGTCTTTAAAAGAGACTCACGTGGATTTGGCCCACTTTCTTCATAATCTTGTTCACTCATGATCACGGAAAATCAAGTTATTCCCTTCTGCTGATTCTTAACATATCAAGAATTGAAACAGGCAACTAACAGTTGCTTCCTTCCAGCTTTGTGTAAGACCTCAAATCCTGTTTCTTACTAGTATTGGATTAATCCTGAAACAAGTCATTAAGGCTTCATGCAGTGTGAAGCATGCACATGACACAGCCAAACATGAGTCACAGAACTCTCTAAAGAGAATTAAGCTGGAGGATTTCCATCAGCAATAAACACCATGCTTAGTGAAATAGGCAGGATCAACATCACACATCTTCCCCTAATAATAAATGCATTTAAGTTTTCTTTACATCAAACAAATTCACTTTAAAATACACTAAGCAGACTGGTACACATTAGCAACTAGCAGTTTTAATGTATTTCAAAGATCTATGTACTACTAAAAAGCCAAATTTGTGGATCAAGTACATAGCAGCAATTCTTAAACAAGTTAAAATCAATGTTTAGCAACTACACTTATGGTTATGTAGAAAGAGCTTGAATTAATTGTCTGCAAGATGTAACAAATAAACTCTTTAAAAATATAATTCTAGTTACTTTGCAAGCACTCTTAACAGATTTTGAAGTTACAAAGTTGTCTCGCTGTAGAATTCATCAATTCTCTTTCAAACTAGACATATCACTGTTTTCTAGTTTATGCATTAATCTATTTCACACATTCTATACCAGCCTTAACCAACATCATACAAACTGTTTCATTTTTATTAAATAGATTTGATTGCTTAGAACACACTAGTTCCTGTGGTCAAGTCTTTGAATCATTCAAAAATCTATTTTTTTCTGTGATTCTAACATCTCTGCTGCAAACATGGTCAACTGTGGAAAGGCTTAAAGGGTTGAAGGCTCCTTCCAAACCCATTTCCCCAAAGTTCCTCCTTCCTAGAACCAGCTCTAGTGTTACTAGGCCCCTAAAAAAGCTGGTTTAACTCACTGATGCTGCAAAAGACCTGCCTGCTGTACCTGCCTCTTTTGATATCTCTCCTCCCTCACCCCCAGAATTGCCTTTTGCTCCTCACTAGGAAAACAAAGCTGCTTGTGCAAGTTCTCGGCAGACGTTCTACAAAGCAAGAAGGGCCAATAGAAAGACAAAGATAGGTCTGGACACTACTCGATAGAAGCAACTGATCACATCATTTATACCCTGGTAAATTTTTTTATCAGGACACTTCTGCAGGTAACAAAGCTAAATTCTGACATATTTTCAAGGATGTTCTAAACTTTCCTCTCTGAAGTCACAAGAAAAAATACACAAGTTTCCCATTCCTCAAGTTTGGAATTTATCTGCTGAAAGGTTTTCTTCTCTTAGAAAGTAAGCTTGTAGGTAGAAGCTTTCAATTTAAAAAATTTAAAACTTGTATGCCCCTTGTCAGAAGGCAAGAAACAGAATAAGTTTTTCATTTCTTTTTTCCAGAAAAAAGAGGATTTTTTTAAACTTTCAGACATGAGTTTGTTGGTTTTTTTTAAATATATAAATCCATTTTTACAAAGCAGTTACCATTCAACAGCTCTTGGAATGATTTCCTAAACAGGTCAAATGCTGTTTAATTTTTGGTTGCTGAGTTTAGCTAAAGGATACAGCTAATTAAGGTACCCAATTAAGAATGCCAGGTATTCAAATCACATAGACAACAAATATCGTCCAACTGATGGACATTAAGCCATGCTTTCCTAAGGCTGTGATTCAACAGCAAGAAGTTATTCAGACACCATGTTTAAGTTTGCATACTGCTAGCTACTCATTAATCTATTTCTGAAGCTTATTGACAAACCTTTACAAATAAGCAGGTAATGCTTTTGATGCCCTAACACTCAAAGATAGAAATTTTGAGGGTTGAGAAACTGCCAAAGAAACAGTTATACATCTTGTAAAGTATGGTCAGGGCAGCACAGCACAACCTAGTGCATCAAAACTTAATCCAATTCTGCAACTATTTGAAAATTTACATAGTAAATCAGAAAGATTGCAGTTTTCATAGACATCACGTGGTGGGTTGACCTTGGCTAGCTGCCAGATGCCGACCAAACCCCCTCAAGGGAACAAGGGGAGAAAATAAGATTTAAAAGCTTGTGGGTCAAGAAAAGGACAGGTAGATCACTCCACAATTACCTTCACGAGCTAAACAGACATGAGCTGGGGAAATTAATTTAACATATTGTCAATAAGAGAGCAGGATAATAAGAACAAATCCAAAACCACGTTAGAATAATATCATAGAATGTGTTGGGTTGAAACAGACCTTTAGAGGTCATCTAGTTTAACTTCCCTGCAGTGAGCGTGGACATCTTTAACTGGATCAGGTTGCTGAGAGCCCCATCAAGCCTGACCTTGAATGTCTCCAGGGATGGAGCCTATACCACCTCTCCGGACAACCTGTTCCAGTGTTTCATCACCCTCATGCATAAAAGATTTCTTCTTTATATCCAGCCTACATCCATCCTCTTAATTTAAAACCATTACCCCTTGTCCTGCTGCAACAGGCCTTGCTAAATAGATTGTCCTCATCTTTCTTACAGGTTCCTTTTAAGAACTGAAAGGCTGTAACAACGTCTTGTGAGGGACTGCTAAATGAACATTTCAAACACTCTGGAACCTAAACAGGCCGCAGGTGCCTGCCTGGCACCTGTCATGCTGGTGCAGAGGTGACTCAGCACGTTCCTGAGCCCCTGCACCAGCCCTGCACTGGTGGAGCTGTGGGAGGTGGTAGGGCTGGGAGCTGTGGCTGCAAGAAGCCGGGAGAGGGAGGGGTGACACCCTTCAGAAGCCCCCACCATCCCCCAGACTGGCAATTTTCCACAAGGGGTAAACACAATGTGGCAGGAACTTGACTATATAAAAGGCGATCACCCCAGCACCACCACAAGACTGCTGCCTGTGCTAGGGTGGTGGTTGTCACGTGATCCAACAATGGTGATTTTTCTTTTTCTATCACCTTTCCTTCTCTCTCTTTCTAGCCTTAACAAAAGGCTAGCTATGGCAAGGCCAGTTCTTTTGCTTGCTAATGGCTCTTTATAGTGAGGTGTGTTGATTGCGCTAAGTGAACGACTGAAACATATCAGTTTTAGCTCTTTGTTGAATGATAAAACTGCTGTGATTGATCCGTGGTTTGACTCACCTTAATCCTGGCCTGGGAATCCTCAAACCTGAGTCATAGTTCTGAAAGCTCGGGATGCGACAGGTCTCCCTGGAGCCTTCTCTTTTTCAGACTGAACATTCCAAACTCTCTCAGCTCATCTTCAGAGGAGAGGTGTTCCAGCCCTCTGATCATTTTTGTGGCTCTCCTCTGGATCCACTCCAGCAGGTCCACGTCCTTCTTCTTTTGAGGGCTCCACAGCTGGACACAGTACTCCAGCTAAGATCTCACCAGAACAGAGTAGAGGTACAGAATCACCTCTCTCAACCTGCTGGCCACACTCCTTTTGATGCAGACCAGGATGCGATTGGCCTTCTGGGTTGTGAGCACACATTGTTGGCTCATGTCCAGCTTTTTGTCCACCAGGACCCCCAAGTCCTTTTCTACAGGGCTGCTCTCAAGCACGTCATCCCTCAGCCTGCATTGATATTGAGGATAGGCCCAACTCAGCCGTAGGACCTTATCCTTTTTGCCATATCAAACCTCATGAGGTTCACATGGGCCCACTTCTCCATCTTGTCCACATCTCTCTGGAGGGCATCTCATCTGGCTGGCACATCAACGACACCACTCAGCTTGGTGTCATCTGCAAATATGCCGAGGGTGCACTTGACCCCACTGTCTAGATCATTGATGGAAGATACTAAACAGCACTGGTCCCAATACAGACCCCTGAGGGACACCACTTGTCACCCATCTCCACCTGGACATTAAGTCACTGACCATTACCCTCTCTAAATGCGACCATCCAACCAATTCTTTATCCATTAAATGGTCCACTTACCAAACCCATATCTCTCCAACTTAGAGAGAAGGAAGTTGTGGGGAACTATGTCAAAAAGACCTTACAGAAATCCAGATAGATGACATCCATTGCTCTTCCTTTGTCCACCGACATAGTCACTCCATTATAGAAAGCCACTAGGTTGATCAGGCAGGACCTGCCCTCGGTAAAGCCATGCTGGCTGTCTTAGATCATCTCCCTGTCTTTCACATGCCTTAGCAGAGCTTCTAGGAAGATCTGTTCCAAGCAGGATCTTTCCAGGCAGAAAGGCGAGGCTGAGAGGTCAGTAGTTCCCTGGGTCCTTCTTTCTACCTACCCTTTTTAAAAATCGGTGCAGTTTCCCTTCTTCCAGTCCTCAGGGCCTTTACCTGACTGCCATGATTTTTTCAAATATCATGGAGAGTGGCTTGGCAACTACATCTCTTCAGGACTCTGGGACACATCTCATCAGGTCCCATAGACTTGTTTATGTTCCTCAGGTGGTCACGAACCTGATCTTCACTTACAGTGGCAAGGACTTTGCCCCCACCTCGGTACCCATTTTGTGGTCCTTCAGCTTGGGAGGTATGAGGAGAGAGGTCGCTAGTGAAGACTGAGGCAAACAAGTTGTTGAGAACCTCAGCCTTCTCCTCATCTGTTGCTACCAGCCTGCCATTCATGCTCATCATTCCTTAACCTTCCTTTTCTGGTTAAAACACCTGTGCCAGCCAAATTTAGCTCCAGTCATGCCTTGGCCTTCCTGACCTCATCCCTACACATCCATGCAGTGTCCCTATAACTCTTCCCAGGATATCTGTCCCTGCTTCCACTGCCTGTGTAGTTCCTTCTTGCCTTTTCCTTGGATCAGCAGGTCTTGATTCAGCTATGCTAGCCTCTTCCCTTCCTTTCTTGATTTCTTATACCTGGAGATCGAGAGCTCTTTTTGTCTATAGAAAGCAACCTTAAAAATCTGCCAGCTCTGTTCTGCTCCCTTGTCCCTGACCTGCTGAGGACCCCAGGGGGTCCTACTGATTAACTCCTTGAAGAACTGCAAGTTTGCTTTCCTAAAATTTAGGGTCCAGACTATATTTCTTGTCTGACTTGTATCCCTTCGGACTGGGAGTTCCACCAGCGTGTGATCACTGAAACCCAGGCTGCCTCCAATCTTGACAACCCTGACGAGCTCATTTACACTGGTGATCATCAAGTCCAGTATCACATCCACTCAGATAAGGCTGTCAACTTCCCAGCTTAAACAAGTTATTGTTGATGCACATGATGCCGTGTAAGGGCTGAAATCAGAACCTGATAGTCTTGATGTCTATTAAGCAGGTATTCTTTATTGCAGTGCTGGGCACACCTGAGATAGCTCCACCTACTGTGTGCACTGTGAAGGGCGAGACGGATAGCTTACGCGTCTAGATATAGTTTAAATATACAGTCATACAATTTCCGAGAACTCATTAACATATGTTGCCACCCACTCCCGCATGCACTATACAGCCTTTCAGTGGTCACCAGGGGTCTCTGGTGGCCGTTTTGCTTCATCATGGTAGTCTTCATCGAGGTGTCCTTTTGATGGGCTCCATTCAATTCACTTCTTGTCTTTGTGAAGAGACCCCAAGGCTAGCCTGGGCTGGTTCTGCATATCTTAATGGCATTTGGAAGTCCTGGGGCATTCTGTCTTTGAAGATAAGAGCATCCTGGTCTTGGGGATAAGCTCCCCTTGTAGAATACACACCTCCGTTCTCCCACTGATTCTGCTTGGTCAAGCATATTAAACTCTCCTACATACCAGCTAAAATTACACTTCTGGCTATAACTATGGCTCCAGCTAAAACCATGGCTTCAATTCCTCCCTTCTCTTTTTACTTTGCAAATTCCTTGGCAACCTTACTAGAGTACTCCATCATCATTCAATGTTTTCCTATTTCCACCTGGTGTCTTATTCTAGTTCACTTCCAATGTTCATAATCCATAGCTTTCTGTTTACAGCACCAGAAGGAGCATTGTACTACTATACAGGTTAATACTACCAGGAATTTCACTGTGACCAAAAACCCCTCCATTCACCCCAGAATCAACTTCACTCCCAACTTCCCTACCTCCTCCTGTGGAGCAGCACAGGGGTTCAGGGAATAGCAGCTGCAGTCTGTTTATTATGTGCCATCTCTGCTGCTCCTTCCTTCTCATGTTCTTCACCTGTTCCAGTGTGAGGTCTCCACCCATGGGAGACAGTTCTCCATGACCTTCTTCAATACATGGTCCTTCCTATGGGTTGCCATTCTTCAAGTACTGCTCTCCAGCATGGGTCCTCTCCATGGAGTACAATCCTTCAGGAACAAACTGCTCCAGCATGGGTCTCTTCATAGGGTCACAGGTCCTGCCAAAAGGCCTGCTCCAGCAGGGACTTGTCTCCACAGGCAACAGTTCCTGCAAAAAGCCTGCTTCAGCATAGGGTCTCCACGAGTCACAGCTTCCTTCAGGGCACATCTACCCGCTGTGGCATGGGCTCCTCTACAAGCTGCAGAGTGGGCATCTGCTCCATGTGCTGCAGGGGGACAACTTGCATCCCATGTACCTCACCACAAGCTGCAGCGGAATCTCTGCTCTGGTACTTGGAGCACCACCTACCCCTCCTTCTTCACTGACCTTGGTGTCTGCAGCATTGTTTCTCTCACACTTTCACTTTTTTCTAAGCTGCTGGTTTTAGGGTTTTTTTGGTTGGTTGGTTTTCACCCTTTCTTACAAATATCACTGATGGGCTCAACTTTGGCCAGTGGCAAAAGAGCTACCCTGTCTTGGAGCCAGTTGGGACTGGCTCTGTCTGACACGGGGTCAGTTTCTGGCATCTTCTCACAGAAGCCACCCCCTGAAGCTCCCTCACTACCAAAACCTTGCCATATAAACCCAGCACAATTCACCATGTACTTTCCTTTCAGCAGGAAAGGAAAAACCATTCACAACTACTTCCAGGAGTGATGACATACTTCACTGATCTTGTCTTTGCTGTAACCACTGTGTCAAAAGAGCCAAGGAAAACATATTCCAAACCTGAAGTACTCTTATTAGCTCAGGGAAGGTAAAGAAAAACCTGACAAAATAAGCTACACTATTAGCAGAATTAAAATCCTGCTAACTACTGTCTAGACAGTTCACAGAGCTACAGCATAAAAATAATTGCAGTTACACCATCTATAGTATGTATCAGAAATGCTCCTTGCTCAACTGGTACATCAAATCACATAAGGAAAAAAAATACTATCTGATTACACAAGAAATACTACATAGACCACAAAAACGATTGTGTGGAAAGTAAAAAAAAACCAAAAAACTTTTAGGAGAATTCATTTAAATTGGTAAGAGAATTCATTTAAACCAAGCAACACATTTTAAGTGGGAAGGGGAAAAACCCTCAAACTTGAATATTTCTACTCAGATTAAAAAAATAAGTCCCCTGTGATAATCTTCTATAGTTCATTGTTCTAGAGGGCAAATAAAAATAGCACTAATTACTCCATTCCTTACACTTTAGTATCTACTTTTTGTAAAGCAACGACATAAATTAAAGATGTAGAAAAAATTAAGCAGGTCAACAGCTGCCAAAAGTAGTGGATTTCTGTGTTGGGGTGGAACAACACTGTTGTTCTGCAATGAGCTAATTCAAGGAAATAAGCTTCTTAAAACAACTGCTTTTCCATCATAGCTAGTTTCCTCTTGGTTTGGCTCCCTAAAACAGTTCACAGGCAGTAGACAGAAAAACTCTCTCAGCAGCAGTTAATAAGATCTTTTATGCAATAACAAATTATGTCCTTTACCAGAGGCAGCCTTTAGAAGGTTTACTTGTGAGCTTTTAACACAGTAACAGTCCATTAAAACTATAAGATAAAGAAAAAACATGAAACAAACTTATGAAAAGCAGTAAATGTTATACCAAAACACTTTTGCAGCCATTAGAATATGGTGAGTAAAAGTATTATCACCAGAATAAATATCAGCAATAAGAGATCAAAAAAACCTCAGTAACAATATTCCCTTAACCAAATCAGAGAAACTAAAAATGAGAGATGAGGTTATTTTCTACTTTAACATTGTCATATCATTAGAATTTTGTATGACTAGAATTATTTACATTTAGCTCTTAGGCAACAAGTACAGTAAGAGAATGTTAACATTTCATTCCCATGAAACTAACACAATGCAGTCAAAATTATAACTTTTTTTGTCCATTAAGATTCGCTCCTTCACACGAAAAGGTCAAAACTGTAATGGTCTAAAAGACATGTTTAGTTTACTATCTTTAACTCTGCCACCTCTATTGGCCCCATTTCCCTTATGTCTATCAGCAGATGCACTTGCATTCACAATAATACATGTAGATATATTAAATAGTGAAAGGATCAGTTAGAGCACATTGGCAGATCTGGGCATACATCAGCAGCTGACCTGGACAGCCAATGCCCTCAGAGCAAAAAAACCCCTGTGTGTAACTCCTGCGCCTGTGATCAAGCATCAAAGATGTGTTTACATGCAACAGGAATAGCATTTTTGAAGAAGGGTTCCTTCGGAGAGCTGGCCAAGACAATGACAAATCCCACCGATACGGTTACATGTCGATCGATCTCTTTATTGCCCCGGACAGCTCAATATACATAGTTAAGCAGTGTCCACACGCCTGCTCCTTAACAGAGTTGGTCAGTTACAGGTTTACACGCGACAGGGTTTTATTGGGTAGTGCCACTGAACTATGCAGGCGGCTCTCGCCCCCCCTCTCCCCCGGCAAGGCTCTTCACAGAACAGCACCTCCTCTGCTCCATGGCCCAAGGCAGCTCCAAGGACAGAGGCTTTATTTAGGGCCAAGCTGGGTTGTCCAAACCTTTAAAGGGATACCGCGCCTCTGCTCCACAAGAAATTCCTCTACATATCCCCCTTTTTCTTTTTTGGACAACCCACGCTTCGTCCGCTAGCTTGTTCATCGTTTTCTTGATTACACTTATCAAACAACTAAACATAACTAACCCTATAACAATTAAAACTCCAATAAACAAAAACGCCTTAACTAAACTCTTAATTCATCCTGTCAAAGTTCTCACACCCATCACCCTAAATCATCCAGACCCGCAGTCGCTGGGGAGCTCCTGTTGCAGCAAGGTTTCTGAAGAACCCTCCCAACAATTGGGAAGTCCTACGCAGTGTGTCCACTTGTAGGTGAGGTTTCCAAAGTCACTGCAAGAGGGTTCAGCATTTATACTATTAAATAAACAACCTTACATAACGTTGAATGCAGGAACATCTGGTGTTGTTTGCTCTGTTGAATTCTTCTCACAGCTTGGCCAGGGCTGAAGGAAGAATACAAGAGAGTCTCCCTATCTATTTTGGTCCTTAATCACATGGAGACGGTCATTGAAGTTTTGCTGGGTCACATGCTGTTGGTCACATGCTGTTCCACAAATTAATAAGAAAAAGCAAAAAAAATAAAAGATATGAGGTGACCTGAGATGTAACAACTTGAATCTATTTCAAGTTATTTAGAATAGTCAAGGCACAGGTCAACTGTGTTAAACCAAAAGGCAAAATTCAACGTAGAAATTTAAGAGTAGATACATATAGGAAGGAAAACAATCCTAAACCACCTGGTCTCCAACTGATCATTATCTCTCATGAATGAGATACTTCTGTTATCACAAAACATGACATCCAGTTATCACAAAACATCAAGTTGATAATCGCTTTTCAAACCACAACGAGAGGAAAGAAAAGTGGAAAAAGTCCATGTTAGCCAAGGGTATGGAAAAAAAAAAAAGAAAATAACTATTGTTCACAATTTACCATAAGCAATTCACAAAATCCCCCCCATTTCAAAATTAAGATTAGTGGAAAAAGTTCAGAGAAAGAAAGTAGACCAACCAGTATGGACTAGCTTCCATGTCAAGAATGACTAACTAAGAATCTTGAAAAAGAGGTGATAGGGTTAAGATGGGGCAGGGCTTATAAAAATCTTGAGTAATCTGGAGATGGGCCTGAGAGGTATCAATGGAATTTAATGCCTTTGATCTGACAACTGGATCAGAAAACAAACAAACATGAGGTAATGTACCTTTGAGCAGCAGATCTTACTGACATAGTTTCTGAGGTACCAAAACCATACAATCCTGAGTTGCATAAAAGAATGGAAGGAAAATCCACTGAGTGTATTTAGACTACAGATATTTAGAACTTAACCTAAAAAATCAGAACTCACTCAAAATTAAGAAACTAATCCAGTTTCACAGCAGAATTATCTTTCTCTGGCCCACAAGTTGTTGGAGCCTGGAAGATCATGTGGAAAACAGTATCATATTTGCCAACCCATGCTCCCATACATAACCCTAGACCTGAGCCTAGACTAAATTAGCCAATAATGGAAATGCCGAGCCCACTACTGGCCAAGAACATGAACAGGGCAGAAGGGAATAACTAATTTGTGGAGATTTAAAAAAAAAAGAAAATCTCAGTGAGACTAGTCTGTCTTCCCTTCATTTCAGATATTATGTATATGTACACTATGTATACATACACACACATATATATATATACATACCTGCCTCAACTATTTCCTAGTTTTCTAGGAATTAGCATTCTACAGAAATTCACAGCATTTGTGCTTCATTAGTTATGCAATGCCTTCTTGGTAGGTTTGTCATTGATACTCCTTGTATTTGAGGGTCTTTAATTTAAAAAGTTTTGGTAGGAGTTATTTCTCATATTGATTTCTACATAAGACACTGCTGTGGCTAGGTAAAGAATACTATGGGATGCTTTCAAATATTACCTGTGCTTTCGTTAGCAAAGCTGCTAACCAAAAAGAGATTTAATCAACTTCACAAAGTGTTTACAGGTCTGTCTAATTAGATAGTCACTACTGATACATGTGATGAAAACAAAAAAAAACCAAAACACCCACACTCTACACAACTCAAAGCCAGAATTTGTCATAAAACTTCACCCATTACTGTCTACAACTCCTGTTTCATTCTTTTTCAACCAGTTCCTGTTTCCTAACTACCATTCCCTTGCTGTGCATTACAAACATGAAAAGGCACAGGCATCAGATGGTCCTGCACAGGCTACTTTGTGCCTTTCTGAATCAGCATGCTCCAACATTCAACCTTATTGTTCAATCCAAGCGTTATTTTCCACTCTGTCTTCCTACTCTTGCCGAAGTAACACTTTGGCCAGTGCTGTAATCCAGCCAAACAGCCACACTTCCAAGTCTTTCCTTCCTGCACACACAAGGGTATTACACATCCAGAAGATACCAGGCTACAGAATTTCAGATGAACGAGTGAAGAGCATAGAGTAAGAATATCCCTTCTTACTCCTTTATCACATTGACAAGTATCAGGCAAGAATGTGTGAAAGGGGATAAATGCACAGAATAATCAATAGGTGCCTTGCTAATAAGATACCAGAACTACTTTACTGGCGATCTAATGGCTATACAGCTTCCCTCCAAAAAACAGCATGGGTTTGACAGTGGCTTCTTATTGACATTTTTTGGGTTTAAAAAAAAAAAAAGATACTACTGCAGTCAAGGAAAATCCAAAACATCTACTTAAGTCAGTCAATTCAATCAAAACTGATAGAATTTTACATTTCTGAATATCTGGAACAAAATTATACACTGAGTTGTACAGGCTCAGCATTAACCAAAGCATTACTTTAATCTCTGCTCTCAGCTTTACCTCCTTCCCACCTTGACACAACTCTAAACATTTTCAGATTTTTTTGCAGCACTTACCTCAACTCTAAAACTGCCCTCTGCAGTAGTTTTCTGGCAGTTTAGCATGCTGAACCAGCCCAGTGTCAGTGTCAGATGAGCACCAGTCAAGTGTCTGATGAGAACCAACATCAAGTGCAGGAAAAAGGAAAGGAACACAAGGATGCAGAGGAGGGTAGGGAAGAAAATATTTTTTTCCCTAGCCTTTTTCCTCAAGGCTGGAACGGGGAGAAAGTCAAGCACTCCTCCAATTAGCAGGCCTTTAGATGGACTTAACTACAATAGCTTTTAGTCGTACTACTATTTGAGAATTCTTTAAAAAGTTTTAAGAATGAGTCAAGGAGAATTATTTGATTACACAACATTAACTCAATTTTATGCATTACAGGTTTACATGGCAAAAACATCCATAAAATACCCAAGACAATATTGTATGTTGTTCAATTCCTAAACCTCTGCATCTTCATATGGCATTTAATATCTTAAGGAACTCCGAGTTCTCTGACTGTATCTTATTTACAAGACAATGGCTTCTCTTCGCAGTGTTTTCTTCTCTGCAGGAAAAGTCATACATAAATTAATCCACTCAAGTGATATAGCTCCAGAAAAGTAGATAATTTAAATTTATTTTGCAAATGTAGCTGCTAGTCCACGCAAATCCTACTTAATCACAAGAAGAATTTTCTTGTGGTTTTCTGTTGGTTGCTGTTTCAGCGTGTGTTTGTTTTAATCACAGCCCTAAAAGGTAGAAATAAGCCACAAGAGTGCCAGTTCCACTCCTCCCCCCTTGCGCTCCCAAGACTTCCAAACATTCCATGACTTCCAGATGATTTATATATACACATGTGCTCTAACAGCTCCTGTCTCTATGTACACTCAGTATTTTGAGATGCCATCTGATCAAACATCACATTCTATACCTTTCTGACTAGCTCTCGTACCATAAGGAAAATCGTCCGGATTAATTCTCTGCTGCTGTCATCCCTGCAGTACAGGAAACAAACTGTTGCCATAGTTTATATTATTCTGTTTTTTCTATTCCATTTGGTTTGGAATAATACAAATTTTAAAAGTGACAGCTATTAGAACATTTGCTTATGGCTTGAATATACCAAAGGAAATGCAACTACATGTAGTATGTATATTTTATAGGTAGGTAAGGGTTTGAGGTGAGAAAGCTTAACTTAGTCCACTTGATGTTTTACAGAATCATCTTCCTAAAGAATATTTATGTGAAAATAATGCAAATATATTAGAGTTTGTCAAATGCCTATTTTCACCTTTTTACATTCACATTCAATGTCACATGCTATTAGACTATTAGTACCACAAAAAGAAGCTGCCACCATTATGAGGAATTGCCTTTTACAAAAACCCATCTTTTCACCTATGATACTCTAATATTCAAAAATAATGTAAAGCTTTAAGAATTACTCTTGATTGTAGCAGTGTCCAAAATAATGTGCAAGATCCAACCAGCTTTCACGGTGATACAAGGCACCATACTTGGTATCGCTGCTGCAACACACGTCAGAAAAAGGAAGTGTTAAGGGCTTCTGAGCCAAAGGAAGAAAGGCTTACTGCTTCCCCAGCAGTGCCTTATCATCCAAGTGAGAAAAACACTCATTTCCCCACCACCACCATTTGCAGACAAATACTCATCCCACTGCATTAGAGGCTGCCCTGACTAGACCCTCATGCATGATGCCTGTGAGCTCCAACTTAGGCTTATTTCTGCTCCTCCAGTCGGCTTCAGGGATGGGGCCTAGCAGGAGACAAGGCTACTAGCATCACTCCATCAGGCAGCAAAGACATAGTCACACCTGGAGCAAGCCAGGTTAAGACTGTGCTCTTCTTCATAGGCTGAATCTTCCCTCCTGCCTCGCTTTCTAGTGAGCGCCAGCAGGGCTTTACTTTTAAACTGAACTTAACGACGTAAATGATTCTATGACTCGGTGGTTTTTCCTTCTGCCTACCGAACTGCCAGCGGCACTGGTCACTCCCACTCCTTCTCGGCAAGCGGGAGGCAGCCTCACTGCCTCGGGGCGCCGCGGAGGAGCGCCTCGTCCGTCCCGGGGCTGCTCCGCTCCCCCAGCCAGAGTCGCCCCGGGAGCACTTCCTCCTTTCGGCCAGTAGCGACGGCTTATTGAAACAAATTAAAACAAGCTCTCAGCCACCCCAGGCGCTGGACTTTGGCCCTCTCCTGAGCTGTACTCTTCTACCTGGACAGGTAGCCCCGGCACCACTCGCTGCAGAGAGGCGACACGGCCCCTCCACAGGCTACAGTGGCCCCCCGGCGGCAAGCCAGCCCGTCCCGCGCGGCGGCCCCGTTCCTCCGCACACAAAGCGCCGGCGTCGTCCTCAGGCGCTGCCCCCCGGCACCTCCCCGCTTCCTCCCGCTCTCACCGGAGCCCCGGTCCCTCTCGGCGTCCTCCTCCTCCTCCGGCCGCTGCCCATCCCGCTCCGCCGGCCCGCGCTCCTCGCCCTGCACCTCCACCGGTACCACCGTGAAGCTGGTCGGCATTGTGCAGGCCGCCCCAGGACCCGCTGGCGCCTCCTCCCAGGGCAACGGACAGGGTGAGGCCGGTTCTGCCGCCTCCCTCACGTGAGAGCCATTTCCTCACGCAGCGGGGGGGCGGTGGCTCGGTGCCGGCCACCGCCCCCTCCCGCCCCCACCCCCGCCCCGCTGACTGGCGGTGCCAAGGGAGAGGCAGAGGCTCGGGGACGGAGGCGGTCGCCTTCGCGGGGGAAGCGGTGAAAGGAGAGGTAGGAGGAGGAAGATGAGGAGAATGAGGAAGAGGATGCTATGACTAGCGCTGATTTACATACACGCAACTTCCCAGCTCGGAGCCGAGGCAGGTCGGCGGGAGGTTTCGCTGTCCCGCGGAGGGAGAGAGGAGTGCTGGGGTGCTGGCAGGGAGAAGTGTCTACTGTAGTGCCATTGGGGAAAGAGCCCAAGAAGGGTGCATGCATACCTCTGTATGTGTGAAAGCCACCCTGGGTTGTTTTACTGGGTGTTAGCTCTCACTCTTTCTCAGACTTTGCCTTGAAGATATCCCTGCAGCCATAGAACCACCAAGTGGCTGCTCCTCAGCAGACAGAAACTGTCCCAAAGGAAACCGGTCATACCGTAGGGCTCCGATCCCCTAAGTATGTAAATAGATGGCAACATCCAGAAGGCACAAGCAAGAGCCTTGCAGGTCACCTTTTGGACAAGTGGAGATAAAAGTCCACTTGTGTGCCTTGGGACTACCAACATTTCTGTAGGCCCCCTTCAGGTACTGGAAGATGCTATAAGGTTTTCCTGAAGCCTTCTCTTCTTCAGACTGCACACCCCCAACTCCTCAGCCTGTCCTTGCAGGAGAAGTACTCCAGCCCTCTGGTCACCTTTGTGTCCTTCTTCTGGACCCTCTCCAACAGATTCATGTCCTCCTTGTGTAGGGGGCTGCAGAGCTGGGTGCAGTACTCCGGGTGGGGTCTCACAAGAGTAGAGCAGAGGGGCAGAATCACCTCCCTTGACCTGCTGGCCACACATCTTCTGATCCAGCCCAGGACACAGCTGGGTTTTTGGGCTGCCAGTGCACATCGCTGTTTCACATTAAGCGCTTCATCAACCAGCACTCCCAAGTGCTTTGCTGCAGGGCTGCTCTCAGTCCACTTGTTGCCCAGCCTGTATTTATGCTTGGATTTGCCCTGACCCAGGTGCAGGAGCTTGCACTTGGCTTTGTTGAACTTCATGAAGTTGGCATGGGCCCACGTCTCAAGTGTGTCAGGGTCCCTCCAGTGTTAGGCCCGCACCATGCAGCTTGGTGTCGTTGGCAAACTTGCTACTGATACACTCACTCTCGCTGTCCATTTCACCAACAAAGATATTAAACAGCACTGGTCCCAGCATTGACCTCTGGGGAATGTCACATTACCCAGCAGACCCTCCTTGTGGGTGAGAACAAAGTCCAACAGAGCATGTCTCCTTGTTGGCTCCTATATCATTTGGAAGAGGAAGTTATTATGTATGCACATATATATCTTTATTCTACTTGAGTCGTTAGCAGAGCAATGCTGTTGGTTCATGGGCAGGCTTTGCATGACACAATTTTATCTCTCAATAAACTCCTGTGCTTCTGTAATAAGAGCAAAACTTAAGTGTATTGGTTTGATAAAGCTTTCCATGGCTGAGCTTTGCAGAAGTTCTCAGACTGAATTGGGCCACTTTATCCTGTCATTAGTTTAGAGGCTAAACTGGTGCTTTTTAGTACATGAGGCTGGGTAGACTCTTGAGGTGCTATGATAGACAGCATGTATTGGGTCTGGCTGAAATGGAGGTAATTTTCCCCATAGCAGCCTTCATAGTGCTGTGCTTTGTAGTGGTAGCTAGAAGGCTGTTGATAACACATTGGTGTTTTGGCTACTGCTGAGCAGAGCTCACACAGCACCAAGGCGGTCTTTCTGTGAAGTTGTTAACAGTTATTGACTTGAGCTTGTATTACTCAGTAGCTTGGAACATTGATGCCTCCTTGGACAGCTAAGCTCCTAAAAACCATTAATGTGCAAAGGTATAATTTATTGATTTCTTTTGGGTTTGTTTAATTTCAGGAATGAAAGGCACAAAGCTATGGGTTTGTATCTTTTATGTTGTTTGGCATGCAACTTGCCATGTTTCTAAGCAGCTACAGAGAGAGAATTTTTTGAGACAACGCCAAACTTCCAAGTGAGAAGCTGCTTTTCTTTAGCATCTGCATTAAATGTTGATCCATCCACACAGGGCTTGTACTTTCAAAATACAGCAGTTCAATTCATTATAGCACTAGGGTGATTTTGTTCCTTGTCTACTTTATGTAGTGTTTCATGTATACCTTGAGCTGAGAGATTGTGGTGTAGAAAAGATGCCAAAACTGCAGAGACGCTTAGAATATGCGTATTAGATTTTTCTTACTGCAGTGCAAAACTCTCTGCGGGATGAAGGTAGGGACACCAATGCTCTTGTTTAGTACACTAGCATACCTTTCACGTGCACCTATTCCTTTCTCATGCTAAACTACTGCATTAGGGAGGGAAAACTTCGTTCATTATGGAAGCATTTAAAGCACCCCATCGGGGTGCTAGAGATGGAAGCTAGAGATGAATCAGTTTGGATTGGACATTGGGAAGAAGTTCTTTACCATTGGGGTGGTGAGACACTGGAACAGGTTGCCCAGAGAGGTGGTGGAAGCCCCATCCCTGGAAGTTTTTAACATCAGGCTGGATGGGGCTCTGGGCAACCTGGTCTAGTGAGGGATGTCCCTGCTCATGGAAGGGGGTTGGAACTAGATGATCTTTAGGGTCCCTTCCAGCTCTAACAATTCTATGATTCTATGATATTCCGTGATTCAGTTGTGCTTCATGAAGTCATTATCTGCCAAAATTAATAGCCTCTCCACCCTGTCAATAGCATCTGCTAGCAGACAGACTGAAATTGACTTGCAACATTAGCATTGCAGGTTAATCATTGCCAAAGTTTAAATTAATTGTGAAACAAGTTTCATCATGCCCAGTAAGTGAGAAGAACACAGAAGCATATTAAGAAAAAAAAAAAAAGAGTTTGTTTAGAGCAATACTTTGGGAGAAGAATATCAGGTAAAACCATTAAGATAGAACAATAGGAAATAATATTACCTTTATTTTAATACTACTTTGCTTTAACTGTGTTTTATTATTCTGCTGATAAAGAGTACCTGGCAGAAAAAAAAATCTGTGCATAATCCAGTTGCATTGTTTTCTTCTGAAGGGAACCTATGCTCAACCCAATTCTGGGAGTCCCTTCTGCCCACTGGGAACCCCTCATCTCTGAGCAGCAGCAGCACTGTCTGATTCCCTGATACGCCCTCTCTCAGAAGAGTGAATTCTCTGCTGGACTATACTATGGTTTCAGTAGAAAGGGAAGGAAGTAACTTCTTGCATACTCATTAAGGAGCAAGTGCAGAAGACGGCAACCAAGCTGGTGAAGGGCCTGGAGAATAGATCTTACGAGGAGTGATTGAGGGAGCTGGGACTGTTCAGTTTGACAAAGAGGAGGCCTGAAGAGGGTCCCTTCAGAGAGCCGGCCAAGTAACGACAATCCCACCAATGCGGCTACCTGTCGTCCTCACTTTATTGCTCCAGACAGCTCAATATATACAGTTAAGCAGTGTCCACGCGCCTGCCCCTTAACAAGGTTGGTCAGTTACAGGTTTACACGTGCCAGCGTTTTATTGGATAGTGCCATTCAACTATGCAGGTGGCTCTCGCCCCTCCTCTTCCCCCGGGGCCAACACATCCAGCCAAGCATCCACAAGGCTCTCACAAAACAGATAAACCTCCTCCTCCTTGTGCCCCAAGGTGAGTCAAAGGACAGAGCCTTTATTTAGGCCTAAGCTGGGTTGTCCAAACTTTTTAAAGGGATACCGTGCCCCTACTCCACAAGAAATTCCTCTACAGAGGCCGAGGGGGGACCTCATCATGCTCTACAATTACTTGAAAGGACACTGCAGAGAGGTTGGTGCTGGTCTCTTCTCACAGGTAATTAGGGACAGAACCAGGGGGAATGGTTTCAAGTTGCAACAGGACAAGTTTAGACTGGACATTAGGAAGAAACTCTTCAGAGAAAGAGTGGTCAGACACTGGAATAGACTGCCTAGGGAGGTGGTTGAGTCGCCATCCCTGGATATCATAGAATCATAGAATCATAGAATGTTAGGGATTGGAAGGGACCTCGAAAGATCATCAAGTCCAATCCCCCTGCCAGAGCAGGAACGCCTAGATTATGCTGCACAGGAACGTGTCCAGGCAGGTCTTGAATGTCTCCAGAGAAGGAGACTCCACAACCTCCCTGGGCAGCCTGTTCCAGTGTTCCGTCACCCTCACTGAGAAGAAGTTTCTTCTCGAGTTTAAGCGGAACCTCTTATGTTCCAGTTTCAGCCCATTACCCCTTGTCCTATCATTGGTTGTCACCGAGAAGAGCCTGGCTCCATCCTCGTGACACTCACCCTTGATATATTCGTAAACATTAATGAGGTCACCCCTCAGTCTCCTCTTCTCCAAACTAAAGAGCCCCAGCTCCCTCAGCCTTTTCTCCTAAGGGAGATGCTCCACTCCCTTAATCATCCTAGTTGCCCTGTGCTGGACTCTCTCCAGCAGTTCCCTGTCTTTCTTAAACTGAGGGGCCCAGAACTGGACACAATATTCCAGATGTTTAAGTGTTGCTTAGATGTGGTGTTGGGTGACATGGTTTAGGAGTGAACTTGTAGTGTAGGGTTAATGGTTGGACTCGATGATCCCAAGGGTCTTTTCCAACCTGAATTGTTCTATGATTCTATGACATTACTTTGGGATATGGCAATAGCACAGTTGAAACCCCTCAAGCAAGAAATTTTTAGAATCTACCCAGAGGAGTACTCTAAATAGCATGTTAATATGCTAGAAGCAGGCACTTTCTTACTGTTTTTAATCAACAAACTTTTGACTGTTATACATTATATTCTTCAGTATGTCTGCTGGATGAGGCCCCTCAGGGGACGTAGGCAAAATTAGATGTTTCTCTGCTTTGTTTGAATTGCAGTGACTCTATGCAAACAGGCTCCTTATTCATGTGTGAAGGTTCTCAAATACCAGCATTAAGGAAGTTTTGCATATTGAAAATCAGATATTGATTGAGTCAAGCAATGCACTTATAGCATTAGCAGTGTTAGTATATCTTCTCTATTGCCATTTTTGACACAGGCACCTGAATTCCTCCCACATGTTGTATTAAATTCCATGGTCTTAATGTAGTTTATTATTGTTTATATTTGGCTCTTCAGAAAATTGGAGCAATTGTCAGAATCAGCTGGTGGCAACTTTCCTTCTTCCTCCATAAATTCTGCCAATTTACTTTTTTTAAAAAATAGTATCAAGGATTCACCTTAGTTGAAATTAAACCCCCTAGATGTTAGTTATAATTTATCTTCCTTCCTTTTAATTTTCCTATGCTTCTCTGCTAGCATCTGTGATAAAGTCAAGTTGAAAATATGCACAAACTTAACTGTAAATCTATCTCTCTGTTTGCTTATAAGGAAACTCTGGTAGGTTCACCTTTTCGTCTTCCAACCAGAGGCAGAGTTTAATTTTTTTCCTCAGGTTCTATCTTTCTTTCCACTAGTGGAGGGTTGTAAAACAAAGATAGTCTGTTGGGATTGGCTGAGATGGAGTTAATTTTCACCCCTGCATCTCTCATAGTGCTGTGCTTTGTAGTGGTAGCTAGAAGAGCATTGATAACACATCAGTGACTGCCAAGCAGAGCTCATGCAGCACCACTGCTGTGTTTGTCCAACATTCACCCCAATAGTAGGATGGGGGTGGGCGAGATCTTGGGAGGGGACACAGTCAGGCCAGCTGACCCAAACTGACCAAAGAGGTATTCTATACCATATGACATCAGCTCAGATATAAAAGTGAGGAGAAAGAAGCAAGGCAGGTGGCATTCATTGATTGTGCTTGTCCTCTGGAGCAACCGCTATGCTATTGAAACCCTGCTTCCTGGGAAGTGGCTGGATATCGCCTGCTGATGGGAAGTAGAGAATAATGTTTTTGTTTGGCTTTGCTTCCGTGCTTGGCTTTTGCTTTATTAAACTGCTTTATATCGTGACTCATAGGCCTTTTGTTATATTTCCCTCTTCCCTGTCCATCTAAGAAGGGGCAGTGATAGAGCAGCTTTCCTGGGCACCTGGCTTCCAGTCAGGGCCAAACCACCACAGATAGATACAAAAGTTTTATGAACTGTAGTAGCAAACTGGCCTATTATTTCTCAATAAAGGGAGTAAATATCTTTTATGTGTCAGGAAAGCAAGCCAGCTTAATGAAATTGCAAACTGATAGAAAACTGCTAATCTAAATGAAGCCTTTCTATAACCTATTACAATGGCTACATTTAGAGCTTCAAATATGAATACTGACTAAAATTATAATACATCTTATCACACTGAAATGCTAATTAACATATTTATATTCCCTTTGTATAATCCTGTAAATCTAAATAAATATTAAAATTCATATCTGTATTATATTTCCATTTTTTTTAAAAAAAAATCATAATTTTCACAATAGTTGAGAATACTTAGAATTGTGAATGGTTAAGTTTGTAAGGGACCTCGAAGATCATCTAATTCCAACCCCCTTGCTGTGGGCAGGGACACCTCTCTCCAACTAGCCAGGTTGCTCAAAGCCCCGTCCAACGTGGCCTTGAATATCTCCAGGGATAGGGCATCCACAGCCTCCTTGGGCAACATGTTCCAGTGCTTCACCACCCTCATGGTTGATATGTGGAAGTTTGTAGGTTGGGATATAAATTTGAGAACTGTTTGTGTTTGAGAATTGTCTGGGTTCTATAGTTGAGGATGATTGTTTGTGTCTGTAGTTTGGGACGTAAATTTCAGAATTATTTTGTTAATCCAGAAGGGGGGATATGCAAAGTGTGGGAAAGCATAAGGGGGAGGCCAGCAGCTCTGGTTACAGAGCTGCGTGGTGATTGGCTGGTGCAGGATCCAAAGCACCAGGCAGAGGAAGTTCGTGGCTGAGGAAAACTTGGAGCCTTCCTCAGGAAGACCACCAGAGCACACCTGAGGACCACCAGAGAACTGCACTGCACATGCGAACTGGGCAGGGACTTGTGTTAATGAAGGCATGACTATGCATGTAGGCAACCTATATATGTTACAGTTTCCCCATCCCCGGTGCGCGTACACTTGAAGGAGAAATCCTGTACGTGCCCAGCACCGTAATAAAGAATACCTGCTTAATAACTTCGGTTATTGAGTTTCTTTGCATCATGGTGAAGAATTTTTTCCTAATACCTAATCTAAATCTAAATCTATCCTCTTTCAGTTTCAGCCCATTGCCCCTTGTCCTATCAATACAGACCCTCATAAAAAGCCCTTCTCCAGCTTTCCTGTAGGCCCCTTTCATGTATTAGAAGATTTCTACTAGGTCACCCTAGAGCCTTCTCTTTTCTAAGGTGAATAACCCCAACTCCCTCAGCCTGTCCTCATAGCAGAGGTGCTCCTGCCCTCTAATCATCTTTGTGACCCTCTTCTGGACCTGCTTCAGCAGATCCATGTCTTTTTTGTAATATGGGTTCTAGAACTGGATGCAGTACTCCAGGTGAGGCCTCACCATTGCAGAGTAGAGGGGTGGAACGACCTCCCTCAACCTCCTGGTGTAGACAGAAATATGTAAAACAGGCCTCGGGCAGGAATGTAAGCAAAGTCATGTAAGCAAAGACCGTGGCTGGCACCCTAGAGGAGGCAATTGTTGTATGGGCCCTTGGGAATCAAGGACTATCAATTGTGTCTTCAAGGACAATCAGCTGTGGCTGTTCCCTGGAGGAATGCATAGATTAGCAGACTCCAGTCAAGAAGGACTCCACAAAGAAGAGAGATGGGCTAAAGATAAGACTTTCTATGGGAAGTTCCGAAAAAACACCTCTCCATCAGCCACAAGGGATCACCAGAAGACCACCGAAGACCTCCAGGGAAGTCTTTCAGAGATCCAGGCCGCATGGGTAATAACTATGTGTGGTAATTACAGAATCACAGAATGTTAGGGGTTGGAAAGGACCTCAAAAGATCGTCTAGTCCAGCCCCCCTTCCTAGAGCAGGGTCACCTACAGTAGGTCACACAGGAATGCATCCAGGCAGGTTTTGAATGTCTCCAGAGAAAGAGATTCCACAATCTCCCTGGGCAGCCCATTCCAGTGCTCTGTTACCCTCACAGTGAAAAAGTTTTTCCTAATATTTTTGTGGAACCTCCTATGTTCCAGTTTGCACCCATTGTCCCTTGTCCTGTCATTGGACATCACTGAAAAGAGCCTGGCACCGTCCTCCTGACACTCCCCTTTGACGTATCTATAAACATTAATGAGGTCACCCCTCAGCCTCCTCCAAGCTGAACAGCTCCAACTCATTCAGCCTTTCTTCATAAGGGAGATGTTGCACTCCCTTAGTTACTGGAAATAAAATTAATATGTATAATCTTTCTGGGAAAACTGATGCTTATGTATGTAACAGGTGGATATAAGCTTGGACAGGTAACAGACATGGTATGCATGGTAGGCGGAATTATCCCCCCATGCATCTGGCCGCAATAAAGAAGTGCCTGCTTTCTAATACTAAAATCGAGTATAAAAGAGTTCTTCATTGACCAGATTTTGGTAACACGGTCACACTTCTTTTGATGCAGCGCAGGACATGGTTTGCTTTTTGGGCTGCAAGTGCACACTGCCAGCTTGTGTTGAGCTTTTCATCAACTGACATGCCCAAGTCCTTCTCCTCAGGGCTGTTCCCAATCTGCTCTCTGCCCAGCCTGTATTTGTGCTTCAGATTGCCTCAAGCCAGGTGCAGGACCTTACCCTTGGCCTCATTGCACTTCATGAGGTTGGTATGGGCCCACCTCTCAAGTCTGTCAAGGTCCCTCTGGATGGCACCCCTTCCCTCCAGCATGTCAACCACTCCACAGAGTTTGGTGCTGTTGGCAAACTCGCCGAGAATGCATTCTATCCCACTGCCCATATCGCCAACAAAGATGTTAAATAGCACTGTTCCCAGTACCCATCCTTGCAGGACACCACTTGTCACTGGTCTCCACTTGGACAGTAAGCCTTTGATCACAATTCTCCGAGTATGACCATTTTCACAGAGGTATCCAAGAAAAATAGACAGGGCTGCTACAAAAAGTCAAAATTTATTCTAACCCAAAAAGCACCACACACTCCGTCAAAGTATATTACAGATTTGAATGCAAGTTGGGAATTATCACTACAAAACTGGTTAGGAATTTACTACTATTCCAATAGAAATATGACCAAAAATGTGCACATACTCACTCAATAAAAGGGGGAAACCCCCTCACTCAAGGGTACTGATGTGGAAAAACCCAATGACTGAAGTTATTAAGCAAATATTCTTTATTATGGTACTGGGCACGTATGGGATGTCTCCACCAAATATATGAGCGCCGGGGATGAGAAAACATTGACATATATGGGTTACCTACATGCATATTCATGGATTCATTAACACAAGTCCCTGCCCAGTTCACATGCGCATTGCAGCTCCCTGGTGATCCTCAAGTGCATTCTGGTGGTCTCCTGGAGGAAGGCTCCAAGTCTTCTTTGGCCACGAATTTTTGACCTCTTCTTCTGCCTGGTGCCTTGGATCCTGCACCAGCCAGTCCCCTGCAGCTCTGCAACCAGGGCTCCTGGCCTCCCCTTACACTCTCCCGCAGCTTGCACATCCCTCCTTCCAGACAGACCAAAACAACTCTGAAATTCACCCCCAAGCTACAGAACACAAACAACTATCCCAAACTACAGAACACAAACAATTCTCAAATTTATATCCCAAACTACAGATTTCCATATATCAGTACCCAGCAAATCACTCACTCACGGAGAGGGCAAGGGCTCTCTCAAGGATATATCCAGAAGCATCGCTCACCAGTGGGGGGTGGTGGACACTCTCAATCCCAGGAAGTTTCCTTGGATCCCTGACTGCAGACCCACTGCTCTGAGGAGGACCAACTCAAATCTCAAATTGCCTCTAAGGCGGGCACCTGTTTATACCCAAATCAAGTCTGGGTGTGGTCAATTTCTAATTAGCTCAGAAGCCAGTGTGCAAAAGACATGGCAAACAAAGTCATCAGGCCTCATCAGGCCTTGACAGCAGTCGAGTAATGCAAAGGCAAATCCTGATTTGACTTGCACCCCCATAGGGACGCCTTTGGGTGAGGTCTGAACACTTGGTCTCACCAAGTGCTGCCCCGGGATGCTTAGGAAATCTTTATAGAGCTGCTTATAATCTAATACATCTGTAACTTTTGCACATGCTTTGCAGTCACTATCACTGGCAATCAAAACGAATTTGTGTATCTGTTGCTTCAGTAAATTGTATTTGATTCCAATCTGATTGTGTGAATCTCCATTGACCCTTTATCCACAGTGCCTAGTCATGTGAGTATTTGATTCCAATCTGGCCATGTGAGTCCCTGTTGACACTGATCCACGGAGTTTGGCCATGTGATTATATTGCCACACTTGTGAAGGCTGACCTCGTAATTCCAGGGGTGCTATCAGATCGAAGGCATATATTGACACCCTTGTGAAGGATGGCCTCGTAATTCCAGGGGCACTGCCAAATTGAAGGCATACAGGTGTGTCATGTTAGTAATGATGAACCTAAGCCCAGCCACCCCCAGCCCCTCTGATATCTGAGGACAAACTCTAATGCAAGAGGGCTTAGTTTCTGACAAACTGATTTGCCCCTTTATCCACGGAATTTGGTCATGTGACTTTTTGCAACAGCAATTGATGCCTCTTTTAACGCGACAGAAATTGGTGTCTCTTGTTAGCAATAGGAATTGTTGCCTCTCTCTCCTTTTAACACAACACCTTCTCCACTATTCCTGAGTGTGCTACAATGAAACTAATAAACAAAATTATTTTTGTGTCTTTATTTGGTGGTCATATCTTAAAAATAATTGGCCCTGAAAGAAAAAATGTATAGTTTTCTGTAGCTTACTGGTTTTAGTCTGAAAGTGTTAGCAAACATGGGTTCCCAGAAGAGCTTTTCTGAACTGACACTGATAGAAAAGATAGATGATACTGCCATATTGATGCATCTGAGCTGTCACACTGTATTATATTGAATAACAATGACATGTTGAGGACACTTTTTTAAATGTTTCAGCAGAATAAATCAATGAATGTTAATAGAAGGAGTAGGGCTAGAGAAAGGGTGAAGAAAAAAAAGAATAAAATTAGTACATTTTTTTGCTTAAAGTAACACCTAGAAGTTGTAAGGAATACGGAACTGTAAAAAAAGCAACTAAAGGTGATATAACCGAAATCAGCTGTAATTAATTAACAAAATTAAGAGAAAGTCATATATGCTGCCTACCAACTAGCTCCTAGAAACAGGAGTCAATTAAGGCCAGTGTGCAAAATGAACAATGCTAGCAAAGGACTTAAGCAGTAACAGGAAAATAGTCTACTGGCAGTAAAAGGAAGCCCAACTAATGGTAAATACAGAAGATAAAGTATTTGTCTTCATCTTTCATTCAAAGTGAAAAGATTTGCTAATGACTAGCAAAATTAAACACCTATGGCAACTTTGGCCAGAATTAGAAAAGAACAAACTACAGAATGCTTGTAGTAACTGAATGTTTTGAATTCATGGCATGTACTGAAATTATCCTTATCATATGAAATGACTATATAAAACAATCTTAAAGCTATTAGTGGATACCCATATTTTTTGCATCTGTTAAGACTGTGACCATACAATTACCACCTAGACAGTCTTGCTTTGTCTCTTTCATCCCTAACTGTCTTTCAGTCCAACATCTCTTTTTCCAGTAAAGTGTTATGATCAAGCATCCATCTCTTACACAACTCTACTGCCCTTACATTTTGAGAATATTTGAGAAAACTGATGAAAACTGCTATTCTGTCACCAAGGCAAAGGGTTTTCTTTTGCTTAAGAAGTGTGGATCGGAGAATTGGGCAGTGAGATGGATTGGGCACTGGCTGAAGGACAGGGTTCACAGAGTTGTGATCAGTGAGGCAGAGTCTAGCTGGAGGCCTGTGGCTAGTGGTGTCCCTCAGGGGTCGGCACTGCGTCCAGCCCTGTTCAATATATTCATCAATAGATGAAGGGATGGAGTGTACCCTCAGCAAGTTTGCTGACGATACGAAACTGGGAGGAGTGGCTGACATGGCAGAAGGCTGTGCTGCTATTCAGTGTGACCTGGACAGGCTGGAGAGTTGGGCAAGGAGAAACCTAGTGAAATTCAACAAGGGCAAGTGTCAAGTACTGCATCTGAGGAAGAACAACCCAGTTTATCAGTACAGGCTGGGGGTGACCTGTTGGAGAGCAGCTCTGGGGAGCAGAACCTGGGAGTCAGGACAACAGGCTGACCATAAGCCAACAATGTGCCTGTGTGGCAAATAACTCCAATGCCATTCTGGGATGCATTAAGAAGAGTGTGGCCAGCAGGTCAAGGGAGGTTCTCCTCTCCCTCTACACCAGGTGAGGTGAGACCTCACCTGGAGTACTGTGTCCAGTTCTGGGCTCCCCAGTTTAAGAAGGACAAGGAACTACTGGAGAGTCCAGCACAGGGCCACTAAGATGATGAGGGAACTGGAGCATCTACCTTATAAGGAAAGATACAGAGAGCTGGGTCTGTTTAGCCTGGAGAAGAGGAGGCTGAGGGGAGGGTCTCATCAATGCTTATAAACATCTAAAGGATGAGGGTCAGGAAGATGGGGCCAGACTCTTCTCAGTGGTGTCCAGTGACAGGATAAGGGGCAATGGTCACAAACTGGAAAACAGGAGGTTCAACTTAAACATAAGGAAATACTTCTTTACTGTGAGGGTGACAGAGCACTGGGACAGGCTGCCCAGAGAGGTTGTGGAGTCTCCATGTCTGCAGAGTTTCAAAACCCACCTGAACGTGTTCCTGTGTGATCTTGTTAGGTGATCCTGCTCTGGCAGGGGCATTGGACTAGATAATCTTTTGAGGTCCTTTCCAATCTCTACCGTTCTGTGATTCTGTGATTCTTCTGAAGAAGCTATCATCTTGATTTATGCTTCTATCTACTGACCTTTTTTTTTTGGTTTATTTGGGAATAGTTTCTTTACCAATTATTTTCAAACATCTGGAACCAGATTAATTTTACGTAAACTGAAGCAATGCAGGGGAAGCATCGTGAAAGGGACCTAGATTTTATTTTTTCTTATCTAGTATATATGTCCAGAGAGATATCTCAGTCAAGTCTTCCTGGACATACAGCCTATACCATTGAAAGAATACTTTGGCTGGCAATCGCTTAAGACAGCATCCTGAATAGCACGTCATACCTGCAGAACATTCTTTTACATGGTTATACCTTTATGTAGAAATGTGGTGGTGAGAATCCCATCTGACAAACAATGTCAAAATATAAATGTATAGATTATGTACTTAGAACTTCAATGTTAAAATCTTAAAATTCTGTAGAGAAGTGTACTGCTGTAAAGAGCACTTTCCACTATTTCAGCTCATCATTCTGCTACATGCAAAACATTTTTCTGGAGAGAGTGAATGTCTTAAGTCACTCCCACTCTAGAGATTCTGTGGCCTCTAAGAATACATTTTCCCTCTCAATATTAAGGGCTCAAATATATAAAATGACTGTTACTGTAGGATTTATACTTGATATGTATATAGTGTGCTTATACTGTAAAAAGAGTATATATATATATGTGTGTGTATATGTACACACCCTGATATATGAATCTCCTTATAATTCCTATAGGATTAGAACAAGGAGACTGAATATCTCCTTAACCAGATTCATTGTTCATCCTGTCAAAGGCAGGGAAATAGGCAGCAGCAAGTCGTATCAGAGAAAGGAGTTAGGAATTGCTCAGTTAGCTCAGAAACTGCTGCAATATTCCCCTCTAAACAGACTTTGTAAAGAACACTTTTCCTCATAATTGGACAAGAGAAAAATGGAACATAGGTAGAATGAACTGCCCATGAGAAAGATTACATAGGAAGAGACTGGGAGGAAACAGTTGTCGTAAGTGTATACAATGTGTTTAGGCTTGAATGGTTACTTCTTGTCTAGGTGAGAGAATAGGAAACTTAGAAAAGCTAGGAAATAGATGCAGCCTTGACCTGAGCGAGGCAGGGAAGAGAGAGAAGAGCTGGAGCTGTGACTTTCACGTTGACCTTCTGCAGTTCAGTGCAGAGTAACATCCATGCCCTTCCTCTGGTGTTCCACATGTAGAGTCCACCATTTTTTTGCAAGACTAAAAGCTCTTTATCAGATTTCCTCAGTGTCATTTGACTCTGCTCAAGCTCTAGAACTTCTTTCTTTATACCGCTTCTTCAGAAGCATGAATTTTAATCAAACCCAAACAGCAAAGGTGGTCCACAGAGTACGGCTGCAACCACAGGGGTACGCTGCCCACATCCACATCCACCTGTGTGACCTGCTGTTTCTTCTTTCTGCTAGCGTATTCTGTATCTTTATCCGCTTCTAGATCAGTTCACTGCATGCCATTGTTCCATAATAACTCAACACAGGCATACCACTCTCTCTTTGTATGTAGTCTGCCAGGCCAGCCGTGTGTCATCTTTGTTGTTTCTAAATTCTCCACAGCCAAAACCCCAATCCTTTACCAGCTGATACCAGACTAATTTCATTAGAATATCCCAGCTTCACCAAATGTATTCTGAAAAATCATACCTCTGTCCATGTTGTTTTGTTTTGTTTGTCTCCACTTGCTGGGCTTTTATCCACGTCTAGCTCATGTCTGACCTCATTCTAGCAGCTGGAGAAAGTTAGCACACTGCCATGCTCTTCCTTCCTAAAGCACTGAAGCGTGTACCCCTCTCCTATTCTTCCTTACTGTTGGCTATGTAACACTGTTGCAAGACCACTGTGCTACAGACCATAGGCAGATTTTACACTGTTAAGTTGATGCAGTATTAGCAGTAATAATAGAAATAGAAGAGGGTGGTTCCCTCTAACTTTAAAAGCATATGGGAACGCCAACAAATTAGAACATGTAGGAGGGCTATGCCCCAGTCTTAGAAAGCCACCAAGAAATCCCCAAGCAAGCCCCACCACATACAAAGATGCTAATCCTGTGAGTCTGACCAAGAGACCCATAACTGTCACCCAAGCTGCCAGAATGACCATGACAGTTCCTGGGGCAGCATTTGAGCTTTGCACTGTGCTGGAAGATACATGCAACACTGCATGTTAAAATGGAAAAACAGAACAAAAATACTGACTTTGGGAGAATGTGTAGACAGGAGCCATAAGTGTGAGCAATTTGGTGCAGGCTAGGAAGTCTGCAAGCTTCTTAGAAGACTAAAAGCTGAGCGTCAGGGCAGTGGACAGCATCCTATTGTGGTTCTGATGGCAACTCCTTGATAAAAAAAAAGTCATTTGGGACATATATCCATGTTTTCTGCATACTCTTTATGTCATCAGAAACATAGCTCTTCCCTGCCTCTAGATTTTTGAATACAGGCATGAAACACAGGTACTTCTTTAGACTACAGATCTATCTATAAGCACATTGCACTCTTCCAGTCTTTACATCTGTGTAATGCTTTACATGCAGACTTTGCATTTCTCACAAAAAAAAATCATAACCAAATAAACTGATTCTTTTTTTTTTTTTTTTTTAATAGCCAGGGCTATGTTAACATCTGCAAATATTTCCAGACCTGCACATCAGTCTGCAGCTGGGGTACTTTGTAGAGGAATTTCTTGTGGAGCAGAGGCGCGGTATTACTTTAAAAACGTGGACAACCCAGCTTAGGCCTAAACAAAGGCTCTGTCCTTGAAGCTGCCTTGGAACACGGGGAGGAGGAGGTTTTATCTGTTTTGTGAGAGCTTTGCGAGAGGCTTGGCTGGAGGTGCTGGGCCCGGGGGGAGAAGGGGGGGCGAGAGCCGCTTGCATAGTGGAATGGCACTACCCAATAAAACGCTGGCGCGTGTAAACCTGTAACTGACCAACTCTGTGAAGGGGCAGGCGCGGGGACACTGCTGAACTGTATATATTGAGCTGTCCGGAGCAATAAAGCGAGGACGATCTGTAGCCATATTGGTGTGATGATCGTTAACTTGGCCGGCTCTCCGAAGGGCCCCTCTTCAGTACTTTACTCCCACATCCATGTTAACTGCACAGGCATATGACAAGCAGAGCTGGCAAGATGTACAGTTATGGATATGATTACACCACCTGTGACAAATATCGCACCAAAGTTTCTTGCCTTGAATAACTTTCTGCCATCCTTAGCCCTGTGGTAAGTTTGATTGTGTGAAAGGAAGATGATGTTGAGAAAGCAATAGTGATGATTGGCTTAAAAATACCCCCCAAGTTTTTCCCCTCAGATAGAAAGATGATTTGTATATAACATGCAGTAGGTCTTCAGATAAGGCGATCTCACTTGGTACGAATTTCCTCTGCACAAACCATCCCAGTTTATACATCTGTCAGATCCCTCACCACTCTAAGTCCTGTAAGACTCCCAGCAAAAGAGAGGTTATTGTTACCATTACTTAGATCAATTAAATAGTTCCACTTTTTCTCTATGATTTTAGAATGGGAGATCAACTGTAGGGTTCTGTGTCCTATGCTCCCAACTGCTTTCATAGTAATGAAAGCCAAAAAGAAAGTCTGATCAAAACCACAGCTTTCATTTACTCTGTAGGAGAGTACTAATGCAGTCTAAAATTCTCTCTGCTTTCATATTGCTTAAATTAATAGTGGGAGAATACAAAGAGTTGTGCTTGCTGACAGCTTCAAGATGGAACTGAGCAAAATCACCAGGTTCACACAGTTGGCATGCATGATCTAAACATTTCATACAGTGCTTGTAGTGATACCTGGCCTAAATTAACAAATTTGTATTCTTCTTTGTATTGCCTAGCTCCAAATCCCTGGATGTGCCATTATCATTGCTTCACATCCTCCCATGGATGGTTCTTGCTCTATCTCCTCTGCTACGTTTGGGTTAGAGGTAACAGTCTGTGTTCAAATGCTTATCACAACCTGTGTGTGCTGCCAGTGGCCCCTCCTGGTAAACATCCTCATTGTGAACTTGTTCACAATGGCCACAGTCCTTTGTTCTATCGAGTGAATACAGTATCAAGAATGTTCCTTCCAGAGGACCCTCTTCTGCCCTAGCAGGACGCATGTCCACTGCCCAGCAGACTCAGAAAAGCAGTTTGCACTTGTGGGACTTGTGATTACCATAAACACTCTCTAGCAAGAGGCTCATAATGCAAAAATTGTTTAGCTTTACTAATTAGTACTTTGTTAAAACAGTGTTTTCTGTTTTGCTGGGCCAAGATGTATCTGCAACACCAGCGCTTTTATGCCTTCCACCTTACCTGCTACTCCACTGTACCCAATAATGACTACAGTCTTCACCTCTGCAAAACCTTCACTGTTGTTTTTTGGTACCCTTAGTCTTTCAGCCATACTTGTTGTCTCTAAGACCACATGTCTGCAAGCTGCATACCAAAGCCTGGGTCTTGCTTCTTCCACAGTAATCACAGTCTCAGTACAGTCTTTATTTCATTCTTGGTCTTCTGCTTTTTGTTTGCAACATCAACCTAAGGATAAGCTTCAAACCCAACTATTATTAGTCTTACAAGTTGGTGTAAGCTCCCCCACATCTGCATGTAAAGGGTACTTCCCCACACCCACATTCTCTGAGTGAAACTTTGAAATCAAATTCATGGCCCCAGCTGATGTGGTCTTTTATAAGAAGTCCTTTGGACTCAGACTGCCCACTAATATCTTCTCATAAGGACATCTGTACAACACATGGTTCTCCTGTGATAGTACGGCTTTTTAAGCACTTTTTGAGTACATTGCAGTAGTATGTACTCCACCTACTTTTACTACCCTTGGCAGAAAAACTAAAACATTTTGCAGGACTGTGCAACTGACTCTCTTCTCTAATTCCAAATCTAAGAGTGAAGAATTTGTCCCAGGGCTCCTTGTGTATTCAGACAATACAGCTGTCTTCTTTTCTGCTGGCAGGAGTCTCCCGCACTGTAAATGTCAGGAGTCCAGCCACCATCCTACTATGTTGCTTAATAGAAAGCCATTAGGACAATGTGTGACATGAGCAGTGTTTTGAATTTGTTTATTGTAGCACTGGCCTCATCTGCTTTGAATACTGCACAAGTTGTTGAGTAACCATTATGCCTGGCCTTAGAATTTGAATTTTAATAGATTAAAATCACATGGGATTTACCAGTAATAGTCAAAATCTTAATGTATTTTGTAAGCCATGTTCTACAGCCACAGGAACAGAATCACAGAACTGCTGAGGCTGGAAGAGACATCTGAGATCACCAAGTCCAGCCTATGACCCTGTATTGGGTATTCCTGGCCAGATTTCAGCAGTGGGGAGGCTGTAGGGGTGGCTTCTGTAAGAAGCTGCTAGAAGCTTCCCCTGGGTCTGCTAGAGCCAATTCCAGCCGGCTCCAAAGCGTGACTCACCGCTGGCCAAGGCTGAGCCTTTCAGTAAAATGATAGGAGAGGAACGTCTCTGTGACAACATATTTAAGAAACAGGGAAACAGAACTGTGCCACAATAGCTGGCAGAGAGATGGAGGAGTGAGAATCTGTGAAGACACCAAGGTCAGTGAAGAAGGATGGGGGGGAGGATGAGCTCCAGGTGCTGAAGCAGAGAGTCCCCTGTGTAGTGGTGAAGACCATGGCGAAGCAGGTTTTTCCTCTGCAGCCCTTGGGTGGGGTGTAGATGTCCACCGTGGAGTGGAGTACCCCACGCTGGAGTGGGTGGATGCCTGAAGGGGGCTGTGGCCCATGGGAAGCCCATGCTAGAGCAGGTTGGTTGGTGGGACTTTTGTGATGCTGCAGAGGACTCACGCTGGAGCAGTTTCCCCTGAAGGACAGCACCTCAGACTCACAAGGGTCTTACGTTGGCCAGTTTGTGATGAATTGCCCTTTGTGGGACAACGCACACCGGAGAAGAGAGTGTGAAGGTTGCCTCCCGTGAGAGGGACCCCACAATGATCCTGGGGAAGTGTGAAGAGTCCTCCTCTGGAGTGAAGAAGCGGTGGAACCAACATTGGATGTACTGACCGTAACCCCCATTCCCTGTCCCCCAACGCTGCTTGGAAGGAGGAGGTAGATAAACCGGGATTGATATTGAGCCTGGGAAGATGGGAGGGATGGGGGGGAAGGTGTTTTTCTTATTTCTCACTACTCTTCTCTGATTTGTTCTTTTAATAAATCTAATTTCCCCAGAAATCGACTCTGTTTTGCCCAGATTGGTAAATGCAAGTGATCTCCCTGTCCTTATCTCAAACCTTGAGACCTTCGATATATTTTCCCCCCCTATTGAGCAGAGAAGGGGGCTGAGAGTGGGCACTTGCCTGTGTGGGCACCTGGCTGCCGGCCAGGGTCAGACCACGACAGACCCAACACCATCAAAATGGCTAGACCATGGCACTAAGTGCCACATCCAGCCTCTCCTTAAATACCTCCAGGGACCGTAACTCCACCACTTCCCTGGGCAGTGCATTCCAATGCCTGATCACCCTCTCTATGAGGAAGTGTTTCCTAATATCTAACCTAAACCTCCCCTGACGCGGTTTCAGGTCATGCCCCCTCGTCCTGTCACTAGTTGCCTGGGAAAAAAAAGCCTGACCCCCACCTGATTACAGCTTCCCTTCAGGTAGTTGTAGAAAGTGGTAAGGTCCCTCCTGAGTCTCCTCTCCTCTAGGCTAAACAACCCCAGCTTCCTCAGCCTCTCCTCACCAGCCTCATTGCTCTCCTCTGGACCTGCTCCAGCACCTCAAGACCTTTCTTGAAGTGAGAGGCCCAGAACTACACACAGTACTTGAGGTGAGGCCTCACCAGTGCTGAGCACAGGGGCAGAATTACATCCTTGCTCCTGCTGGCCACACTATTCCTGATACAAGCCAGGATGCCATTGGACTTCCAGGCCACCTGGGCACACTGCTGGCTCATGTTCAACTGAAGATGCTGAGCCAAAGAAACAGTATCACACAGAGCATGACATAGAATCCATTCTATCATCTCTGGCTGCTCTGCAAGAATAAAATAGAATGGACTTTATACCTATAGTTAGAGGACAAGTGGTGATCAACCAAAATACACTGGTCCCTGTAACACTTACTAGTCTTAAGGATGAACAAAACTTCCCCTCTAAGCAGCAAATGGTCATAGAACAGAGTGATTTTTTTTCCTATCCGTTAATAGGTTGTAACTCTATGTTGTTACCTGGTACTCTGCCCACTTTAAAACCAGGAAGCCTTTCGGTAGTGGGCTAATATGTCAGGAGAACTCAGTGCCCACTTCTACATGAACTTCTGAAATCTCCTGAGCCTTCTGCCCCTCTACTCTGCCCTTGTGAGACCCCACCTGGAATACTGCATCCAGCTCTGGAACCCCCAACGCAAGAAAGACATGAAGTTGTTGGAGTGAGTCCAGAGGAGGGCTACCAAGATGGCCAGAGGGCTGGAACACCTCTCCTACAAGAACAAGGTGAAAGAGTTAGGCTTGTTCAGCCTGGAAAAGAGAAGGTTCCAGGAAGACCTTATAGCAGCCTTCCAGTACCTGAAGGGGCCTACAAGAAGGTTGGGAGGGACTTTTTACAAGGGCCTGTAGTGATAGGATGAGGGGTGATTGGTGGAAGCTGGAGGAGCACAGGTTTAGACTAGATATAAGGAAGAAGTTCTTTACCCTGAGGGTGGTGAGGTACTGGAACAAGTTGCCCAGGGAGGCTGTGGATGCTCCATCTCTGGAGGTGTTCAAGACCAGGCTGGATGGAGCCTTGAACAACCTGATCTAGTGGGAGATGTCCTTGCCGTGGCAGGGGCTTGGAACTAGATGATCTTTGAGGTCCCTTCTAATCCAAATCATTCTATGATTCTATGATTCAGTGTGTTCACATTCCCTTCCACTCCTCTGTGACTGCTCACCTGTTAAAGTGAGCCAAACTCTGGTTGATGGTCCAATGTACATTTAGCAGAGGAGGAAGGTTTCACCAATGCTGCCTTTCGAAGTGTAAGAAAATCATGTAAAGAGCCTGGAGGAATAGATCTCAATCTCCCTGCTCGCCTCATTGCCTACCATGCAAAACTTCTTCACCTGTGAGTTTTGATATAAACATAAACTTCAGGCATAACCCATCTATTTCTTTTTTGATGTTTCATGTTTGCCTAAACCTCCAATTCATATTTCAAGCAATTTTGTCTCTCAGTGTGCCACCAGAATGATCCTCCCACCTGTTCTGAATCATGCCTAGGCCAGCTTCATTTGTTGCCTTGCTACATTCCTATCTTCACAAAGAAATACTTCTCATATCCTTGAAGCGTTTGCCACCTGTTCCATGTATATTTTATGATTGACAGCTATAATATAATCTTCCAGGAATTTGGGAATGAAAATTCCCAGTCATTACCTGAATCCATGCCTTCTTCTCTCTCCTGCCCAATCTGCTTTCCCTAAAACTCCCCACCACAGATTAATACGGGGCCACACTCTCACTCTGCACCTAGAATAGTCAAATCTCCCATCTAGTAACAATTTGGGGGTTTAGCACCTAGAGAGGGGAAAGACCATTACTGACTTGGCTGAAGGACTGAACTTGAACTGAACAAACCAAGAGGAATCAGACTGGAGCCAGTGGGCTATGGAGTCAATCCAAAATTGCACTCTTCTTGGTGGGAAATAGAGAAGTTTTAGCTCTAAATGGCCATCATTCTGAAGCAGTTTTAGTGATATTAATTTCTTTCACATTTATATTTTTAGTTTATATACCTGAATGTTTTGAAAAATATTTTACAGGGTGATTGTTTTTAGCTTTAACTCACTTGAAGAGTAGCACATCTGTGACTACTCAGCTGATTCTTTCAGGTATTCTTTACAAATCCTTTTGCTTCTGAAAACAAACCCTTTAGCTTTTGAAAACAAACCCTTTCTGTAACTTCTTGATATAGCTGATAAGATTTCCATTCCACAGAATCAACTCATTTTGCTTTAGTAAGTTTTTGATGATAGAGGCTGTTTAGACATTAAAAGTATTCCCATCATTAAGGAATTAAATATCAAGTAATGCTTAAAGGATGTTTTCTTAATCTCAGAATAACAAGAATTCTTTCTTCAAGGCTGGAAAGATAAAGCCAATATATTTCTAAATCATTTCAATTTTAGACATTCTTTTTTTAATGAAAGAAACCTGTTATGAATCACTCAAGTATTTTTTCATTCACTTAAATCTCTTTTTAAATAATATGCCGCTCTCAACATTATTATAAAACTAACACCAGAAGCAATGTAGGCGCACTGATGAATGAGGTGGGTGCCTTGGTGACAGATGATACAGAGAAGGCAGAGTTACTGAATGCCTTCTTTGTCTCTGTCTACTCTGCCGGAGGCTGTCCTGAGGAGCCCCGTTCCCCTGAGGCCCCAGAGGAAGTCAGGGCAGTGGAGGAGTTTGCTTTAGTCGATGAGGACTGGGTTAGGGACCAATTAAGCAATCTGGACATCCATAAATCATGGGTCCAGACGGGATGCATCCACGGGGTGCTGAGGGAGCTGGCTGATGTCATTGCTAGACCACTCTCCATCATCTTTGCCAAGTCTTGGGAGACGGGAGAGGTGCCTGAGGACTGGAGGCAAGCAAATGTCACTCCAGTCTTCAAAAAGGGCAAGAAGGAGGACCCGGGTAACTATAGACCTGTCAGCCTCACCTCCATCCCTGGGAAAGTGATGGAACGACTTATCCTTGGTGCCATCTCAAGGCATATCAGGGATAAGAGGGTCATTAGAGACAGTCAACATGGCTTCACGAAAGGGAAGTCGTGCTTGACTAACCTCATAGCCTTTTATGAGGATATAACAAGGTGGATAGATGATGGCAGAGCGGTGGATGTGGTCTACCTTGACTTCAGTAAAGCATTTGACACAGTCTCCCACAGCATCCTTGCTGCTAAACTGAGGAAGTGTGGTCTAGACTCTCGGGTAGTGAGGTGGACTGCGAACTGGCTAAGGGGAAGAAGCCAAAGAGTTGTGGTCAATGGGGCGGAGTCTGGTTGGAGACCTGTATCCAGTGGAGTGCCTCAAGGGTCAGTACTGGGACCAGTATTATTCAATATATTCATCGATGACTTGGATGAGGGACTAGAGAGTACTATCAGCAAGTTTGCTGATGACACCAAGCTGGGAGGAGTGGCTGACACGCCAGAAGGCTGTGCTGCCATCCAGCGAGACCTGGACAGGCTGGAGTGTTGGGCGGGGAAAAATTTAATGAAATACAACAAGGGTAAATGTAGGGTCTTGCATCTGGGTAGGAGCAACCTCGGGTTCCAGTATAAGTTGGGGAATGACTTATTAGAGAGTAGTGTAGGGGAAAGGGACCTGGGAGTCTTGGTGGACAGCAGGATGACCATGAGCCAGCACTGTGCCCTTGTGGCCAGGAAGGCCAATGGCATCCTGGGGTGTATTAGAAGAGGGGTGGTTAGTAGGTCGAGAGAGGTTCTCCTTCCCCTCTACTCTGCCCTGGTGAGACCCCATCTGGAATACTGTGTCCAGTTCTGGGCCCCTCAGTTCAAGAAAGACAGGGAACTGCTGGAGAGAGTCCAGCACAGGGCAACTAGGATGATTAAGGGAGTGGAGCATCTCCCTTATGAGAAAAGACTGAAGGAGCTGGGGCTCTTTAGTTTGGAGAAGAGGAGATTGAGGGGTGACCTCATTAATGTTTACAAATATATCAAGGGTGAGTGTCAGGAGGATGGAGCCAGGCTCTTCTCGGTGACAACCACTGATAGGACAAGGGGTAATGGGCTGAAACTGGAACATAAGAGGTTCCGCTTAAACTCGAGAAGAAACTTCTTCTCAGTGAGGGTGACGGAGCCCTGGAACAGGCTGCCCAGAGAGGTTGTGGAGTCTCCTTCTCTGGAGACATTCAAGACCTGCCTGGACACGTTCCTGTGTGGCATAGTCTAGGCATTCCTGCTCTGGCAGGGGGATTGGACCTGATGATCTTTCGAGGTCCCTTCCAATCCCTAACATTCTATGATTCTATGATTCTATGATTTTATGATCCTCAAAATTAATATTTGAATGTAACTATAACTGTCTTTGAATCTGCAAACACTAAGAACTGAAGGATTACAGCCTTAACATAAGCGAGTTACAAAATCGCATATACAGCTTATGGAGTCCTAAGAAATAATGAAAATGTTATTTCCTTTCACTCAATCTATTATGTTCTGTCAGAAGACATTCCACCCATGTGTAAAAACTACCGAATGGTAGACATTGGAGAAGTACAAAAGCTGTATCAGAATAAACAACAAAAAAAGATTAACAACTATCAAATTTGGAAGAAGACAATCATCAGATGCCATAAGCATTGAACACTTCGATGTGACTGCAGAATTACTTCTTTTATCAATTAATCAATCATAGTCTTTTTCAAAAAGACAAAATATAGCACAGTTGTTACCGTATTACTACAACCGCTCATAACTATGGAGACTTTATGCAACGGTGTTTTCTTCATCTTTCTGAGTAAGATGATAATGAGAATCAACAGCCTGTTCAAAAGGAGGGAGGTCAAGTTAGTGAAGATGTCTTTGCCCAGCAAAAAAAAAGACATGGACACAATCTGATTAACTGATCTCCATAAACGATTTTGACATTCTATGTTGAAAAAGAACTGTTAAAGCGGAAGGACAAAACTGAGTTAAGAGCATAGATTGTTTAAATTAACCATGAATTGTAGGATCGTATTGGTTGGAAGGGACCTCAGGGAGATGACCTAGGCTAGTTACCTACTCCAAGCATGATCAGTTAGAAAAAGTTGCTCAGGACCTCACCTAGTTGAATTTTTAATGTCTTCAAGGAAGAAGATTCTGAGCAAATTCATCCCGTAATTTACCACCCTCATGGTAAAAGCTATATTGCATGTATCAAGTCATAATTTCTCATGTTTCAACTTCTATTTTTTCTCATCCTTCTGCAGCGCACTCTGGCTCTGTCTTCTCTATAACCTTCCTATAGGTAGTCATCAACAGCAACTAAGATCTCTTCTTAGTCTTCTCTGTTTGAGGTTGAACAAATCCAGTGTCTTCACCTCTCTATCTCATGTCATATACTCTTGCCTCCTGACTGACTTGGTGGTCCTCTGTTTGAGTTAGTCCAGCCACGTCTGTCTCATACTGCGTAGCCCTCAGCTAGTCCCAGTGTTATAGAAGTCATCTCATAAGTGTTGAATAGAGGGGAGTAATCATTTTGCTCGACCTACTCTCTTCATGCTTACTAATATAGCACATCTGGATGCCTTTGCCAGCTCATGTTCAACCTGCTGCCCACCACGATGCCCTGGCCCTCAGGTCTTTTTACACAAAGCTGCTGTCTAGACAATGTGCTCCATCCTGTACAGTTCCATTCCAGGTGTGTGGCTTTGTACACTTTTAGGCTGGAGACTGAAATAATTTCTCATATTCAGGACTGGAAAATACGGGAGAATGACAGGATAAAAATTTCATTCATTTCATATAGGGTTTTATCAGTTACTTGTTAGTAGATATATTACATTACTTAGTAAGTTCTTAGATGTCAGCTAACAGATAAGATATAGCACTCCTTAAATGCCTAATTAAGTTATCAGAAATACACCTTAAATAAAAATGATATTTCATTGTCTGTTTATATATCATAGAATGGGCTAGGCTGGAAGGGACCTTAGAGATCAGTTAATCCAATCTCCCTGTCATGGGCAGGGACACCTCTCAATTAGATCAGGCAACACATGGGGACCGAACGAGGATCGAACCCGCGACCTTGGTGTTATCAGCACTACGCTCTGAGTGAGCTAACTGGCCCAGTGGCATTCATTCAATATCTATTTAATCACTGCCTACTTCAACAGAATATCATTAGAATTGTATAGCCTTTGATTGAAACTGATGAAATGCCCTTCCTAAGCAGTCACACAGACACATACTTAATTAGAAACTTGGCACCTGTCTATTTGATGGGAGCATACTAAATTTAAACACCAACCTGAATCAGTACTTACCCTAGGAGTTACTGCACTGACCGAAGATTTTAATTAATGCTTCCTGAAACAGCATTTATTAATATATATTAAGAGATATCTAACTATCGGCTAAGCAGTAAACTCTGAAATTCCTTAAATGACTTGTTAAAAAAAAGTTAAGCTCTCTAGGTGCCTTGAATGCACAGAATGTACCTTCCTAACTGTATTGTTTGATATGCAACTATCCAACACATCCCACTATTGTTTTCAGCACAGTCTTTGACTACCTAGAACTTGGGATCTATAAAAAATGCTCCTGACTAAAACATCCAGGTTTACCCTATACACACAATTTTGAAAGAGACAGCCCTTTCGTTCCTGCCTACTGTATAAAAAGTGTTCTATTAAGAGGAATTTTTCTTCACAGTGATCGTGGGTTTTACTTTAGTTTGTTACAGCTCCTTACAAACGATCCTGTCTAGTCCTCCGATGAAAATACATTTCTTACACTTAAGAGCATAAACGTAGGTGTCGCAAGAAGTCTGGACATTGGAATAAACACAGACAAGATCCAGTGGAAAGCCAAATCATCTATGAGGTAGCAGTTCCTGGACATGATTTAACAGAAAGCAAAGTTGTGGGAGGCAAGCAAAAGAGATCTCCACACAACTGCCACATTTCTTTCCTCCTTCTTGTCACTGAAAAGAGCTCCAGAGCAGGCAACAGAAAATCAAACGATGACTGAGCCTAAACCAATCTACAGAGGACTGTCTTGAACACCAGAAAGATGCTCTGCCTTGATCTGTGTTGTGAAACAGATTCTTTCAAGCAACGAAAAAAAATTCTATTGTGAAAGACCTACGCTTTCCATAAAAGTGTAAAATTGGATACCCTGACTTAAAAAAAATCTAAATATATGGTGCTGGAGACCACAGCTCATGGAGTGGCCAGAACAAGACATAGTCTAGACTGTAGAAGGGCACCTCACCCACACCACAACCCTGTTCTAGATGGAAGCAAAGCACATTCAGCAGCATTCACCCACTGAACATAAAGGCACACTCACATATGCTTTGGCTGGAAACTGAAAGGACTCACATGTTGCTACCTACAGCAAAGTTCTGTTAACATCAAAAGATTCTCGGGATCTTTCTAGAACATGGCTTCTCCTAGAATAACAGCAACATGGTCTCCTTCCCTTTGCTCAAGAAGCTGCACTACTTCCTCCAAAAATCCTGAGATGACAAAGACTAAGAAACTTGGTCTAATGCTCAGGAGCATCCAAAATACAGACCAAGATACCCATTTTAATGTCTGGCATTTCGGTTCACAGTTAAGTAGCCAGTTTATAGATGTAAAAATTTGCACATCAATCATCTTAGGAATTCAGCATCTTAGTAAAGGATGACAACAGCATCTGCTAAGTAGCAAGCCTTCTGCTGGGAATTATACATCTACAAAGTCTAAAATACTCAAACTCCAACATTATTTGAATAACAGTATCTATCACAGTATTTTTGTTTACCTTTTTTAACGTACCAGGGAACTGTGGTGACCACGTCATGACTTGAATTACTATTTCCAAACACGGACAAAATAAGTGAACAGAAAGCAAAACTGATTTGTCTCTTCTGCTGTCATTCATTCACACACACTCATACTGATGACATACTTGGTCACCTAGTCAACAGCAGTGCTGAAGTGCAAGTATTTTTTTCAGGCAGAGATTTCAAATTAAGATCTTTTTGGTAACGCTTATATACCTTAAACTTGCCATTTTCATCCTCCAAAGTATCATGAAAACAAAGTCCAAACTTACTGGCAGCTGAGGTAGTAAGATAAAAGGTTGTCAGCTGATGTTCAAGAGGTCTTCAATGCCAGATCACGTCTTGAATTTCTTTGTTCTGTCTTGTACTCTATCTGAAATATCAAGTCAGGCCACCATAACTTTTGCTGTTGTTCTTCATTTCTGTGGCTTTTTGCTGTTGGAGACACCTTACTTTGTATTATAAAAGTTTCAGGAGAAACAGTTCAAATAATTTCAAACTTCTGATTTCTGTTTGCTTTTGTAAGTCTCCCTGCCATCTACTGAACTGTGTCAGTAAAGTTTTCATCTCCCTCCGCCCCCCCCAACAATTGTCATCCTGTGTTTGTTAAATCTAATGCCCACAGGGACTTTTAAATAACATTAGTCCTCACTTCCCATCCCCCACCCCCCTACTGTCCCCATCCCATACAACTACTCTTTACAGTGACCATTACCATTGATCAGTGGGCAAACAACAATGAAGGGACAATGAGTTAAAATCATATGTTTTATTGCCAAGTAGCATTTAGGTCGACAGAGTAAGAGCTTCTCAGATAACCAAAATGTACATTTCTATGCAGATAATAATCTCTCCTATACTTCTGAATCTCAAAAAGGTAGCAGATAATGTTTATTCTTGGTTTCCTGGGGAGTCCCTCTTTACTCGCTTAACAGCATTTACAGATTAAAATCATTTCAAATCCAGGAAATCACACCTTATATTTCAAAATCTGAGAAAAAGAACTCCCCTAATTTCCATTTACATCTCTACCTTTTTCTCTATCATATCTCAGTCTTTCGACCTTAGACTACCAAGACAAAGCTTGCCAACAATTTCAAAGCACTGAACTTTCAACTTAGATTTATTTCAGGTTTAAAAAGAAAGCAATTTTATTCCAGTAACTTGAAAAAATCAAGTCAAATATAAAACTTTCAACAAATAACTTAAGAATAAGTGGTCTAGAACAGTTTCACTTTGCTCATTTCATTATGCAGTAGATACTGTACAAAATTGCCACAGAAACATTGGTATTGAAATTTACTTATGCATCTTACACAATTTTAGGTTAAACCCAAGCACTGAATATTCAGAGCACTTTAAACATGTTAAACAATATAGATAGGTAATAGCACAGCCCAAATGCTGAAGTATCTTATACATAATTTTAAAAGCACTTCATAAAGTTATGTGGATTCCAACTGACAAAATGTAATTTATTTCAAATGATGATTAATGTACAGTACTCTTTTCCAAATAAATTTACAATAAACAATACTAATCTTAGGGCTGTGGAAAATGACTAGCATATCAAAGCTTAATCGATGTCAATAGGATTTTTGCTCCTGACTTTGCTGATACAAAGACTTCTTCTATCCACTCATTTTTCTATTAGATAAAAAGCTCAGATTTACAAAATAGCTATTTGAAAAATATTTCAATGAGGCACACGTGCAAAATGAAGATGAATTATCAGAGATACCAAAACCAAAGCCTTTTGTACTATTCTATATGAAAGTCACAGACACATTGCAGCAAAGGCAAACCAGAACAGAGAGGACAGCACCACTGTTAAACTTTGCCACGTTCCTTCTTAAGGCTATGTAACCGTGTTCTGGGAAGAAAGACATTAATACTTTCTTTTTGGTATTACTTTCCCAGATAAATGTATGGTATCATGTTTTGAACCAAGTTATTAAACTGCATTTCAAAAGAAATGTTTCTGTACACTTGCTCCATAACTACAGATATGCTCCAACAGCCATGATTTAGAGATGTGTAACATACAGCTCTATACAAATGTTTTAACATGCAGTTAAGAACTTCAGTGATCAGAATTACGTCTTCTCCATATGAGCAGCTTAAGCTGAGACTAATAAGTGTTACTGAAAAAGATGAAGATTACTTGGGTTTTCTTATTAAAAAAAGCAGTGGCAGAACAACTGACTGCTTAAGTGTGTCTCACCAAGGTTCACATTTTTACGTTAAATTCATAATCTGAAAAAAAATCTAAAGAAGCAGAGCAGAATATAATGCTATTAAAACCTTTTAATTTTTAAATTTCAAATCAGAGGTGCAAAAGTGAAGTTTTAGCTATGTTCACGTGGAAGTTTGTGAAAATTTAATAGGTTTCAGCTTTATTCTACTTACTATCAACTAAATCACTTTGCTTTTCTGTAATGTTAGGTCTACCCATGGTACATCAACTGCATGTGCTCCAGTGTACATGCATCTAACTTTCTACTCTTAGCTCATCTAAGAGTGCCATCTCCTGTTGAGATCTTACCTTTGCAGTGTAAGTCTGTACATCATACTACCTACCTACAACACCTAACAGGTGTTACTTGCTTGAGAACAGTGCTCTATGAGCATAGATTTGAGTTTCAAGACCAGAATCTAGCCACATTGAGCTGGCACTTCTTTGCAAGTGTGGGAATAGATACACTCCTCACAATGAAGGGACTAAACAAATACATTCCTGGAAAGATGCTGAGCAACTTATTTTTTCAGCTAAACTTAGCAAAGCAATACACATTGCAGAATCAAATTACTTAAGCAAATTAATGTTAAGGGCAATATAAGTTATGCTAATTTATTCTAATTTCTGTTCACAAAATATTAGACAAAAGAGGTAAAATCAATTAAAATCAATTTAAACCACTACATGCAAATTTAAAGGCTGAACACTCCTGAGACTTTTTCTTGAAGCATATGCATTTCAAATGTTTAGAAACACTTAAGACTGCAATTTTCTTAATATGAAATAATAAGCCCCTACAAAGATAGGCAAAATAGCATGCACTTTAATTTTCAAAACACTTTGGTGGACAGATATGGTCATAGAATCATAGACTTCTGTGTGTTTGCTGTTCATTCTTTCATGTTTCACAAGCTATTCAAGCTGAAATGGAGCCACAGAATGCTTCACATTTAATGCTCAGAGTCGCATGATAACTGTAAGTGAATCTAAGCATGGATAACTGTCTTCCATTCTCTTGGCAACAAATCTCACACTAGACTGTAGTGAGCTGGTTGAAAAATAAATCAAGACCACATGACAAGTCTTCTGCTAGATCTCTTTCTTCATTATGCTGAGCCCCTTTAGCAGCAGCCTCTGATGCTGTACAGGGAACTCACCTCTAGTGCTACATATAAGCCAGCCACAAGGAAAAAGAAAAGGAATACGTCAGTGTCAGAGTTACTAAAATTAACTTCTCCTCAAGTGGAGAACTCGGAGCTGTGCTAACTCTTCTGATCAGACCTACAATCTCCTCTCCAAGAGAATTACCTTAACTCATCAACTGGAAACAGTTCAACATCTGTGAGACCACTTTGGTGTCTTTCACTGTTCAAAACATCATCCCATTTTGTTTATGGCATTTCCCATAAAACAAAGATCTTCCACTGCCTAACAGTTTAGACAGATGGTCTTATAAATTTTACAAATGTTGTTCTGAATTCATAGCATACCTAAAACACACTTCAGGCATTCACCTTAAGCTTGCACAGTACAGAAAAATATTATGAAATCACAATAAAACCATGCAAAAAAAAACGCCCCAGGAGACCATGAAGCTAGCATATCTAAAGAGAAATTAAACTAAATAAACCACAAAAATAGTATACAAAATCTGATTTTGTTCCAGGTCTTACATAACAAAGCATTAATAATTTTTGATGAGGTTTTTTGAGGGTGTTTTTTTTTTTAAGGGTTTTGCTTTGTTGGTTTTTTTATTGTTTCCTTTTGGGAGGGAGGCTTTTTTTTTTTTCCTTTTGTGGGGTTTTGATTTTATTAATTTTTTTTTTTACACATCAAATTTGAGATAAAGCAAAGTAAGTCTTAATTCCCCATCTTCCCTGAATCCTACGTCTTCAGATACCAAAGACAGTCTGTGCTCTTAATGGACATTTAGTGTATATAATCAGACTAAATATTATATTTCTTTCCAAGTAGAATAGTAACTCGAATTCCCATATTTACCACATTACTACGAAAGTGAATAAAATAAGAAAACACTTTAAGAATCTTCCCATCAGTGTTTTTACACACGAATTATTTCTCGACCATTTTAAGTTGTGTGAGAGAAGTCAAAACAAATCTTTGAGATTTATCAATGTTCTTACTAACCCCAAAAATATATTTGATCAACAGTTCTCTCACTTAAAAGGCATCAATGGAAATCTACTTCATTCTGACAGCACATTAGATAAAAAATTGCACCAAACCCAGGTCTAAAAAGCTATACTACTGTTATGTATTATGCAGTTACGTAAAATGTAAAAATGCATGATTTTTTTAAGTATCACCATCTAACTTTAGATGTTAAATCATGAATAGGCTGAACAACTGATCATTTGACAGGTAACCAAAAAACGCCTCACACAATAACTTAGTATCTTCATTTCTGAGCTTCTACATCATAATTCTACATCAATCATTTCAGTCCTGGACATCAAAGTAGTCAATTACTGGCTCTTCTTTTAATGGTTTTGAAAAACTACTGTTTCCACTAGTCCTGAAATTATAAGAATATTAGATATTACTCATTTGCATGAAAAACAAGATACAAAGCAAGTCAAAATCACAAACTCCTATCACGTCTCACTGTGCACATGCACAATGCATTGGTAAATGACATGTATTTCTAAATTATGTTTTAATGGAAGTACCTTAATGCTCCTGAAAGCCTTTGTTAAAATATATGTGGTTTTTTTTTTTTTCCAAAAATCATTATAAAATTAATGTTAATCAATGTGTGGCTGAACTGATACAATTTTGGGGAAGCAGGTTACCAGAAAACACCAGTTATTGTTAACACTAAGTTGAAGTAAGCTGATCAAATCTGTTCACTTTTAAAAGCAAGAGTAACAAAAAATATAAATACCTAACCCAAACACTGTAAAGATTTTTTCCATAAGACGGTATGAGGTCTTCCAGATGATTTTGTATAATTAAGCATTTCTAAAGAAATTTCACTTCTAGTAATTAAAAATAAATGGCTAAAGCTTTTCAGTTATATATTTTTGCTGCACAGTTCCTTTTCAACAGGGTCACCGAAGACAGGATTCCCACAGAAGTGGAAATAAAAAGTAACAACCTTTTAAAATACACATTTAGTTGCAGGGTAAGCAGTCATTTTAGAAACGTGTTTTCCTCTAGATGCTTGTTTCTGAAACAATTTAGATTTTCTCAGGACAGCCTAATTTGTATTCCAGCAGCACCTGATAAACACCCAATAACAACTGAGCTAGTTACTGTCCCTTTCTGCAGATGGTACTTTACAAAATATGATTTTGAATGCTAATTTGGAAAAAAAAAGAGGAAAAAAGTTCTGAAAGGTAAATCTGAACAAAGAATAAGCCATCCATTAAAAAAAATCATAACTATGAGATGATCACAGGTACCTGAAGCTGGCAGGTCATACAAAGTAAAGACTGTTCTGTTAGACTATTTCACCAAGAAGCCTTATATACCCCGTCTTCAGTAGCTTTCACTATCTGAGAAAAATGGTAATTCACCTTTAGCCAACTGTGTAGTCATGTCTACACAAGAAAAATACATTTACTACTTGTTCAAATAAAACATTTTATGCCAGTAAGATATTACTCTTTTACAAAGAGCAGTTAAAGCTAAAAAACATCACCAAAACTCCAAAACAGACATCTCTTTCCAACTATCTAATCTTCATTAGAAAGTAAGAAGTCTACAATATTTGTGTATTACTACTCCTACAGCACATATTCAATCCCACGTTTTCTTGGCATTTCATTTCAGATTTAGTTTTGTGGAAGGAAGATCTCGGGACAGTCTCAAAGCTCCAAAGCTATGTGTGGGTTAGGAAAACAAAGAAACTGGGAGTATAAAGTTGAAGGTCAGGAACACTCTTCTTAGGTAGCTCAGCATAAAATTGAAGAATATTGTTTTAAAATCAAGTTCCTTACTTATCTGTTTGTTTGTAATGAGGAATAGGAGGTGGAGGCCTGCTCTTCATTTCTTTATCTAACACAGAGGTTAAGGTATTGCTTGGACAAATCGATTTCCCTCTAGAGAAACAAAATAGGAAATTATATTAGTTAAGAAGTTACATTAATTGTGATATTAGGGAATTATATTAATTAAGAAGTTAGGGCAAAGGAGTTACATTTGTAATTAGCAGTTCTGGTGTTGGAGTTCATACTTGCATATTTAAATCATCTAATCAAGTATTTCATTTTCTAATCAACGGAGACTAATAGTGTGCAAAGTCCACTTTCATTACCAAGAACAAGATATCCAGTACTCTAAATCTCTTGATTACTATCTATAAAAGATGCAGAAGCAGCTTACTAGATTTAAGATCTTGTGCCCAGATTCCTTGCCTTCTGAATGTGAAGCGCACAACTCCTTTGTACTATGAAGTGCACAACATGATCAACTGTTAATATATCAACAATGCAATACTTGCATTCTAGGACAACATATAACGGTTGTTTCACAGAAGAAATGTAAGATCAGAAGCAACAACTTAGCTCATCATTATGTGAACACAGTTCACTGCATCTTCACAATGAATTATCTAATGTTTTGGAAACATGTTCTTAAACTCTGGCAGTAAAGTCATGTTAAACTTGTTCATTACTGCACTCAAAGTACCCCTGCTAAGCAGCACTCTCCAGGAACAATGCAGCAACACTGCCTCTTCCTTGCAAAACAATAAAAATCTTCCTCCCCTCCACACTAGTTACAATCTGTTACGTGATCATGACCCCACAATGAAGCATCCCACTTGTGCGTGTTCCATCTGCAATGCAAGGCCCACCCTGTGCCTGTGATGCAGGACAGCATTTTCTCCAATATATTTTAGCATGTATATTTATACGCTTTAGGCATATATTGGCAGTCTATGCCCAAAGGCTGCACTGGCTGAAGAAAGAGGAATGATATTAAAGAAAAAAATCCAGAAAAACTACCTGGAAAGATCATTTCAAAAAGGTATATAATTAGAAAAAAAAAACCAACTCACAACAAAACCTAAACCCAAATCCCCACAATTACCAAACACACTATATCTCTAACAGGCTGTAGAGACGTCTTAAAATTTCCTATAAATTCATGAGCCTCTTTTGAGAAGCTTGCTTTATTTCAGCTTCCTGTCACTGTTACAATTTAACCGTAAGACTAGAAAAACTTCCACTATAAGCATCTTTTCCATTCACAGTTTGGTTTTCAGCTTTTCAGGGAACATCTAAGCTGAATAAATTAAAATCCTTAAAACGTGTCACGGTCAACCTCTTATCCTTCTAACACATGCTTCCTCTAAATACATGCTACTGACATCTTAAGACTAAACTACTCTGGTACACTAAACTGGAATGCTTTTCTATTTCTACCTGAAAAGTTTATATTGTATATCACGAAAAACTTCTCCATTGAAAGAGTTGTCAAACACTGGAACAGGCTGCCTGGAAAAGTGGTTGAGTAACATCCCTGGAGGTATTCAGAAGTTGTTTAGAGTTGTTTATAGTGGCAGACTTGGCAGTGTTAGGTTAACAGCTGGACTTGATGATCTTAAGGGTCTCTTCTAGCCTAAATGATTCTATGATTCTACGTCAATCACCAAATGTTTCCTCCTTGCTTATGTTATAACCTCCTCCCAGAGAAGTGTTCTCCAGACCCTGAAAATCTCTGTTTACTAATTGCATTAAATTCCTCCTTTTAAGTTCACTTTGTTCCTTTCAAAACTACATTTCAAATAGCAAAAATGCTGCAAAATATCAGTTTTTTTATTGTTATAATATACACAGAAATGTGTGTATGTTAAAAGAGTTCCATGCTTTGTCATATACTTGGTAATTCATATTTTTCCCCACCTCTCTCAGAGCTCTAAGCAATTGAAATCTCTCATCAGTACACAGATGAGCACTATTTCTATTTCAGAGCTTAAAAAAAAAGAATGAACTATTTGTCTTATTTCCATCATGCTGGTCTTCTTTCTATCATTTGTTGTTTCCACCAGTTCTGAAAATATAATATAATATAATATAATATAATATAATATAATATAATATAATATAATATAATATAATATAATATAATATAATATAATATAATATAATATAATATAATATAATATAAATTCCTGTGGTATTGTGGCAACAGTGATGAAAAATTCCACAACATTCTCAAGGTAAGTGAGAAGTCCACTAAAATATCAAGTGTTGATTCTTGACCCCATTTCAGTATTGTTTTAAACTGAGTAGTCTGTAGAACTGCCAGTCTGTTCAAATGCACTGCAAAATCTTGCGAACACTGGACACCAATTCAAAAAGTGTCTCCATCTTCCCAACACTGAAAGTGTTCATTACTTGAAAAAAATGTTACTTGCCAGTTTCCATAATTTCAAGAATATATTGTTTACATGTATATTCTAACAGCAAGTATATTAGTGTCCTATCAGATGAGAACAGCTATTTTCCCCTCTTGTATAAAATGGGTAAAAACCCCTCCTCTCCTTTTGCTCCAAGCCTACCATATAAAGCCAAAAGTTCTCACTATAATTTCAGTATAAAAGTATAAAAGAGGAGAAAGGTATACAGGAGAATATTTCATTGTCTTTCATTTTTATGAACTGTGGTGTGCAAATATCCAATTGACTGGAAGTAAATAATGAAAAAAACTAGAAATGCTAGAAGGGCCTTCACCAAGCAAAGGTGTCTGTCTTTATATTGTCAGGCTAAATCTTATCTGTGTATTAAAAGAAAAAATCAAATTCTGGAATGCAGGAAATAGAACACTTCGAATAATATATGTGCACTTATTTCTATAATTACTAAAAAAAGTCTTACTAGAAAAGACAATGTCCCCACATTCCAAGAAGGTACATACAACAGCTCTGCTCTGAAGTGAAACATTCCCAGGATAGAGAGGGCTATTCACAAATCAGAATGATTAACCAAACCTTAAAAAATGAGGAAAGATCAAAGCCTTGTGGGCAGTTAGATCAGATCCTGGAACCAGATTTGCTTTGGTCACATCAAGGCCTAACACTGGTCTTGCTTTTACAAGACATAGCACCTCTCCAAAAAAAGCAGAGCATATACAGCAGACTGTCCAGCCATGAAACCACACTTTAGAGGCAAAAATCTATCAACTCAAACAAAATGCACACCACCTCCTGTATACATTGGTAACACATAGGGCAATAGCAGACTGATTCCAGTCTCTCCAAAATTCTGTGAATATTTCTGTTCACTGGTGAACACAAAAAAACCCAAGAAACCACCAAGTGAAAAAGATTAATCAAACATTCAACTAAATAGGTGTAAAATAGTCAAATGCCAGAAACGGGAAAGAAAACACACCCTTCCTTCCTGCTAAAGTAATTCACAGTTATCTATTATCAGTTACAATAAATATGAAGATGGAACCAAAATGCTCTGCAAGTACTTTGGATATTTTGATATGAAATCTGGCATTCTTCATTCTACTAACTTATTCTCAAAGTAAGGAAAACAGACAACTGTCTGCCCCAACCAAGAAAGATGAGATAACAAATCTTTAGTAGCACTCCAGGGAAAAGCAAGGAGAATGTAAATTGCTGTCTGCTGACTATAAGGCACTGGTAGTGCTGACAGGATAGCCTGTTGTATAAAATTGAGCTGTGGAAATCATGACTCAAACCTGTCTTCTTCTTAAAAGACTGGAAGTTCAATTTTTCTAACTCTAGGATGAATCAGCATTAATCTGTTTTGGTACGAACTGCTACAAAATTCTTTGCCCACAGATCCGTTCAGAACTGACTCCATGTAGCCTTGCAATACTGATCCATCAGCTTTCAGACAAAGTAGGTTTTTGTGAGAAGCACCTAAAAAAGCTGACACAGTTTGGCTGGAATAATGAAGCAAGTGGCTCTCAAATACCTCCCAATTGTCTAGACTTCACATATCCTGTCATAAGCTATCAAGAGGCAACACATACTATTCTCAGGATGGATGATGTCAAGACTGAATTAAAACAATAAGAAAGAGATGTAGCTCTTTTCTAGAGCAGGACTGCTGTTAAAACCACTTTGGCTGGTGACTTGTAACATTATTTGTGCTTAAATTGCTCAAAAAGACTTGAGGTGTTGAGATAGTCATTGGAAAAAGCCTTTGTAACTGCAGAGTGCATGGAGAGAAAGTTAGCTTCTTCCTCATGACAGAGGAGAAAATTCCTAGAATGAAGGGTAGAAAAAAAGCAATAGAGTACGCTCAGGAAGTCATCAGAACTTCAGTCAAATTGGAAGTGAAGTTATTCCAGATACAAGAAAGGCTGCAGAGGCAGTTAACTTATTAAGTAAAACGACTTTGTGCCTAGTACCGAAGTGTGCCCAGAAAAACTTAACAGTTGAAGAACAATCCTGTTTCCTCAGAACATATACTTTCCTTTCAACCATGCCACTGGGATGTACAGTTTTTGCTTTCTGTTATGACCTGATAAAAGTGTTCCATGCAGTTACAGGGGTTTTAATATCTTAACGTCTTTGTTCCTGCTAGTCTTGCATAGCCTGAAGCTAGGTAACCACTCCTTAATAGTCTCCAGACTGATCTCATTGAAAAGAAACAAAATCCTGGGTGAAGAATAGGGAACACGTTGATGAAACTGTGCCAGGATGTGGTTTTCCAGTGAGAACAATGTGCAGGGACCCTGTCACCTTCCTCAAGAGTCCCTTTGTTTGTGAGGAGATACTGACCCTATTGTTCTTCCAAGAAGGAACACAAGAAGGATGGGTCTTAACGGGATGACTGTTTGCAAAAACACTTCCAGTATGTCTAGTCCATACATACTGCTTAAACACTGGTCATTATGTAATGACAACAAGCAAGACACTTGTTAACAGACTCTGGCATCCAGTTATTCATAGGAGGAGGAGTACTTTAAGAAATCACTGACAGGTACAGTGAAGTACATGTGTTAATATGGATGGGAAAGCCTTCCTCTTTCCACTATACCAGTGTGGACACTACCTTTGACTCTGGTTCAGAAGGAATCTGGAATTGCAACTCCTCAAAATATAATGACCAAAGATGACAACAGGGAAGCATGGAGAAGAGGAATTGCAAGGATTCTCTTGGGTCTTACACTTCAGTCAACACTGGAACTGTAATTCAGATCAACTCTGACAGTCAATAATGGGAGCGCTCTCTACGTGGTTAGACACTGGCAGTGCTGTACATCAGTGATTCTAATGCAGGTAATATGACCAACTCTTGTGGAATATGGCCAACCTGTACGGCAATGTTACCATTCAGTGACACATTGGGGGAGGGTGAAGAGGAAGAATAGTCTCTTTGCTTAGCATCATTTTGAATTATCTACACTTGGAGGAGCCTATAATCCATGCTGAATGCTGAGAACAGGATGAAACAAAATTAGTTAAACGATTTGGACCTTCTAGTGACTACTAACCCCTGGCCTTGAAGAAACTGTTGTGAAATACTCAAAAGTATTATCCTAGAACTTGAGCTATAAGTTGTCTGAGGCTTCAGTGTTTTTTATGCCTTGAAGAAGTGGCAAAGACGCTTTGGATGAAGCCACTGAAATAAGAAACATTGCTGAAAAATATTCTTAGTAGACTACTCTGTCTGTAAGAGTGGCAGAGGTGAAACAGCAGCACATGTGTTCTGCATGAGAGCATCCCAGGTACCTCTCTGTTTTTAAAGCATAGTCATCTGTCCTGCTCCCTTCTCTGACACTTTATCTTCTTCAATAATTTCTCATCTTGCTCCTCCCCATCCTCTTCTTTTTCTTAAATAAGCTTCTTTGAATATTATCTCTTTTCTCACCTTTCTTTACTAGAAACAAAAGGAGTACCTTGGATTGTTTCACGGGAACAGAAAGAGGTATTGAAGTGATGCTCCATCTCTCTTGGAAGAAATCAAGATTGTAGCTAAGTCACAACCCAGGAACAGGCTCAGGAGCAGTCCATTGCATTCTAGTAGCATGTAACGTGACAGGGTTTTTTATAATTACACTCAATATCTACATTTAAAAGCAACTGGTTGCCAAAGAATCACAATGGCTAAAACAAATATGCTGCTTAGTGAGCAGCAGAATCAAGGAAGCCTTGATACCTGATTTGGAAAGCCTTGCCATACTGTCTCCAGAGCACCTACCTTGCATTTCATTTCCCCCAGCTATATTCCCTTCATTTACTTCTCTAATATGAAATGTTTTGTGTGGGTGTTCTCCAAATACTTATAGTTTTGCTTAGAAATCTCCTCAATTTGCAGTAATTCCAGCTCTTTTTTGTCCATTAACTAAATGAAGAAAATACTCCATGGCAAGTTCAGATAGGTGTAAAACTTGTAAGTTCCAATACCAGATTTATTCAAAGAAGGTGCACATTTAGGTATGACTTCTCAACCCAGTAATTTTAATAAAATTTTATGACATTTACTGTCTTTGACACTTGTTTCAAAAAAAGACAAAAAGTTACTGCTAAGATGAATGGAAAAGAACCTTGCAAAAATATTTTCTTATATTTTTTCTTTCTAACTGGGTTTTCTTTGCTGAAGATTTACTTGACTACAGGAAATAATAGTCTATGAAATTATCAGTTTAAAATTTGCTTTAAAAGAAATTCTGCTAGAAGTTACTGCATGTTGCAAATTGCATTGTAAATAAACATTTCAGTAAGTGATAAAAACATCCAATTATTTAAACTATACTTAGATTTGAAAACAATAATGAATTACGTACTTCACTGCAGTGATAACAACATTACGCTTTGGTTCGTTATCGTAGCTCACGCTTTCGATGCCATAAACCTGAGCTAATTCATGGATGATTCTGCGGTGATCTCTGTTCATTGGTGGGTAACAGTGGCTCTTCTTTGTATGCTTGCCCTGAGTTCAAGATAAAAGGTTAAAAAAAAAAAAAGTAAAGCTTTCCTTCAGGGGAGGCATGAGGAAGAAAGAAAGAAAAAAGAAAGTGCTTCTAGCTCTACAATTTTGCCTCTATGACAATATTAGTACCACAAACTGCTAACATCTCAGTATTGACAGACAACTCATCTAAAAATGTTTACTTATTTCCCAAAAGTTAAATTACATGTTCTCTGTTGTTTCCATCACCTCACAGTGTACACACATACAAGTACCTTTCAAGTTTGAAATATAAACCCTGAATACTTACATCCCAGAGAAGAAGTAAAATGATCTTTTCTGATTTTTTCAGAATGATCTGCCAATTTTGAATCAGATCTAATTTTAGTTTTCAGACTGGTTCAAGTTTTTTTTTCAACCTCAAAGTCTCTCCCTGGTTCACCCTGGAAGAGTGGGGAGGGGGATCACAGAGAGCATCTGTAAAAGTTTAGTGGCTGGCCCAGCCTTAAACTCTGACAACAGTAAAAGAACAAACAAAAACGCAAGGACTTTTAAGTCCTGGAGTAATGGGTTGGGTGACTTGCAGTAAACACAGATGAGGATGAGACACTGAGGGCTTCAGTCTGCTTCAGGGACTCAAGACACTGCTTCAGCTTTTGCCTCAATTGTTACCAACAGTCTTCTAGGTCTTTGGGTCTACAGACAGGGTTCAAGGGGACGACAAACTACCAGTAGTAGATTGAGTCAAGGGTTTCTAGAGAAATCACCGCCTACATAAGTTTCTGGGACTGCAGGAAGTGCATTTAAGGGTGCTGAGGGACCAGGACAATGTCCCACTCTCTTATCTATCAGCCCTGCAACTTTTTAGAGAATGAGGTAGGAATGCAATGATTAGAGAAAGGTAACTGTTGCAACTATGTTAAAGCCAAACCAAACCAAACAGAACCAAGAACCACATCTTGATCAGCTACACTTCAAAGCCTGGGGAGAAATCATAGGGCATTTTTAGGTACGTGAAGGAGTAGTCAAGTGAATTTACAAAAGGTCAGTCACCTAAATTAATGTAAAGACCATCACATGTAATACAGCAAGATATACAGCAGAGGTACATTATAGCTTCCCTGTAAATAGGGGATTAATATTTGTCTCCTTTTAGATTGTAAAATAGCTAAGTAACTAATAGTAACTGGACCAGAAAATACGGTCAATCATTTCTGTAAGTCTTCAGGGTAACCAAATGCTGTTAGGATATAATCTTTACTTAGCAAGAAACATTAACTTGCTATAACAACTGTTAGAGTAACCTGTAACAACACTGTTAAACACTTATTACAACACTTGAAGCATATACACAAGCATTTGAACGAAGAAAACTCAATAGATTTTGTACCTATTTACGACTACTAATGCTTGCTTTAAATAGTAATGATGGTTCCCTGCTCTACAAAACATCAGAATTTCTGTCTGTACACAAATAGAGCTGGATGATACGTTTCCTGTCTTGTATGCTTACGTATACCAATGATGGCAACTCTGCTATGCTAGATGAGTACACACTGATGAGCCTAGGGCAACAGACGTTCATGAGGCAAGCAAAATCATATAATGACAAATACAGTGGAACCATGATAATGCTAAAACTTTTAAGTATCAGAATTCTTTTTATTATTCATTTATTCATTTAAGCTAAAGTTGGTATCTCCAAAAGCACATTGCAAAACATAAAACATCCAAAGTGAAATGTGTACACTTACGTAACAGTAATCAGTATCAAAGACATAGTACTGACATAGGCAGAGCTACCAGAAGGCTTGACAGACCAGCAAGCAAAATATTTTTAATACCAGTAAGTAAAACTACATCTAGAAACAAAGACAAAAAGGCTACATCTTTAGTCAGAAAGGATTTAGGAGTCACTATAAACAAACAATTGAACACAGACTCAAGTCTTCCTCATGATAACGACTTAGGGATCACAGCAGAAGACTAAGTAAAAACAGTCTCCTTGCATAATGCCACTGGATTGATCCAATCTTTGCATACATAAAAAGGGGCAGTCGACTTGGTAAGGTTGGACACAGGCCTGAATGAGCAACACTGATAATGCTTACCAGGTACAGAGACATGCACAAAAGAAAATAATAAGTTGTGGGTTACAAGATGAAACATTACCCTTAAAAGGGAGAAAAAGCCTTCGAGACTTCCAGAAACAAAAAAGGAAAGCTATGCAAGAGGAATTGAGTAGAAGTGCAGGTTAGCTTTACAGTGCAAGTGACGTGTTCCCTCTTACACTAAACATACCACCATTTTGAAGGAAAGTCACACACGGCCACCATGTGTGCTGTCACTCCTGTCTTCAAGATGGGCAAGGAGGACACACAGAGCTACAGGCTCACTACAGTTCTCACTACAGTGACTACAGTCAGCCTCACTACAGTTCCTGAGAAAGTGATACAGCAGCTCATCCTGGAACCCACTTCCAGGTATGTGAAGGACAAGCAACTCCTCAGTAGTCAGTATATCTTCACCAAGGCTTCATCAACTTCACAAACTTCTGCAATTTACTGATATGCCTAGTAGATGAGGGGAAAGCAGTGGCTAGTGTCTACTGAGCCTTCAGTAAGGCTTTTGATACTGTCTCCCATAAGAGCATCATAGCCCCTCAAGCTGATGCTCTAAGGGCTGGATGAGTACACAGTGAGGTGGATGAGTACACAGTGAGGTGGATTGAAAACTGGCTGTTTGGAGGCCAGTAACCAGCAGTGTACCCTGGGGGAAGGAGCGGGATGCTGCATACTTGGTCCAGTCCTATCTAACATCTTCATTAGTGATTTGCATGATGGGGAAGAGTTAACTCACAGCAAGTTTACCAATAATACAAAGCTGAGAGGAGTGGCTAATAAGCCATAGGGGCATGTTGCTTTCCAGTATCAGCTTGACAGGCTGAAGAAATGAGTTGACAGAAACCCCAGGAAGGTCAGCAAAGAAAACACAAAGTTCTGCACCTGGAGGAACAACTCCATACAGCAGTTTATGCTAGAGGCTGTAGAGCTAGAAAGCAGCTTGGCAGAAAAGGACCTGGGGGTCTTGCTGGACATCAAGCTGGACATGAGCCAGCAGTGTACCCTTGTGGCAAAGAAGGCTAGCAGTATGCTGCTCTGCATTAGCCAAAGTATTGCCAGCAGGCTCTAGGAGGTGATCATTGCCCTCTGCTCAGCACTGGTGAGGCCACACCTGGAGTACTGTGCTCAGTTCTGGGCTCCCCAGTACAAGAGAGACATGGACATACGGGAGAGAGTCCAGTGAAGGGCCATAAAGATGATTGAGGTTCTGGAGCATCTCTCCACTGAGGAAAGGTTGAGAGAGCTGTGACTGTTTAGTTTGGCGAAGAGAAGGCTCAGGAGTGATATTATCAATGTGCATAAATACCTGAAGGGAGGGTGTCCTGGTTTGAGCTGAAATAGAAGCAATTCTGTTCAACGATTTTACTTTTCATCACAATCTCTTCAAAGAGATTGCACTTTCTCAAATTAACAGCATATTTTTGCAGACAGTGTCTGCTTCTCGCACTTATAGAGCTTGATGTTTATAGTTACTATCAAGGACTGATATGCAGAAAGCCTCTTGCTTATACTTGCTCCTATAGAAGCCAAGGTCACTGCTAAATCTTGGATGCTGTAAGTAAAATGGTCTCAAGTAAGTAAAAAGCTTGCACCTCCACGGAGGAGTGAACAGGAGAAGCAACCCAAATCTGACTAAAGTATTCCATTCTATACGTGTCATATTCAGTATAAAGATGAAGGCTCACAAGGGTTAAGGGCTCTTCTTCAGTGGCCAAGATCCAAAGAAAACTCTGTCCATTCTTCTGTCCTAGATCCCTGAATCCTAGATTCCTGAACTGAGCTTCTGAACCCAATTCCTGTCTGCCGCTCAGTCCATTCTGGGACATCCCTGGTGCCTTCCCACTCTGCATCATCAGTGGTGAGTGCCATAAGGGGTTGAGTTCAATGCTGTTTTGCATATATTTGTACATATTTAATTATTTTCACTTTTATTAGTAGTATTATTGTTTCATTTAAGTTTACGTCTTCCAGTCCCTACATCTCTTTACCTTATTCCCTTTTCCCTTTGCCTTTGGGAGGGGTTAACAGAGAGCATCTATCGTTCATTTAGTGGCCAGCCCAGCCTTAACCTGTGACAGAGGGTGTCAAGAAGACAAAGCAAGGCTCTTTTCCATGGTGTCCAGTGACAGGACCAGAGGTAACACACACGAACTGAAAACCAGGAGGTAGCTGTGAACATCAGGAAATACTTTTTTACTGTGAAGGTGACCGAGCACTGGCACAGGTTGCTCAGGGAGGTTCTGGTCTCTTTATCCTTGGGAGACATTCAAAAACCATCTAGACATGATCCTTGGCAACTGGCTCTGAATGGCTCTGTCTGAGCAAGAGGACTCTTCCAACTTCAAATATTCTGTAATTCTGTGAAACAACTACAGCCTTGTGTAGCAGGGCACAAGTCAACCTACTGTTAGCAAATAGACTCACATGCAGAAGCACAAGAAGTTTGAAAGCAATGTGAATAAGAAGATCTAGAATGGGCATCTAAACAGAAAACTGGTAACCAAGAATCTAAACATTTCAAGAAGGAATTTGACAGCCTTGTAAAAAGTCAATATGTAACTACATAGAGAATTTTTACGGACAGAACACTGACATTGTCATGGAACTCCCCAGGTAGCTGTTTGGTATGCCTACTAAAGACTTTTTGACTTTCTTATCTACATTTGTATTTTTACATATGGACACCAAGCTTCAAGGCTTGTGCCATTTGCCTTTGGAGCTCAGAAAGAAATCTCTTCCCCTTTGAAATATAATTTGGCTTGTGAGGATTTCTTGTATGTTATGGAATAGCAATTCCCAACAACCTGAGCAGCTGGATAGTGCAGAATTGATCCTTGAGATACTGAGTTGTCATGTGGGTCTAACTGGTTCATGCTGATAATGAAAAAAAGCTTAAGTAACCACTGGGTAATTCCCCCTTTAGGTCAGACACATAAAAGATCGTAGCATGGTTTGTTTTCATTTCTTCATTCTCTTCTGAAGCATAGATGCTTTTTAACAGATAGCATTTGTCTGCTTTGTAGGAACACTATTTGACAAACAGTTGGTTACTGTCAAGAACTAAAACATCAGAGATGCTCACAAGCACTCCAGTTCTCTTGTTCCATCATATTTGCTGTTACTAATCCATCGTGTAGTTCAAGACCTGTGGTTGCCCTTTTTTAAAAAAATATATATACTACATGACTCGGTTTGGTAATAGTATAGGCATATACATTTATATATGCAGAAATACCTATGCGTGTACACACTTGTGTAAATACGTGTGTATAATAAAGGCAGTATATAAAGGTATTTGCAAAACAGGATAACCACAGGAAAGGCAACATTGGGCAAATTAGGTGATTAAAACTGTTCTATGCATCTATTACCAAGTGGTTGAGGTTGAAGGGGGCTGAACATAATTAGACACGGATGGTCCCCCGTCAAGATTTTCATTCCAGTCTGGAAAACGATGAGCAAGAACATCAGACAGATGGACAAGCATAAAGACTGTATAAGAAACATCACATATAAAAAAGACTGAACTGTCCTCAGGGAGTAAAGGGAAAGAAATTAATGCTTTTTACAGAAGGTTAACTCTTTCTTGAGTTAAGGGCAACTGAGAATAGTATAGTTTACACTGTCCTTTTAATCACATATACTAGGTCAGGCATGCTGCAGCAGTAAGCCAAGAGTATTCTAACCTGACAGGCCTGAAGGCAGAATTCTGCTTTCACTGAAAAACCTATGATTGTGTCTGTGGTATCAACCTTGCTAGGTGTAATGGAGTCTGCCAAACAACTGTGGGTGAATCAAAGTCTCCTTATAGAAGGACAAGGGACTATTTTACACACCGGCAAATGCAGGAAGGTATCCACAAATTTGTGTGCAAATTCCACTACAGGGATTAGAACCTAGGCTTTCCACCTCAGAGTCTGAACCTTTAAACACCATCTTTGACAATTAATAGTTTAGTAATGAAGATCAAAAATTACTTATAGTCTATTTATACATCGTTAAACAAAGCTTGGCTGTCACCAAAGTGATGCTGAACTACTATGTCTCCTAAAATTTCTGTCTGATCTGTAATTAAATTGTGCACTCTACTGGAACACAAATAGATCTAGTGTCAACTCATAACTATTAGCATTAAAGATTAGTAACATCAAACTACACTCAAACTAAACAAAATTGGTTTTGGGGTTTTTTTGTAAGTCATGCAGAATATCTGAATACTGACCTTATTTACAGCTTCCACAAGCATTCTCATTTCCTTCTCAATGTCACTGACAAATTTTAAATCCTTCCTGCAAGAACAGCATTCTAGGTAAATGAGAATGTACAAAAATACAATATCTTCATCTATTGTAGTATTATTTTCAACAAGAACAAAATTAAAGAACTCAATTGACTGAAGCAGAAGCAGGAATAAGAGCACATTTTGATTCATATATTGCACTATTTACATTTTTTAAATGTTAGTATGTCATCATTATTAAAAAAAAATTACTATTTTCCCTTCAACTCTTGGAACCTAGCATAAAATTCTGTGATACAATTCTACAGTCTGACAATACAATTCTCTATTTTCAAACGAATAATCTAAGTTTTAAAGTTGCTACTTCAGTGTTTTTAAATTACTTGCCATTAAGACTATTCACTTATTCAGAATACATGACTAGACATGAAAATGAAGACTGGGTAAACAGAGTAGCGTTATTTTCCAGGCAGAGGGGAAGTTCATTGACTTTGGTCTTCAACTCATCTAACATAACAAATTAGTAAGAACAAAAGAAGAAGCATAAGCCACTTGCAAATAAAAAAAAAAAATGTTCCTGATATGGGATAAGAAGGATTATTTAAAATTTTTGATTTTTACCTTGCTTAATCACAGTAGGTCAAGCCTTTCATATAAGGGTGAGATTTGCACTCTGTTCTTAAACAAGGAAACTAATTCCAAAAGTAAGGTTGTTATTTGTTAGGGCACCACCCCCACGGTAGAAAAAAGGCTACCTGAAGATTTCATATCTCAAAGCTGATTAGTAGTAAATAACGTTAGCTCTTCAAAAACAGGCACCATTCTATACGAACACACCACCACTTTGTGAATGATGTCAGAATTTCATCACTCAGGAAGTCCTTACCAAAGTAGGCTCTACCATCCTTAGTAAATACCCAGTCGATGTTCTGGATGCCAAAGTGATGGTCAAAAGACCAAGTGGTCTTAGAACATGCAAAATGGCAATGTTGAGTAGCTCAGCTGCCAAGATCACTTGATCACCACTATGATGGACTCAGCTCATCACTGGAAAAACTTCAAGGGTTTGTAACAATTGTTGGGCATTTCATGCAGGTATCTGAACTCCTGGGTCTTCAGTGGAGAAAAGTAATAATACACTGGGAAAAATTGCAAAAATGACCTGGACTTGCACAGTTCAACAGAAAATGTCCTGCAGACCCCCAGGCTATGAAAGTCAGAATCAGCCCATGCAGCATGAGACTTAGGAAAAAAGTATTGCTGCAATAATCTCAGATTAAAAAACTAACCAAAAGAACAATCATCCCCTCCTCAACAACAGAACACTCAACCAAAACCACTGATCCCTTCAGGATGAGCTTAATGCTAGAGTCAGAAAGCAAATACTACATGGAATGCCAGCCAAGAAAACACAAATTTCAAGGTGAAGTCATCACAGGAGGTAAGAAAGAAAGTAAAACCAACAGTCAAATGAGATGATCCACAAGCACTTGATGTGTAGTATTTAAAAATCTAGTGAGAAATCAGCTCACAGAGTGGAGGATATGTTAAAAAAATAAAGATCAACTATTCAGAAGCCTATAAAAACAGATTAAGAGAATGTTATTTCCCTGTAAGAAAAGGTGAGGTGGACTGGGGTAGATGAACTGTACAGCAACTAATTTCACGGGCAACGCCTAACATCCCTAGTTTCAATGACTCTCTAAAGCAGGGTCTTAACTCCCTTTTGCTTGTAACACGCTACATAATGGCAGAGTAGCGACTACCCAGATGTGTGTTCAAAGGTGAGGTAAGCGTTTTATGTGCGCTTTGTACTTCCCAAATTTTTCATATAGAAGAACTTCATGGAAGAACAATCCTGATCTGAGCGAGCCACAACCTACAGACTGTTCAGAAAGGAACAACGAAGGGCAGGCCAATGAAGATGGAGAGATAGAACAATTGCTGCTTCTTTGGAATCATCAAGAAAATTCTAAGGGTGTATAATTTGGGTTGAGGAATGTTGAAAGGAACTGTGGACTTTGGTACTCCTTAATCTGAAAGTCTCCTTTAAAAAAGCTACCCTCAACAAACATCTGGATTGCCTGATAGAGTTCTGGATATACAAATGAACAGCTGAGACAATCCAACAGTATGATGAATCCTCTGTATCTACGATGTTCACAGTGAAGAACAGTACTTCAAGCTGTTTACTTCTCTGTCACTAAGGCTAACAAAGCACAAGTAAGATTTTCCTTACAGTATCAAACTCCCCTTTGAGGTCACCAGATGAAACAGTAAAGAAAAAATACAGTCTATTTTCAGCAGCACGCAGTCCTTCTTTTCCAAATTTGGGAGCAATCCTTATTGGACGGGCATGACGTAAGAGGAGGAGAGTGTCAGGTCAACATGCAATAAAGTATACTCTTTATTCCTTGTTATACAGAAGCATGAACTCAGACTTCAATGAAGGGCAAAAAGAAGCCTGCACTTGCTAAGAAACATTGGCAAGCTCAACTGTTAGCAAAGGTCTTTAAAGTCCAAGGGTAATAAGAAATTATCCATTAAAATGAAGAAGAAAATGAAGCCTGTAGTAAATAATTTCACAAGAAGATAAAAAAAAAATCCTGCAAGTTCAGTAGTCTTCTCTGTATGGTACTGATCAGATACCTGGGTGAGAAGTGACAGTAAGAACTGACTACTGCTTATTTTTCACCTGTACCTATTACCTGGTTGAAGTACTTTCTGAAGTATTTTTAATTCTTTTGGGTTACTCATGTGAGCTCTTACAATAAGATTTCCAAGTTTTGCCAAGTGCATTGTTTTGTAGTTGTTTTATTTTTAAAAGGAATATTGTTATTGCTTAACTAGCACAGAAATCACATGATCTGCACACGACTCTTTCAATTATTCTATTTATGACTAATTATGGCCAAACAACCAACCAACTGCTCATTGTAAGCTCCTAAGTTCTAACTTGCAATAAACACTTAATGAAAAATAATATACGGTAAGGAATTGAAGTAGTTTTTAGAATATATGCATCTGGATCTGATAGTGTGTATAATAAAATTCTGCAAAATGGGACTTCAAAGTATCTTTTCCCGTGCAGTGTCCATAAATGGTGGAAATTAAGCTTCTCCTCACCTCCTTGTATTGCATGTAAGCAGGAACAGACCTACTGACATTTCAGTTCCTCTCAACTATGCTACCTAATACGAATATTCCTCCTCACTGCTCGTTTTTTTCACTGTAGTTCTTGCTGTATATTTTTTGCTTTCCCCCGATTTTTCTGCCTTTGCCAAAAACCTCCCGATTCTTGCAACACTTGCCAGCACAAGATTTTTCCTTGAAGTGACTGACTGACATTCCAGGCTCGCAGTTTGCCAGTCATGTGCTTGAGAAGCTGCCCGCATTGCTTCTTCCTTCAGGCCACAAAGGTCTCCTACCACTAAACCTGTACACTACTCCTGTTGTCAGATCACACAAAGGAGTGCTTGACTCTGCCTTCATTATCTACAACAGCATGTGACGGGTTAACTCTTGGGCTGACTGGCAAAGAAGATGCCTACAAAAGACTAATCTCCCTCTGTGTCTCTCTAGACTTAACAATTTGATCCAAGATTTCCCCAGTTCGTAGAGCTGCTGTGAGGTCTTGCACAGCCAGTGACAAAACAAAAATGTTCTCTTCTGTGTAACTATTCAGTGTGATGTCCTGTCCTACTGTAGTCTTAACTCATCAAATAGCAGCCTTAGCGCCATCCTTATCAAACTGGACATTGATACTTGTGCCAGACTACCCTCTAATTTCATGTGAACAGGCCAACTTGAGCATTTGCTTGCTCTCTGTGCCTGTTCCTGGAGCATCTTAGAAAGGCCAGCGCTGAAGTGTCCACGCAGTGAGTGGATCTGTACCACCTTGATCTGTGCTCAGTTGTGCTGGCACAGCTGTCTCCATGATAGAACATGGCTTCCCTCCAGCAGCAGGTGTATTAGCTTATCGTGAGTTACCAGTATAAAGTGGCTACAAAGGAAATGGAAGTAAAATTGCAGAATGGTTGAGAAGAGATTCTCACAGAGAAGTGGGGAAGCATTAAGGCTACTTTTCAAGGTATCTGTTAGACTATGTGGAATACATCCTGGTCATTTCTGTTCATGAAAGATGAATGCTGCACTATGAACAGACAATAGCTGACAGGAAGGTAAGATTGGATTGTACTCCAAAAAAGAAGGGACTACACACAAACACACACACATATTTTCAACACACTAAGAAAGTGAAAGTGTTGTGCTTTGTTTTCTGAAAGAGGTAGAGCAAAACATATTTCATATACACTTAAGAGAACAGTCCTTAGAAAATACCAATTTAAATGCAAATATTAATAAAACAGTACATGCACAATAAAAATATTCAGTTCTTATGTTGCAGCATGCTAATCATTTGAAAGCAAAGCAAGAAGTGATTTCAGTTCTGTGTAGCTACTTGTACAAAACTTGTCTCAACATATCGGAAATTAAATAAAGAATTTTAAGTAGAAAATATCCCCACAACAATATGTATCATCAGGATAATGAAGCAAGAACGAAACAGATTCAGATCTTCTAAAAACTTAGAGCTGATAAAAACTAAAGTCATGCCTACAAACACAAGAATAAAAACTTCTTAGATGACACTTATGATTTAAGCATTTTTTTAAAAATGTGTCTAACGCTTCCCTGTCATTCCAGACTGCATACTATTTATTAGTGAGATGCTGTTGATACTACCTTGACTTTTTCTTGCCTTATTTTCATGTGTTTCAGTTTAGCAGGCCTCCTTGCAGTTAGCACTGCAATAGGCTTAGGTCTGCACCAAGGCAGTTTATTACTGATTCCATTTATTTATTTTTTAAAAAAGGGCAGTAAGGCAAAAAAATTAATGACTGGTGAAAATAAATAATGTCAGGCTACAAGGGCATATTTTATTATTTTGCTGTCACTTTTGTCTTTGTCTTGAAAAGTTTACAAGGAGCACCAAGATGGGAGTTGGTTGAAAGTAGTGGAAATGTGAGAAGTACAGATATTGATTTGTAGCGAGAAGAATGGCAGAAAATTATGTTCCCATTCTAAATCTGGTCCTGCTACAGAACAAAGCAACTCGTCAGGTGCTTTTTACTTTTCAGGTTCTCATTTTGGAGGTCTTGAGAAGTGCAGATCACCTCCTTTGCTTCAATTATCACCTGTCACCAAGGCTGGAGCGAAGAGTAAACATAGGCATTTTTACAAGGCTAACCAGAACTATTCTTCATTTCCCATCTTGCTCTCACTACTGTTTACCTCTGACATTTGTCATGGTTAGAACACATACCTCGCATCTTCTTTTAAAAGATCACTGTACTTTGGTCCAGAAGAACGGATGTTAAAAGGATCAGAATTATCATCTATTTCAAGGGCCTCAGCAAGACGCCTGCATTTGAGGGTAGGAGGGCAAAAAAACAAAACATAACAAAACCACAACCAAACAAAAATAAACACACAAGTTTCCCCAGCCTTCCAAAGATCGTCACTGAAAAGTAAAGATAAGGGTTACTAATACAGATGAAACAGCTCGCAAAAGATAGAATCTGTCCATTTGAAATTACTCTTTTAGGACTTATCACTACTACAACGTAGCAATAAGAGCTTAGATCACTCACTATAGATCCCTATGACAAAGGAATCATCAGGTCATGCAGGAAAGGATTTTTTCCACACAGCATTAACTCTGAACCTGGACTACTACTGAAAAAACACAAGCAAGTTCATCGCCCACCTGTTCCTCTGAAGAGCTAAGCATTCTTCATCACATTGCAATCTGAATTATGAAAGAAAAATACAATTAGAATCACTGCTGCCACTCCTATTTTTTAAACTAGCTTTGCTTATGTCATATCATTATCACAGCCTAAAGAAGTAAGAAGAGTGTGTGAGAACAGTTTATTGTATTAGATTAGATAATGCAACTAAAACCGAACAAACAACAATCAAAGATCTTTGAGCACATAAGCCCTTCTCCAGATCTTGAACTAAAGCAACAATTACCAAAGCAATACAGAACCTGGGAAAACCAGCTTTGGAATAAGACTATTATATTGAGAGAAAAAATGCAGTTGGTATCGGCATTGAGAGGATGCTAGGGAGAATGTGAAATTAGCAAAGCAAGATGTGACAAGGTCACTTACTCTTCTGCATCAGAAAAATTATCTGCCAGAAGAAACAGGAAAGTTAGTTATGCATATGGAAGGTTATGATTCACCATACAAACCAGTATTTCAACTTCTACTATCAGTAGAGTGCTGAATTTCAGTTTTCTGTCTCATCCTTGAAATGTATTTCATAATGTTATTTTAAGGGACTAAAATGCCAGAGAAGGATCAAGAGTTCTCCAGATTTTTACAGTGGTAGTTACAAACTTCTGCCCCTTACACTACAGAAGATTCTGTTGATAATAGTTCTTTGATTTCAAACAAATAATTTCTATGGGGGAGGCTGGTTCATTCAGTGATATGTATTATGTTCGGAGACACACGGCTATAGGATCCAGAACTCCTGGTGGTTTGCTTGAAGGACGGAGAAGAAAGCTAAGAAATTTGCTTTCTAAGATCAACCTGGTACTAAGATCAACCTGGTGGAATAATTTTCTCCTACTCTAGAAGAGAAATATAGCCTATTTACAGAAACTACTCTAGTATTGACGAAATCTGCCACAAAAAAACCCCAACCCAAAACCCAAATTCTAATAAGGAAACCAAAGTATAAAATGTCTACAGAGAGGACCAGAGAGAAACAAAGAGAAGAGATCTTGCACAGTTTGCATAAAATATTCTGCTATTGCAAAGGTGATACAAATAGGAAGTAAATGAGGTTCGATCTGCATAAACCAGATTATTCTACAGCAATTCTAGAAACAAAAAAGTGATGCTTATATTATACATTTTTTGAGTATCCATTAATTGAAACAAACAGGGTAGTGTAAAAAAGAGACTTGATTCTTGTTTCCTGCTTGTGTTTTTCTTATACCATGCTTATACAGACTAATACCATGCTCTTTAAAGTGGCATGTAGGAATCAGTACAGCTCTCCATCTTACACCTCATTTTCTCCTGCTCTACTTTCTGAAGTAGGACGCTGGTACCACTAGAACTAAGCTGCAGACTGCGAGGAGCAGGTGCACCCATGCATCATTTCTGGTGTACACCTTGCCCGTAAATTCAGAGTTAAAATTATTTCAGTGTAGGAAATTATCCAAAAGGACTTGGTAATAATGTGTTCCAATTTCATAGACATTAAAAAACAAACAAAACAATGATTAGCAAAGGTCCCTGAAGTATGCTTGTATTAGCTTTCGATACAGCATGTCATGAGGCAACTGCCTGGAAAACTTGATTTTACACAATATAAAGGAAAATAGGACTTTAACACACATAACAGACTGACAGAAGTAATCAAATTCACAACTAAAAGACGATAAATCGTATCAGAAAATAAACTAAAATCAGAAATTGGGACTTCAAGGGCAAAGACTTCAGGAAGTAAAGTTTCTGAAAGAAGGATGTTAGAGAAGCTTGACAATTTCTTAAAGAAATGATACTAAAAGTAAAAAGGTAAGCTACTCCAAATGAGGAACAACAGGAGGAAGAGAAAAATCACCAAACTTCGGTCACGTGTTTTTGTGACTTAAAACCAGATTTGCAGTGCCAGTCAATATGAGAACACAGAAGCACCAAACAAATTGAGATACAAGTGTAAGAAATCTAAACAGGGTAATATCAGTAGTAATATGATAATTAGGGGAAGATATGCCCTATTAATCATTCAGAAAGGTATGGTGGATGCTGAAACAGAAGATAATTGCAAAAAGTAATACTGTCTAGAAATCTGAAAAAATCCTGACGAACTCTAAGGAGTCTGCTAGATAGAAAGAAACTCTGACACCACAATTATACTGTTCCATACATAACTCTAACAGCAAACCAGTCAATGATAAAGGACTCATTCTGCGTGAAAGCAAAAACATGAACTGCTAAGGAATTGCAAAATACTTTTAGCAGCACTGTTACAGTAAAGTCAGACTATTTAAAGTCTTCCTATTTTAACTGAGATTTTGCTAACAATATTATGTATTTTCCACATTGCCTATATTTCAGGTACATGCAAGGGTTACAAAAACACTTCTATGCATATCTCCTTACCTGGCCTGCTTCATTTCTTTTTTCGTAATAAGCCTACTGATTTCCACTGAATCTCCAAGCTGCAGATCTGTTAACTTAGTGGCTATAGATATAGCAGCTATTCTGAAAAAGAGGAGCGTTAGATTTCGTTTGAGGCAACACATACATCTCTGAAAATGTACACAAAAGCTGCAGATTTAAACCTTTATGTGGAAAACAACAGACAGACTGTTTCATCACCAGATTACAGAATGGGACTCCAGATTCACATTTTCTAGTTTCAGGAGTCTAATATAGCTGAATAAACTTCAACACCCTCAAGCAACTAGGAGCAAGACTAACAAATGGACAGGTTTCTTCGGGTACTTTTTCAGAGCACCAATTCTAAGCAAGTCTAAACTAGGCAATGCAAATATTCTTATTTCTCACCTTCTTAATCTTCAAACTACAGCTGACTATATACCTTTAATTCCCTTTTTAACTTTTACATGATTTTTCCTTAAATGTGTGCAACTAAAATCTGCGAATTAGTTTTATAGAATATGTCATAATTTGCTTAGAAAATCGGGATGATACAAGCCATAATGAAAGAGTAAAATGACGGAAACCCTTATAATTTTCTTTATAAAGATTCTTCATCATTCCCTTCAATAACAAGCCATCCCAGCCTGATTTTACTGCTAAAAATTCTATAACTAAAGTATACAAGTTTTTAGTGAAATATTCCATACCATTCTCAAACAAAATCCTGAAAACTGAACATTCTATGCTCTGAACCATCTTTTTTGTTAAATTCAGATAAAAGGTATGTTTGTATGTTTTGCATCACATTCAGAGAACTAATAATCTATCAGAAAGAAAGATAATCATATTGCATAAAAACAAAAAGTACTGAGAGCTTCATATTTAGGAGGTGGTGAAAAAGTCTAGGTAATAGGCCATCAGATTATATGATATCATCATTTATATCGTGTGTACAGATACAGCAGTACAATCCCTTTCCTGCTCCCTTGGTATTCTTTCACCAGCATTCACTGACAAAGCTCAAAGCTGTTTCACCACTCTCATGAGAAAAGTTGAATATCCAAATAACTTGCTGACTTTTCCATAGTAGTAACACAAGAATTACTTTGCTGTGGTTGGGTTTTGGGTTGGTTTTTTGTTTGTTTGTTTGTTTTGGGGTGTTTTTTGTTTGTTTGTTTTTCTCCCCAAGTGTGTAGATGATGGGAAAAAAGCCATACTTAACTCTCAGAAAACCATAATACTTTAATCTGTCAGCAGCCTGAACCATTGGAGCTTTTATACAAACTTAGCTGGCATTAAATGCTGCTTTTGCTAATATCACACGGATCAAAAGCAATTTGTAAACATATAAGAACACATGTGAACAAACAGATACAAACACTTGCTTTAAACTGATTGTTTCTCCTCCTCTTGACTTGTGCTCTGGTTAAAATCATAGGTAATGTGTTAGGCTTATGCATGCAAGGACTCTCACTGACATGAAAGAATCATTTCCCTTGTACAAAAACTTTTACAGTACCTGAGCTACAGAAACAGTGCAGAAATAACAGCCTTCAAAAATTTAGACTTGTAATTATATTACCTTCCTAGTTTATCACTAAGTGCAAGCATGTGTGAAGTTAAATTGGTGTATCAAAGTTGCATCAGTCCTCTGATTTGTATTCATAGTGAGACAGATCTTAACAGAACAACTCACTTTTTTTTGAAAAATAAAAAATTATTACTGCTCCTGTAAGTGTATCTTGCACCCAACTTACCACTGACTACAATTTTTCTAAACTGTTTCTGATTAGCATATTTTTATCCTCTTTTTCATTAGGTATTATTTAGCACCTATTATGTAGATGCTAAGCCATCTTCCATCAGAATTTAAATCTGGGCAGTGTTCAGCAGGTACGAAGCAGCATATCCTAAACTGGGCTAGTAATGGGCCCTCAAATAGCAGTTCCAAATAAAACAACCATTAGGAAGCTGTCTTTGAAAGACAGGAAGAATCTGTGCCTGCGCTCTCTGACCTACTGGGATGCAGAGCAGAACTCTGCTTGCTTACCACCCCTTTAGATTAATTTTTTGACTCCCTCTCGATCATGGCCTCAGATTAAGATGATATTACTATCATTGTTAATATTATTACTGTTTTGCTATTTTCACTTCAAAAGTTTCTAAGTCCCACTTTTCTTCTTTTCCTTGTCCCTTCCTTGTCCTCTCTTGTAAGAGCGAAACACAGATAAATTTAGAAACAGGATCTGGAGACAAACCTACTGCAATAAATGGAGCTCAGTAGGACTTTGTATATTAAGAACCAAGATGCAGATGCCATAGCTCTCCTGCCTAAATTTAGTTATCTGAGAATGACTTTAAATCACTCTAGCTTCCATCATCTGTATTGACTAGGTCCTATCACAGGTCAAAGTAAACAAAACAGCAATTCATATATGGACTGCTGTATGTAATCATCTACATTCAGAAGCCTGAAACTGGACCTGCCTGGCAAGTCTGTGTCTAATTGCTCTACGTGGGTAGAGTTCCACAGATGAAGATTCAAGCTTTGACACACCATCACACTTAGACTAACAACAGTGAGAAAAGAAACATGTTCTAGCACAGCATAGCTGATATTAAAGGTCAGGGGAATACAAAAAAAAAAAAGAAACTGTATGTGAAAGTAAAAAAAAATGTGAAAAAACTTGTGAATCAAATATACTTAATCAAGGTTGAAATTTAATTAAACTGCAAAGAAGTCCAGTAAGGATTTAAAAGAATTATTACAGTACAAACCTCTGATATGTACTAGATGCTTCTGAGCAAATCATACTCTCCTTTCTTCTTCCACATTCACACTGAAGATCAACCTGTTGCACCACACAAGAGAGCAGCTTTTTTAAACTTATATCTTTTTATGGCCATGGAGGGGTGGCGAGGGAGATAAATTTATTCCTTTAGAAAGTCCAGTTTTAGTGGAATAGTGGCTAATTAAAAGAGATTTTATTTAATTTTCAATTTTAAAAAGTATTTTTTCAAAAATTCAGCATTGTAAGTTTATGGAATTCAGTATTATAAGTTTATGGAAAAAGTGTCATGCTGTCAATATACAAACGTCTTTTTTTGTCACAACTGGCTGGTAATTAAACCATACAACTAGCCTGTGAATTTGCAGTGAATTTTCTCTGGGCATCTAACCTTTGCACAGCAGGATGTCGTTGGGCAGGGTGAAGAAGAATGACATGGAGCCATACAGGGATGATTACAATATAGCCTTGGAATAATGCATGGCTGTTTACACTCTTCATCTATAAGACATTCTCCTTTATGACAGATTCTTTTACACTTGTGCATTCCACATTTTAACATTTGATTGCAGCGAAGTCCACACGAAATGTCAGTGAGATGACAAGGAATATTACTTCGCAACTGTAAGAGGAGAAGAAAAAGATCACAACTAAAAATAAAAAAAATATAAGGGAAAATCTCAAAGTAGTTTTACTGTTCACATCTTACTTTGGCACTGCCCATGCAAAAATCATAATACTAAAATATCTTAGGACAAAGACAGTTCTTCCAATACAGCAGTTGGTTTGAATGCATATGGCACCAAATATACACTTTTCTAATTTAAACACAATTAAAGTCAAATACCAGTAACATATTTCATTCCAAAGAGGCCACAAAAATCTAATCCTGCAGCCCTAGAACATAAGTTAGTATTCAAGAACATTAAGTGTCTAGACTTACTTCATGCCTGCCCATACACCATTTCTGAGTGAGATAGGTACAAGGTGGACATTTCTCCTCACTATGACATGAATGGTACACTGCAGTCACAAAAAGATAGAAGTCAGCAATTTTATCAGCAAACTTCCATCAAATGCATTAAAGTAATAACTATTAAACATGAGTTTGCATTTCAGAAGCACACAATTTATGGGAAGTATGATGCTTCATGCATGGATAATATGTCCTTTACTCTTTAAAAATTATGACGGCAGGTTTTTCGGTGAATATTCTTCCATATTTTCTGAAGTAAATAGCAGAGAATTTTGTAACTTCTGAGCAGGGTTATACTACAAGACAGAGTTTGACAGAAAGCATATCTGTTTGACCTGTGCTGTGATTTTCGTGATCAGCCAATGTAATTCTGGAGAAACTAACTGTTCACTAGATAGTACTACCATTTCAATAGAGCACTTAATCTGTGGAATGTAGCATTTAATACGTTGTGACTATTAGTAACGATCAGAAAAAAATCTGATGCTTTTACCAGTCAGAAGTGTCGCTATTAGTACTCGTGTCAAGTTTTTAGCCGGTTGGTCTGTAAGTGTTGGAAATATTCACAACTACTGAAAATGCGAATATATTCTCAAACAGACCTATATACATTATATACACACTATATATACTATATACACAAAAAACCTAAACAAAAGAAAAAACCCAAGCAAAACTGAATACCCAGACTTACCTGGATGATCACAATCATGTGGCCTGGTGCATATTTTTTTACATTCTGGTGGCTGTGTGCCACAGGGGACAGGGGGGTAAATCACAGATTCACCACAGTAACAAGTTAACTCATCAAAACCTGAAAAAACAAGTCAAATATGTCCAAATGGCTACATGTATTTGCACTTTTCCACTATAAAAAAAAAAAGTCTTTAACTAACATCCAAATATTTTACTCCAGCTTCATTTTCGATATTAAGCACTACTGTAGTGGATTTACTAGCTTTTATGGTTTCCACAAGCACACTGAACTATGACCACTTCACTAGGAATTATGTTTGCTTTTAGAAAGTGTTTGACATCAACATTTTGTTGTTTTCTATCTCTGTCTTAAAAGTGGGAAGATATCTCTTGAATTCTTCCCCACAAGGACATTATCTAAATTTTGTATTCCAAACTTTTCAGATCACTGGCTACATTCTATCCTTCTATCAAGCCCTGCCCACGGTACTGGGAAGATTCCAGAGAAAATTACCAAAAAGGCCGCCAGCCTGTAGACTTCATCCTACAATTTCTTTCGTATACTTCTTTATGTCATTTTGTATACTTCTTTATGTCATTTCGTATTACATGGATCCTCATAAGTAGCTTATGAACCTGTCCAAATACTTCACACCTACCTTTGTATGTTTTGGAAGTTCTCTGTCTCAGGCAGTATACTTTTGTTTGTTTTTATCTTCCGCATTTGGGAAACAGATTTTAAACACTTCCACATCTCAGTGATAAAATAAACAAAGGAACAAAATACTTACATACACTATCCCAAGTGAAATTAACAAAATTTAATACAGTTCACTGCTGTATCTGTGACTATAAAGAAGCTAGGAGGGAGACTGACTGGAATGGAAACTACAGTTCAAACAGATAAATCCTTAGAAAAATAAGACACAGAGAAAATATCAACATCAAGTAATACAGAAGGAAATTTGACAACAAAAAGAGAGTATGATTGTTCCATAAATGAATAAAGAGATAGTGGATCAGGGAGAACAAGAGAGAATAACAGAGGAGATAATAGAATAACAGGGCAATAAAAAAATACAAAAGAACAAATCCAACCTGTAGAAAAGATGAGTGTGTTAAAGTAGCTATTGAATTCAGCAAGTTCTTCAACTGGGAATCACAAGATTCTTCTTTCCTTGTCTATCAGAGTAAAACCTGTTGAATAAAACCCCAAAGACTCCTCCTCTCCCAGAGATACTGCTGGATACTTCCAGAGATGGCTGCTGGATCAATATGCAGGTCCAGCCACTGACAAGACTGATTACATATTCCAGAAAGACACACAACACATACGTGCCCAGTCACATGACGAGACATAATGGGCACAAACTTGAACACAGGATGTTCCACCTAAGCACGAAGAGGAACTTCTTTACTTTGAGGGTGGCAGAGCACTGGAACAAGCTGCCCAGAAAGGTTGTGGAGTCTCCATCTTTGGAGACTTTCAAAAACTGCCTGGATGCGTTCCTGTTCAATCTGCTCTAGATGAACCTGCTGTGGCAGGTGACTGAACTAGATGATCTCCAGAGGACCCGTCCAACTCCTTATCATTCTGTGATAACAACAACAACATGACTGGACGCACAGACTAATGCAGAGCATTAGTACAACAAGATTAACATAAACAAGAATATCAACAGCCATGTTCTCTTCTTCCTCTCCAGCTCACTAGGACTGAAGTTCATCAGCGAAGACACACACACAGTCTAGATTCACATGCACACCACGTTAATGGACCTCAAATACTAGCATAGGCTCTGTCTAACAGTTGTACATGGAGAGAGCTCCTACCCAGTCACTGGCTGAAACTTTCAGTATTTCCAGAGGCAGATCTCCTCCTACTAGTCAGTCAGTCCAGCTTTGAAGCACATTCATTAGCAAATTACAGAGACATACATAGGTACACACAAGGGAATGACACACAACCCATCTCTCCAGGTGCTGGCACCTGGACCAAGGGGGCCCTATCACCTGTGATCCCATTCTCCAGCTGCTGGCATACAGTCTGTCTGGTCCCTCCAGTTGCTAGCACAGAGACTGTGTGCTCCCACGATCAGCAGTCAAGTCTCCAGTTGCAGGCACTTAGATCTCTCACACACAGAATATACACTGAGATTGCAGAAATCCTAAAGAAATTAATATCTGCTGGCTGTCGATCTATTTGTAGCAATTCAATGCTGATTTTCACAATCCAGAATGTGACCAGAAACACTAAGACACACATCACTGACAACTCTTATTTCTTCAGATGATCCTGTCCAGAGAAAAGTCACTAGTGTACCAAGCTGGGAAACTCTGAGTTCTAAGCGGCTAGACAAATTCTGCCACATACTTCACTACCTTTAACAGTTACTGCATTGTTGAACAAGAGTTGCCTTAACTTAGAAAACATCTTTCTAAACTGCTTTTTCTTTTCCCTTGCATAATCCTTGCATGAATTTCTTAAATAACTGCTGGATCAACATACATATTTCACTATAATTCAATTTTAACTACTAAAATTCAACACCTAGTGAACTCATCTAAAATGAAATAACTTTCTTTTCCATGAAAAAACATACAACTAAAATCAACTCTATATTGGTTCTGGTCAATTTGGATCACCCTCTCTGTCCAACTGACTAGCTGAATGACTAAATTTCTGTAGTATGTAAGAAATAATGTACTCTTTCATGTAACTCACTTGTTTGCCAGCATGTCTGACAACTGCCCCGATGACAGGGTTCTTCACATCTATGAATTCCACAGTTGAGTTTACGACCACAAACCAAAGAACACTTATGTTCTGTGTCCTACGAGAAGGGAAAAAAAGAAAAGCAGAATTAAAATATAAATCCCATTGGTTTATTTATCTATGTGAGGTCATAATCTACTAGTTGATAAAACATTACAGTACAAAAAATCGCTTAGACCTGATCTATATGTTTTTTCCATCATTGTATGGATACACAATTTTTAAAGCAGATTCTCTTAAGACCTCTGTTGCAGACATAGCTACATCACAGCTTATGCTTCTTGAATTAAGTTACATCTTTCCCATCCCCATTCTCTCTGCAATCACTGCATTGGCAAAAAGCACCTTTACACTGATTTAACTGCATTTAAGCTGGAACATTAGTTTACATTTATAATGATACCCATAACGCAAATGCTGCAAAATAAATGCACATGCACAAACTTTTTGAGCATAACCAATACTGCAAATAGAGACTGAAGATCATAGAATGATAGAATAGTTCGGGCTGGATGGGACCTTAAAGACTATCTAGTTCCACCTCCTTGCCATGCGCAGGGACATCTCCCACTAGAGGTAGTCAATGCCTCATCCAGCCTAGCCCTGAACACTTTCAGAGAGGTGGTTTCCACAACCTCTCTGGGCAAACTGTTCCAGTGCCTCACCACTCTCCCAGTGAAGAACTTCTTCCCTATATCTGATCTAAACCTACCCTCTTTCAATTTAAAGCCATTAACCCTTGTCCTATACATGGCCTTGTAAAAATGCCCTCTCCAGCTTTCCTGTGTGCCCCCTCTAGGAACTGGAAGGCCTCTATAAGGTCTCCCCAGAGCCTTCTTTTCTTTTTTCTCCAGGCTGAACAACCCCAACTCCCTCAGTCTGCCTTCATAGGAGAGGTGCTCCAACAATACAAAGATACAAAAGCAAAAGTCTTTTAATATCACAACAAACAGTTTCACAAAACCACATGTAAACTTACCACACAGCAAACTTCATTACATTTGTGTCGTCCACATGATCTTTTCTTGTTGCATCGTTTGTCACACATGAATGTAATAGCAGCTATTAAAAACAACAAAAATACCCTGACCAAAACAGTCATAACTTTTATGTCTTTGCTTATGCTGAGAACGAAACCTGTGATCACAATATTACACTCAGGCTATTGCCCAGCATGGTCTAGAAAAGACTAATAACAGAGCAAGTCAGCAAGCAAAATTTTAAATTACTTGGGATACCACATTAACTCCTCATGAGAACATTTGGCTTCCTTTAAACAAACTTCTGTTCAAAAGGGTTTTAGAGAGCAGAATACATGAAACTAGTTTATTTCACATTAGTCTGCACACCATCGGTCTGCACAATAGAACACAGAAAACAGGATACACCCAGAATACCAAGAAGCATCATCTGCCAAGCTCAGGTGCAAAGGCCAGCAGCATACAACTGCAAAGCAGAATAAAAGCTTGTATTTCCCCAGGAACATAGACAAGAGCCAAGTAAAAGCATTACTTTGCATGTGAGCTGTGCAAGCTGACTCAACAATATGCAGGATTTGGGGCGGAGGGGGGGAGGGCAACCTATTGAATATAGCAGGTGGCCTTACTCAGTGTTCAAACTGAAATAGACAGCTTATCTGGAATCTTTGAGATCAAATGCTGAAGAAGTCTTTCCTTATGTAAAAGATGGACATGAATGAAGAGGTTTATTTCGAACCTCCTCCCAAAAATACCAGCATCTCAAGAAATGACCAACTTGTAAAAGAAGTATGGATAAAAGAAGAGTACTGATCAGTTATTTGCCACCTTTGTTAATCAAACACAAAATTAATATGGGTTGTGTATTGTTTTAAAAATAATTTCACATTATATATATAATATAACATTGTACCTTTATTTCTGAGGAGAGCACATGGGACTTCCTAGGAAACAAACAGGGAACCATTAGGTTTAAACACATGAAACACCTAAACTTACTTTTCTAGAAAATACCTAGTCACAAGATACAGAAAGAAGCACTCTCGGGTTTAACGTGTACGACACTTCTGTATACAAGTGAAACAAAAGCTGGGAAAAAATCCTCCAACCTTTTAACATAATATTTTTTCCTTACAGATTCAAATACTAATTAAAAAAAAAAAAGTAGTTAGTATTCCCCACTTAATTCAGCAGACAGTGCAGTGGCAGAAGCAGGTTTGGCCTAAGAAATCAGAACTTTGCATGGAAGAAATCACAAGCTCTCCCAGAGAATATTGGTAGAGTGCATATATTTGCATTTTGTCCATCTGTCCCAAAAACACAAGTCCATCTTGATTAATAAAAAAGAGTCAAATTTCACGATCAAAGAAGTTTCACCTAGATTGAAGAGCTTAACATGAAATTAACATTGTTCATTGACTGGATTTGAAACTTCAGTCATCACAAGTTTACATTCTGCACTGTCATTTCTGCGCATCCCATTTTTCATGACAGATTTAAATCATTATGATCGTAGTTCACTGACACTTCTTCAAGGAGCAGTTTTCTGGTGACTGAGAAGCTGCATGAACTAAACCCCGAACCTAAGTAATTTGTTTCAGAGCTCAAAATAAAAGACAATCTGAAGCCTTCTACTCCATAACTACCTGCAGCAAACTTGCAGAAGAAAACTGTTCCAACCTCAAGCAAAGTCTCAGTCATTTCTACGTATTTATAGACTTACATATTCAGAAGCCATCTATACTTATAGATAAGATATGACAAGCTAGAAAGGTCATCGCGGCTCCTATGACAGTAGCCAAAGATTTCAAAGCTACAGTTACAGAAAGTAGCATAGTTTAAAAACATACTAATTATTATATAACAATTGCTGAGGATGTTTAGTCCCTACCTCATTGTATAAAGAATAGGGACCAGTAAAAACTTCATATTCCCTCTCAGAAAAAAAAGAATCTACAACAAATCTACAAGCTATTACCATAGAGCTTTAGACTAGCATTTTGTTAGGCTACCTTACTTCTCTCAGTTTACATGACTCAATTAAACTACAATTCTTCATGCTGTATAAGTACTGCAGGGCAATATAGGATTTCACAGTCAGCTTAAACAATTCTAAGTAAACTCTGAAAAAATACTGTGAAGGCAGTTTTTTGAAGTAAGTAGTCTATGCTAGCACTTCACAGTATAATATAGTTACCGTTAGTTAATATACAATGAAGGTTCTTGCAACTAAGGCACACAGCACGTCTTATATTTCTTAGCTTTTTTTCCCCCAATTATTTCAGTTCCTTTTTCATCAAAGCTTTCAAAAAGAACAAAGATTACCTGTTTCTTCCATGGTTAAGCTTTATACACTTACCTTTTTTTTGAAGCCACACCTACAATAAATATTTGACGTGTGAGAACATGGCCTACAGTCTCCTTCATGGCAAAGACTTTCACATGTATGAATGAACTCTAGCAAAATGAAAATACAAAGTTTAACAATTAATAAAAATTTAAAAAAATCCATGACCTGGAACTTCATCTATTAGGAACATCACTGGTCAAAGATACTAAGCGTATGCGCAGGTGGGTTTCCAAACAATTTAACTATTTTGAGTTCAATGTGCATAAAATTTTGACATTACTTCCATCAACTTTTTTAATCCTGAATCTATAGACTAGAGCTTCAGGTCTACAATTAACACTGAAAATGCATACATTTTTAATATTGTTTACATTAACTAAAAGCTAAATTACTCATCCTCTTTCTACTTGTCCTTTGACTGACAGAATGCATCAGTCATTAATAAGAAGTCCCCATCTTACCAGTACTGGTCTCTCTCCTCTCTAGAGTTTAACAAATCATGATTTAAACATGTTAAATATTTAGTCTATAAAATTGGAGCTTCACATATTCTCACAGTTAAATACACTCAAGTTACCTACTGCACTCATTGAAGTGACAAACTGCTTCTGCAACTTTCCAATACTACGTTTTACTTTATGACCCTCTTTCAGCAGCAGGAATTAAGTATTTACTGGAGGCATCTGAACAAAGTAATTTACCTCTACCAGTATCCACATGAAGTCAAAGATCTATGTGGCCTTTAAAAAGACATCAGTGCATACTACTCTCTGAAAATTCCTACAGCTCTGTTCCTCTATCAGTATAGGAAAGGCGTATGTAAACAAAATTAAAAGGCTACCTCATGTTAGTGTTTTCTAGACAAATATATTTCTTTATTTTAAGGCATCATGATGAACAAACAGACTGCAAGCTCTGCAGTGGCTTTTACACTCAGTTTAAAACCCAAAATCACATATCAAATATTTATTTCTTGAAATGAAGCAGTTAAGGATGACTTAGTTTTTTTCCCCAAACTATGAGATACATTGAATACTCTGCAGAAAGTTCTGATTACCATAGCTACTACAAGAAAGAAGTTTGCCACAGGTTTTTCCACATGATGGGATAGGGTCTGTGCATACTTTGCGTTCAACACATCCTAATTCCAGTAACTTGCTCAGAGGAGTCTGACCACATGGACAGCGATATACTACTTGTGGAAGTCGTGGACAGAGCTGGCAAGGCTGAGGATGGCACGCTTGCGTACAGTTGTGCTTCCCACAATTCAATTTTCTGGAAAAAAAACAACCAAAAAACCCAAAGAAACAAAAAGCAAACCAAAAAGGAACTATCTAAGAGTATCATGATTACTCAGTATGAATAGAATGAGCTTTTTCTTTCCAAAAGCCTAAACTATAGAGAGTGACCTTACTTGCCACATATATTCTGACAGGAAAAATTCCCAAATCCATCAGAGAATTCTTCCTTTGTTCCACACAAAACTTCTTTAAAGTTGCTTCCACAGTAACACACTGAAGAAAACAATATTCCACAGAAAACGATACAAGAAAATCAGTGACAAAACACTTTCAGCAGTAGAGCAAATAAAAAAGGTAAAATGCGAAAAATTATGACAATCAGTTTATTTGAAGTACAATGAGGCTGCTGCTCTTTACATTTATTTCAGCAATAGAGGTTTCTCAGTCCTACAGAAGCTGGAATTCCTCTTCACCTGTTTTGATGAGGAGATAAAAACTAAAGGGGAAGTACTATCTGCACAAAAAGCTTACTTACTAAACCAGCATACGTAAGTTAATTATCTTACAAGCTGAAAAAATTAACTCGCTATTTTCTATGTAAACTGTTCAACAAAAATGTATTTGGATACTTGCACACATACTTGGACAATTTAATTTCTATTCAAGACCAAGTTTAGAAAATTTTAACAGAAAACACAAGTGGCTTGTTGAAATGTGCTTTCCTATACCTCTTTCTACTCTTCTTCCATGTACTGTTTAATCAAGTCTCAGAAATGTAGTACAGGATTAAGTAAGACCGTAAGACAAATTCCAATCAGAAGGCCCCTCTGAGGATCAGCTAGTCCAAGCCCTTACACTTAAAGCAGAGTCAGGAATCAGATCAGACCACATTACTCAGTGCTTTGTTCAGTTTGGTCTTGAAAACCTCCAAGTTTCCAAGAAAGGTTTTCCTTATTGCTAGTTAGAGCATTTCAACTTCGGCTTAATGTCTCTCATCCTCCCCACAATGCACAGCCTGTGTCTGTTTCCCTCATTACCTCCTATTAGCCACTGGAAAGCCACTACTCAGCTGTCTCAAGCTAGCAAAATCCAGTACTACCAGACTGTCCTAACAGGCCACAAGCTCCAACAGTCTAATCACCGTGTGAGGATTCTTTCTAGTCACATTCTTTTATATTTATTTAAATATATAGTGATGGTGATGTATTTTCCATTTTTTAAATACTCTAGAAATAGACTTTGTTTTTGCTAAGTAAACATAAAGCACTTGCCTCTTGGTACTGTTTTTTTCACACTCTGTTTCCATAGATATACATAAGGCATTCCAACACTTACCTTGCTGTACTGTTAATTGGCAAGGTGAACATTTTCCTGCATGGCACACTTGAGTACAGTTGTGCTTACCACAGTTTAAAGTATTTCCACATACATTAGAACAATGAATTTTTGTTGATTGGCCACAGCGAACTGAATGACTGTAGAAAAATAACACCATAGCCTGTCAGTTACCTTATTATCTATAAAGCATTTATTAAAAATTAAAATATTTTTCAGTAAAGTGTCAAAGACTTTTAAAGGGAGGACAACTTATTAATGAAAGAGTTTTTAGGAAATAACCCCCTATTTTTCCTCTGCTTCTCCTTTCCAATCCATTAAACTAGGACATTTATCACAGTAGTAAGTCAGAGAACTTACTCTCAATGAAATTTAAAAAAAAGGTGACACTATAATTTTAACCTAATGTATGGTTATATATCGTACCAGAAGAGCAGATATTTCTATTACGGAAGTCTTCCCAAAGACTTAAATGATCCCAAATCCACTGAGCTCAATCCAGATAGACATGTGGGCCTTACTAGTGAGTTAGTAGTCTACAAAAAGAGTTGGGGTTTTTAATTAAGTGAAAAAACAAACAAACAAACAAAAAAGATAAAATAATAAATTCTCCTGTTTACTAAAACATCTTGAAGTCAGAGGTGCCATACCACATCTTGGATGGCATACCACAGTACATATGAAAAAATGCTGTTTAGAAGCAAGTTTTAAGTATGAAATGCAGTATTAGAAAAATCAGCAATCTGGCTAAACTAGTGGGCACCTGGGGAGAAAAATAATAAATCAAAGTTGGTGGCAACTATTAAACTTCAAATATATGGAATAGCTAGGAAAAAAAATAAGAAAAAAAAAAAGAGCTGTACCTTCTCTGGAAAACTTTTCACCTAATATTACATTCAAACTTTCAGAAGTAATTGTGCAAGTCTGAAAACCTTTTTTTTTAGAGCATGAATGCTAACACTGAAACTGGTTGCTTGTTTTGGTTCTGGAAACAAGTAGAGGCAAACATTTTTAAGTAGCTAAAACAGAGATGCTAAAGAATCAGAACAATTGAATTATCAGAGATGACAGATAGTATTGGCAGTACAGTCTTGCTCTTGGCAATGACACTATATACAGTTGCAAGAAAAAGTATGTGAACCTTTTGGAATTTCTGCATTCATTTGTCATGAAATGCGATCTAAACGTCATTCAAGTCAAGAGTATTGACAAATACAACGTGTCTAAAACAATAACACAAAACCAATTATGATCCTCCATGTCTTTATTGAACACACTCATTCAACATTCAAAATGCTAGTTATAAAAGTACGTGAAATCTTGAGTTGACCTCAAAAAAGCTATTTGGAGTCAGGTGCTAGCATACCTGGAGTCTTTTTAAGAAAATGAGTTTGGAGGTGTGGACTAGAGCTATGTTGACTGATAAAAACCACTCAGACTTTCTGAGTTTGAAGATGTATGCTTACATGAGCTATGCCTCACCAAAAGGAGCTTTCAGAGGATCTACGATTAAGAATTGTTGATTTACATAAAGCTGGAAAGGGTAACAAAACGATTTCAAAGATCTTAGAAATTCACTAGTCTACAGCTGGGCAAACGATCTACAAATGGAGACACTTTGGGACTGTGGCTACTCTGCCAAGAAGTGGGTGCCTGGTCAAAATGACTCCAAGCCCACAACAAAGACTCATCAATGGGGTAAAGAAACAACCCCAAGTGACAGTGAAAGGTTGAAGGTATCACTGGAACTGGCTAACATCTGTGTTCATGAGTCTGCAGTATGTAAACCTTTGAACAAGCAGGGTGTCTATGGCAGGACACCACGAAGGAAGCAGCTGCTTACTACAACGAACGTTGCTGCACACCTGAAGTTTGAGCACACTGAGATGCTCCACAGTGGTATTGGCAAAATGTTTTGTGGACTGATGAGACAAAGATTGAACTATTTGGAAAGAACACGCAGCACTACATCTGGTGTAAAAAGGGCCCTGCATATCATCATGAAAACATCATCCCAACCATCAAGCATGGTGGAAGAAACATGATTTGGGCCTGCTTTGCTGCATCAGGGCCTGGCCAGCTTGCAGTTCTAGAAGGGTCCCTTCGGAGAGCCGGCCGAGTTGCGACCATCACACCAATATGGCTACAAGTCGTCCTCCCTTCATTGCTCCAGACAGCTCAATATACACAGTGAAGCAGTGTCCACGCGCCTGCCCCTTAACAGAGTTGGTCAGTTACAGGTTTACACGCGACAGGGTTTTATTGGGTAGTGCCACTGAACTATGCAGGCGGCTCTCGCCCCCCCTCTCCCCCTGGCAAGGCTCTTCACAGAACAGCACCTCCTCTGCTCCACGGCCCAAGGCAGCTCCAAGGACAGAGGCTTTATTTAGGGCCAAGCTGGGTTGTCCAAACCTTTAAAGGGATACCGCACCCCTGCTCCACAAGAAATTTCCCTACATATCCCCCTTTTTCTTTTTGGACAACCCAGGCTTCGTCCGCTAGCTTGCTTATCATTTTCTTGATTACACTCATCAAACAACTAAACATAACTAAGCCTATAACAATTAAAACTGCAATAACCAAAAATGTCTTAACTAAACTCTTAATCCATCCTGTCAAACCACTCCAATTCAGTAATCCATCTAAACCGAACAAACCCACATCTTGAGTGATCTATTTTGAATGCTCTTGCAATTTTTGAATTTTCTTATGGATGGATTCTGAGTGATCTTCAAGATCCATAAAACACATCCCATCAAAGTCCTCACACCCATCAAAATTATAAGATGTATTTTTCAGTTCTTCGGACCTCTCGGGCAGCACTTCAGGTGAGATCGTTAACTATAATGAAAAAGAACAGAACAAACACTTCCCACAACAACAAACACTATTAAACACATTTTTAACACAGAAAACCATGTTTTGAGGTTTAACCAAATCATATCATTGCTAAAAAAATGGATAATATTCATCCCACTGCTTTGTTATGTTTTACTTGCTGCTTTGCCTGAGTTCCCAGGACTCACACGACAGCTTTGCAGGGCAGGAATGTGAGAGATGCCCATGCATCAATCCCAGGCCTCTGTTATCTCAGTGTGGGTGTGCCGCTTGTAAAGCACACAAGGCCAAGCAGTAATCCAGTGAGATATTTGTGTTTTCTGACACTTTAGGTTTCCCCACCTTGCTTTTAGCTAAAGAAAGATCACTTTGCTGGTTAATACCATAAACCTTAACACCTATTATATGGCTTTGATTAGACAGTCTTACACAACCAATATAAGCTTCATTGTTAGTCACACAAAGAGGATACATATTAATACAACAGGTAACACTGAAAACAGTTACATTTTCCCATAATTGCTCTGCTATCAGTCATAACCATCTTCTGCCAGTCCAATCCACGTCATCGTTGGTATTCGGTACTTCAGGGTCCCATCACGTCACTGGGCGAAACAAAGGGATTCAACAGGCAGGGCCAGTGCATGGTCATGCTGCTGCTACGCTGTTGAAGTGACAGGATGCTGCACAGCCACATCATGCAGAATCATGCGGTTCCCAGGTCCCGTGTCTGTTAGTAATAATAACAGGACATGCAATCGAACTGGCTGCTTCCCAATCTCCCTCTATTACAGCGTCTCTGATTACACCGCTCCATCGCTGTTGCAAAGGATCCTTTATGGCTCGAGCCTGAAAGTCAGGTTTGAATGAGGGAGCTGATGGTAGTGGGGGAGCTGAGGGTTCAACCGGTGGTACTATATGGGATAATGGTTGAATCTCACACAGGACCTTAGATATTGTTTCTCGTTGTCTCCAAAGTAAGGATAAAACTGGTTTAATGGTTTCTTCTATTTCTTGCTGTCTAGTTGATAATTCAGCGAGTTTGTTCAGGATCTCTTTCAGGGGTTCATCCTGATCTTCCTTCTTTTCTTCCCCCCCCCCCCCTTTTTTTTTTTCTTATTAGCTCATGTATTACTTCAATCACTCTGTTATAACACAGGGAGAGCAGAGTTTCCCAGCTCTGTTTTGATCACACTCTCCCATGCACATCTTGTGTACAAGAAGCATCTTACCTGTTCATTCTCACAGACAAGCTCTCAACATGAGCTGTACTCGGCTGGTCAGTGTCTCTTTTCATAATTAGCAAGCAAGAGTTATGTACTTGTTTAGAAAAGAGCTCAAGGACAAAAGTCTTAATTCTGCAGCACAGTGCTACCAGTACAGCTAGCCGTAAAATGTAAGGTATCCACAGTTCCCTTTCTTTTTTCTTTTTTTTTTTTCTTTTTTCTTCCACCCAGTCGGGACGAGCAGGGAGTTTCCCCCTTTGCCTTTTTCCTTTCATGTCCTCCCCGCAATGCTTCGATCGCCACCGCGGTAACTTTCTTTTCTGCTTGCATGATTTCTAAAGTGCGTATTATGGTTTTCCAAACTGCCCCTAGTTCTTTCACTTCTTTTCCTTCTTTTCCTCCCTCTAGAGTACAGTCCCACAAAAGGTCTCCTACTTCACGCCATTCCGTGGAACTAAAGATTAATGACGGGTTGTTCATTTTCTCCCGCTTCCGAGCCCATGGGGCTAATACATCTCGCTCCTTTACGTTTTCTCCTCTCTTAGAGAGTATATTAAGGAGGCGAGTTGCCGCGTCAGTTTCCATCGTGGTCTTACCTTGGCAGGGGCTTGATCAGCTCCTCAAGCTCTGGTCTCCGGTGCCCTTTTGGCCACACCCGGAACTCTCCCGCCTCCAGCTCTCCGGCTTCCAAATCGGCTCACGTCCGATGCTTCAGAGTCTTCCCGCATCTAAGCAATCCGCATTTAAGCGTCCATAGAGGGTCCCTGTTCAGGCGCCAGATCTAGAAGGGTCCCTTCGGAGAGCCGGTCAAGTTACGACCATCACACCAATATGGCTACAAGTCATCCTCCCTTTATTGCTCCGGACAGCTAAATATATACAGTTAAGCAGTGTCCACGTGCCTGCCCCTTAACAGAGTTGGTCAGTTACAGGTTTACACGTGACAGCGTTTTATTGGATAGTGCCATTCAACTATGCAGGCGGCTCTCGCCTCCCCTTCTCACCCCCCCCGGCAAGGCTCTTCACAAAACAGATAAAACCTCCTCCTCCCCATGCCCCAAGGCAGCTTCAAGGACAGAGTCTTTGTTTAGGCCTAAGCTGGGTTGTCCAAAACCTTTAAAGGGATACCGCAACCCTGTTCCATAAGAAATTCCCCTACATGCAGTCATTGAGGAGAAGATGAATTTTCAAGTGTATCAAAAAATTCTTCAGGATAACGTGAGAATGTCTGTACATCAGCTGAAACTCTGCAGACATTAGGTGATACAACAGGACAATGACAAAATCTGACTTTTCAAGTGGCCAAGTCAGAGCCCAGATCTCAATCCAACAGAGATGCTATGGAATGACTTGAAGAGAGCCATACACAAGATGTCCAAAGAATATGACAGAGTTAAAGTAGTTCTGCCAGGAAGAATGGGCTAAAATCCCTCCTGAACGATGTGCAAGTCTGATCCACAGCTACAGGAAGCATCTGGTTGAAGTTACTGCTGCCAAGGTGGGGGTCAACCAGTTATTGATTCCAAAGGTTCATTTACTTTTCCCTTAGCATTTTGAATGTTGAATGAGTGCGTCCAATAAAGACATGGAGGATAAGAATTGTTTTTGTGTTATTATTTTAGGCACATTGTCAATACTTTTGACTTGGATGATGGTTAGATAATATTTTATGACAAATTAATGCAGAATACAATGAAATTCCAAAAAGTTTCACATATTTTTTCTTGAAACTGTACATCTGGACATTTCTCTCTTGCTAGCAGTACAGCTTCCCAGAAATGTACATGTTATTTTTGACATTATTATTTCTGGAATGCAGTAACTCAACATTACATTCTTTTCAGACAGAAAATGTGTGAATTTTTTTCTATTTCTTCCTTTGTGTCTTCTACAAATTAAAACAAAAAAATACTAGAACAGGATTTCAAAATCAAATCAACTCACAGGCTGCTTGGACAACTCAGCTACATGTACCATAAAGTGATTTTAACACAAATAACACTTTTTTGAATTATTTTTTTTCTTAAAAGGTTAAATGTAATTGCATTTTTTTTTAAAATAGAAAATTGTCCAAATTATCTTAGTGTACAAATAAAAGTTGCAGCCCAGACTAAACTTTGTTCTGTAAACTTTTAATAAACTACAGGAAAGAAAAAATTGTTATATAAGCTTCTAATGAACTTTTCTTTTTTAGGTTTTTGTATAATAGAAGCATTCTCACCTTGTTTGTCCACATTCACATGTTTTTGTTACATAGGCTGGGCATGAAGGGCAGGGTCCTGGATGGCACAGGCTTAAAAATATGTCAGAAAGTTAACTTTAGCTTTACTATACTCCCAGCGAAACAATCCACCATGAACCAATTCATAGTGCATTATCAGAACATTATACAGGCCACCTACACTCCTGTAGGATATGAAAGCATTATTAATACAATAAAACAATATTAGATTATTATAGTCAGATCAGTCTCAAATGCCACTGACATTGAAGGAAAACTTTGGTATTTCTGCTGCTGTCGAATCAACAAGTAACAGTGCTACCAACATATTTCTCATTTTGCATTTCACCAGCAGACATGCATCAACTCAACTGTGTTCATCGTTGATAACACTCAAAACAATCATCATATGTCCAAACCGTTAGCACATTTCTTTCTTCAGTGATCTTAAATAGATTACAGACAAAAACTTCTCTATGAATTTATTCTTTTGACTTGATGGCTTTATCTTGGAACTCAGAGTTTCTAACACCACCAGTGAGAGCTGTTGCTCCTCTTCCTGCAAGGTAACAGAGAAGCAGCAAGTCTCCCTCAGTTTTCTCTCTTACCATCAAGTGGAATTTCTTGTGAGTGTCATCCATGTCAATCCTTTACTCAATTATCAGATCTCACCTCCTACTTCAGGAAACACTAGATGGTCCCTCTCTGTATGTAAGACCCCTGTTGTGCACAGACAACTCCAGTTTTGTGAAATTATATTTAACTAACTTGTATGCACTCTGCCTTAGCCAGCTCCCAAGTTCCCTTCCTTCGCAAATACAGAAACCCTTATGTGGAGCAACTACTATCAGCCAGGACTGATGACACCAAATGTCCTAGCAAAAAGAAAAAAACCCACAACCAACCAACGAACAAAAAAACACACCAAAAACTCTCATAAACACAGACTACCCAATTACATGTTAATTACTAAATTTCCCAAGTACAGTCACTATGCAAGTATTAATTAGCACACCAGTTACTATAGTCATATGCAATAAAACTGAGTCATGTCAGCAGTTTAGCAACAGTGGTCTGGATCCACTCTTCCTCAACTACTCCTTCCAGTGGACAAGGCCTATCTATCACCCAACTTATGCCGCTCTAAAAGTGAAGCCAAACCATTACATAATAAACCATTACGTAATAAACCAATTCAACACAAAGAACACACCACCAGAAACAAACTACCAAGAAACCACAGCCCTCCCTCTTTGATAGGTCAGTTTTAAGGTACAATAAAGGGTTAAGTAAGCACAAGCAATTATGAGGAAAAAGTAAAGAGCAAAACTGGATGGAGCAGGGAAAACACAATACAGAGGGAAACATGAAGAAAGCAAAACTAATAAATTAATTAGAACTCAGAAAACACTACATCCTCAGAAATCTTGTCATGTTGTTTTCCACCTAGGAAATTATTTTCCCTAATACATTCATATTCAAGTAATGTTAACATTGCTTCCATGAGCTCGGTCTTGGTACAGTTTCTAATGATATTATACTACACAACAGCACTGATCACAGATTTTAAGTCTTAAATACCTATAAAAGCATTCTGCACTCTCCCAGCAAGATAGCTTCTGTTAGACAGTATCACGCAATTAATTTCCAGACATCTGCACATTTTGATAAGGTGTTTCTGAGACAGTTATAAGTTATAGTACTGAAAAATCTAACCCTTTGAAAGCAAACCTTACTTTAAAAATAAGTACTCTTTATGCATCCCTCCAGATACACACACTTGCATGGTACTTATTTAGCAAAAGTCTCTGGTACAATTTGGCTTATGCAGAACTATGTTTTATATACAGTTCCAGGATTTACTTGATCAATACAATAACAGTTAAGACTGAAATTTGATTTTCATTCAGCACACAAGCACACACATAAAAATGCAGAAAATTCTCTTTAGATGATAAAGGTGGGCGATATCACAGAATTTTAGTCTGTATCAAAGAACTAGGCAAAAAGTTAAATGACTTAACAGTGTTACAAACTAAACTCAACAAGACAGGCTGAAGACTTCAGTATCAACTTCTGTTCAGTGAATACAGTCTTATTTTTAGTGAAACCCCATTATCTATCATTATCGTGTAGGATTTATTTCACAATTTACTGCTGCTGCTCTAAAGAACTGGCATATGCGAAAAGTTGTGATCTAGACATAGGAGAAATTCAACTTCCTTTTGCCTATCAGTGAAAATACTAGATATTCCAAGACAATCCAAATGGACTTCCAGTAACTGCTGTGGAAAAGATTACAGTACCAAAGATCTATGAAGAAAGTCAGACACTAAAAATCAAACTAGTAGAGAGAATGCTTCATTTACTGCCTTTGTAAGATATTTTTCAAATGCTTTCAAGGCTTTGCATCATTCCAGTTGGCACTTCAAGTCTTAAAATATGTTTGTCATGAAGTTTATTATCAGGAACATTATCCTGAAAGATAGATGTTTCTTTGATGTAGAACCTAGCAGACCAAAATGAATTTCAGTGTATTTCATCTGAAAGGGAACTCATTTCATGAAGTGCTACACACACTACAGTTCACACTAACAAAAGGTTTGCAGAGCACTCTTCTTTCCAACAGCTGCTTTCGATACATATGAGCAAGTATTAAGGTTTATTATTAAAACAGAGTAAACTGCCCTCAAACTGCCCTCATGTATTTTCACCAAAATAGGCTAGCTAGTGCCACACTTAACACAAGCAACCACGTAAATCTTAACCCGTGGAAAGATTAGCACAACAATATCTACATTAACAAAAAGGCTAGGGGAAAAAAAAAAAACAACCCGATCTCCAAAACCCAAAATACAAATGAACAACTGAATTACCAGTTCTGTAGAAAATAATTTGTTCTGGTGATATAAAAGGGATCAACACACAGATGTAAGATAGTTACAGGCAACAGTAGGCTGCAGAATTGTTATATCTCAGTGACCTCATTTTTAAAATTTGAAGACCATTTTCAGCTTTCTTACAAGTGTAAAACAGATGCCAAATAATTTGAATGCCATAACCGCCAGGCTCACAAAACCTAAGGCAACAGCTCTGATTCAAACAATAAATAGGTAGGGTGCATATCTCATAACATCACTGTAGAGACAGGCCTCAAAATTACAGTCTAATGCTGCAAAGTAGAAAACTATGACCAGCCCCCACATACAACATACTTCTTCCCTGAATCTGGCTGTTACCTTAATCTCCTTTAACCAGGGTATGAGCTTTAATATCCTTTACAAAAGTGCCTATGTGTTGCTGATAACTCTTAGACATTCTTATTAGCCATATTGAGGATCTGTTCTCTTCTAATCTTACTAATTTGCATCAATTTTTTTGCAAGGAGATGCCCTGCCTCACAGAATGCACTTGATGCATTCTGAATTTGCCATTTCCTCATTTCCTACTCACTCTACACAGTGGAGGAAAAAATGTTTGCTTGATAAAACTAATTGCAAAGTATGAAATGACTCAAATCTTTTCCCATTATTTTTAACCCAAATCTTTCTTCTCAGTCACAAGAGTCTGATGCTTAGTCAGTTTTAAAGGGAAAATAGATTCTCAAGTAACTTCATCCACTTTGCTGCACTTTAAACTTGCTACTTCATATTACTTTAACAATAAAGTAACCATCTAAGCACCACTTGGAACAGCACAACTGGCACCACCAAAAGATTACATCCCTAGTCACACTGCCCTGAGCTGCTCACTCCACAACCATTTGTACAAGTCTAGCAGGTACTATAGCAAAAAATATTCTCCTCTAAAGAGGAGATAGCTATAAGCATCTAAATCTCCCATACCTCAATTGCTGATGTAATAGCCACAAAGACAGATAAGACACTAAGCAAGAATCTTACGACTCAAAAAAGTAGGTTCCCCAAGACTAAGACTGAAGTTCCACCAATGAACAGGGTTCATATCAGGATTCATCCAGATTAGCTCTGTCAGAGGCTCATGGACTGCAGATAGAGAGGTCTGCTCAACTGGAAGACAATGGATGAAGTTGGACTTCAAACGAGAGTCCCACATATTTCAAGCGCAAAGAGTTTCCCAGAATAGATGGGATTAAATACTGCAGAAAGGCCAACATCGAGAATGCCACACTAAGTCTCAGACACCACACCAGACTCAGTCCACTGCTCATAACAACTGACTCGTCTCCACCATTAACTAAAGCGTTCTTGTTTCAGTTTAGCGGCTGACCCAGCCCTAACTCTCGACACTAAATTCACACGGATTTGAGAAGAGCTTTAATAGTTTATCCTAAAGAATTCATGGTCATCTCACACTGCAAAGCAGAAGGTCTTGACAATGACATGGAACATTTGACTAAAGGAAGGGGGGAGAAAAGGGAAAACCAAAAAGTTTTTAGGACCTCAGTGAACAGAATTGCATTTCTGGTTCAAACTTATCACCTTATGGGAGGCTGCAGGAACAAGGGAAAAAGGCACACAACAAATCCACAATGCAAAGAAACAAGTGCTTGGAAGAAGGCATTCTGATCTCATAGAAACTGAAGCAAGAACCTAGCCCTGATGACAATTCCACCTTTGCATACTTTCTTGAGGAAAAACTCTATCCAGACACAAATCATGATCTGGTCTTGTAGATTGGTTAAGGTTGTCCAGTGGGGAGGAGCTGGTAAGACAAGACAGCCAAAGATGCATTTAGATGATAAAGCTCCGCACGCCTAACTCCACCACTTCCTGATACAGCAAGAGGGAATCAGGTTTCTACTTGCTTTTTAATAGCAGATGAAGGCGGCGTGTTCTCACGTAAGATTCCTACATGGGCAGAAAAAGTGTCTAGTAAGTACTGAGGAATGTCCAAAACTGGGTAACACTGATGCTGGAAGTGTGTTCCTCTCCAGATCACTATTGCGAGTTAGAGAGTGTCAAACCATTCATTATCTTGATCTGGACTCTTGATTTTCCCTTACCTTCAGGACTGGATGATCTCAGCATGGTTTTACTCATGCAGAATGAGCTGAACAATACTAAATTTGTTACAACTTAATCTGGTAGCAAACTGGGACTTTAAAAAGTCCCAATTCTCACAGCTCTTGATGCAGATCAGACTACCAAGGAATACAAATTCGTTGATTGCACCTGTCACCACTGTTCAGAAGACTCCTAGAAGACAATGCCAGAGACTAGGCCTCTGCTGTGGGCTGGTACAGGAAAGAAGAGGAAAAGAACAGCTGTTTCTTCCAAGCACTATAGGAAAGTTTGCCAGGTAGTAAACTGCAGCTGGGGAGTTCTAAAAGTAGTTAAAGAGCCTACTTATTTCTGATTTGGTAAAAGAGTTCTCTGTGGACATATGCTTCTCCTAGGATGGAGGCCAGCAGCTGGCCTCCAAGAGAATCAGTGTTCTGCTGAGTCAGGTTACCAGCTACATCAAGGGTAATCTCAAAGCTGATATGTGTTTCAGTGTTACACTGCAAACCCACGTGAAGATAATCTAGTATGATGATGAATTAAAAAAAAGAGCTATAGCACTGAAATGACAGTCTGAAAAGAAATTCAATACAATATTTTCATGTGTGGGAAAGAAGTTTTGAAGAGTAAGGAAATATTCTTTCGTTCAACAAGATTTTGAGACAGGTTTGAATCAGAACGCATTAAATAAAAAGTTCTGAGTAAAGTTCTAGTAAAGTTCCAAGTTTTAGCAAACCTTGGAAAAAGTGCAAGATGGTAATCTATTTCTTGGAATGAGTGAAACTTCCAATTGTGTACCAAGAGCAGAAACAATTGCTTCTGACTATCAGAAATTTCTCAAAATGGAAATACAAACAGGCAATATGGACCAACTCCCATATGCGGAAAATGAAGGTACATACATTAGGTACAATATATAATTCATTTTTCTGACTAGCAAGCTTATTTATACATTGAAAAAACCTGCCTAATGATTTTAGCCTTATTAATATAATACTACCAAACCTCTAAAAAAAGATCTAAAGGAGAACATCCAAAACTGAAACAGAATTGCTCTTTTTTTGCCTCTCCATGGAATTATACCAATAAAAGTTAGCAAAACCAATTTGAGTTACATAGAATCCTTCACAGAGTCTTACTTGTGGTCTTAGCAAACAAATAAATACATATAACGCAATATAGCAGTCCTTCAGTTTAACCAAGTACCAGTTCTCTTCAATTAAGCTATACCAACACTGTCAGAGAAAAGCAGCACCCAAAACATCTGGTGGACCAGTGTATATATATGTAAAATTACTTCTAGTCACTATTATTCCTCTACTTCAGTGAAAGTTCTTGAAGCTAAGTTATGCTGCTGGTTCAGTTTCTAAAACATGATGGAAACGTTGCTATAACTATTGTCAACCTCCTGCTCATTCTTTCATTTGAACTCACTTTAGACACATAAATACAAACAGCCTCCGTTTATTCCAAGCTTCAGCTAAGCTATGAACAAAACACACCTTTGAGTATATCCTATCTTCAAAAGCATCCAAATACAGCTTTCAAAATTTTTTTCTATATCTTTTCAATATTCATGACAAACATTTACTTACATGTTGCAAAGATGTGGACAGTCCAAACACTGTCTCTTCTTTCCACAAAGTTCCCCACAGCTATGTGGGATTTCATTTCTATTCCATTCAGGATTGTGCACCTTACCTAAACCATGTCAAAGACAAAAGCATATTTATTGCCTTGAATGCAATACTGAATTTTGGAAAAATATCACATCAAAAGAAAAAGCTATAGTTTCAATACCAGCAGTAGTCTTCTTCAACAAAAACAACAGAAAAAAACACGTTTTATCTCTGCTTTCAGTGCCAATTTGTAGTTAACTTCTTTAAAACTAAGTGTCACTGGAATATCAACCTCCAGAAGATTCTTTCCATCCATATGCACAGCAGGGACTTAAGTAGCTGGTATTTTACATTAAATAAAATTGATAAAATACAAGAAAAAAGCCCCCTCTAGTTAGTCAGCCTGCATAGTAGGTAAGAAAATCAAAGGGTCAAACTACCTTGCTGCCTCAATGCAGAAGAAAAAAAAACAAACAAAAAAACCACAACAAACAAACCCAAATAAGCAAACAAGACGTCATTCCCAGAAAATAAGATCTAGCTGATGGTAAGGTGATGGCAAACAGGGGCAGAACGAAATGACTGTGCAAATTTTACGTCACTTCAACTCTACATAAATCTAAATATTAAAGGTTGACATTTTGATGAATGTAGCAGGTAGTCTTGAACAAGAAGTGATAAATCCAGTTTCTTTGCTTCGAGCATTCTGTATTTCAGATAAGCACTGAAACCATATTTTAATTACTCTGACATACTGTTAGCAAATCTCATAGCTCTAGTGCACAAGATGATCATCAGGTTTGAAGTTAATTGCCATTGTTAACACATGCAAACCTAATCTGGCTCTGAGCAAGAGGGGAATTAAATTAACAATGAAGCAACTTAGGCAACGTTACAAATTTGAGCAGTAGCAATTAAAAATACCAGTAAAATGTACTTTTTGTGCCATATCATTTTAACTCTTTCACTACATCTCTATATATTCCACACGTAGCAAGTTAGGAAAATACAAATAAACATCATAGATGGCATTTATTCACCTGAATTTCAATTAAGCTGGAAATGAGAAGATTCAGAAGTGAAGTAACCCAGGAATATCCTCATGGAATGGTGAAAAAACCTCACACTTAATCACAGTAATAAAAGATACATTTGCATAAGCAATTGGTCATGTCCACTGATGTCAAAGTAAAATTATCTATAGAAGATTAAAGTCTTACATTACATCATGGTCCTCTGCTAACATAACCCTGAGGGCAGCTTGAGGTTTCTACTGTACATCTCCCAAAACTATGAAGCAGTCTTAAAAGACTAGGCAGAATTTCTTTCCTATTGAACAGATGGACAACCTGTCTTAAAAGTGTAACTTTCCTTTGGAATCAAAACTGAATTCTAACTGAATTACTATCCCTATCACACATTCACACATTATCACACATTGACATACAAAAAGTCTGTCTTATCTGCACTGCACTGCACTTAACTGACTCACTAACACATTTTGATACAGAGAACTTTAGATAAAGTTGTTACCTATTACAGCATAAGTCTAGTTTCTTTAGGACAAGTTTACTGATTCCCAGTTTCTTTCTTGATTTCAGAATATTCTGTTTTGTAGAAAGCAAGGTGAAACTTTCCAGTGACTCTGAGTTAAGAGAAAACTACATGAAACCAACACAAATCTGGCTAGGATGAGGCCAATTTTCACAAGAAGCTGGGAGGAGGTACAGCCCAGATGGCCGAATCAAAGTAGCCAAGGGGATATTTCATACCATGGGATATTCAATACCATCCTGATGTCACGTACAGTATATATATAGGGGGAGCTGGCCAGGGGAGGGGAGGTCTTGACCTTGGGACAAAGATGCTGCTGCCTGGCTGTCAAGTTCCAGGTGGCGAGAAGTTCACGTTGTATATCAGTCACGTGTTACGCTATTTAGTTGGTATTATTGTTACTACTGTTGTTTCTCCTCACTTTGCATTGTACTATTAAACTGTTCTTATCTGAACCCATGAGCTTTTACTTACTGCTCCTTTCCGGTTCTCCTCCCCATCCCCTACGAGGAAGTAGTGAGCAAGCAGACTTGGGGACAGCCAGGCAGCCAGCTCAAAACACAACAAAATCCCAAACAAAAGTTACTAGCATGTATGCAATAAGTAACATAATTAATTTATCCCTTTTTGTCACATATTTACGGCTTGGTGAATGTTGCACTCACTTCATTTACCTCTTTCATTATACAGCTATCTTCATAAAAGTCTGAAAAGTCTGAATATTACTTCCTATTTAACCAGTATGTGTTCCTGATTAACCTAAATGACAAAACTGCTAAATCCAGTTAAAGGTTTAGATAGTTGTATGCTTGAACTGTGTATTACATTGTATTCAACAAGAATAAGTGCAGAGTCCTGCACCTAGGAAGGAATAATAAAATGCACCAGTATGGGTTCGGAGGCTATCTGCTAGAGAGCAGCCCCATGGAGTCCTGGTGGGCAACAAGTTATCCATGGGACAGCAATGTGCCCTTGTGGCCAAGTAGGCCAATGAAATCCTGGGGTGCATTAAGAAGAGTGTGTCCAACAGACTGAGGGAGGTTCTCCTCCTCCTCTACTCTGCCCTAGTGAGATAGGAAAATATTTATTACTTATTATTTAATATTTCACTTTTAAGATGTTTTAAACAACACATGTGTGATTTTCTGTGCACCCATCTTCCAAATTCAATAAAGTTTTAAACAAGGTTAAACTTCAAGGATGTAAGCAAACAAGCAGCAATATCGAAATTCAAATTTAAAAAAAAAAAATCAAAATGACTAAATTGTTCTTTGCACAACAAGCAAGAAACTCACCACAGAAACAAGTGTAAGTTTTAGGAACTTGTGTAGAAGCATTCTGACAAGCTGGACATCTCCAACCACTATTACCATCTGTAGATAAAAAAATAAAAAAAACACCCATAAAAATTAATCTAACTTGCAAATGTAGAATAGGTGGTCTCGTCTTGTTTCTTACCACAGCCGCAACCATACTAAGTTTTTCCATTTGACCAGAAGTGGCTAGAAAGCAGGTTAATAAAAATGTATTTTACACAGCATCAAGATAAACAGAGCCATGTTCATCTGACTAGGCTCCAACCTTACACAGAGGTATTATCATGTACCCTGTGATACGATGTTCTACTAGAATACAGACAGACTTCACCATATCTAAAGATGCAAGGGAAAAAAAAAGTTAAACTACAGGGAAAATGGTGAGAAAAATATTACCTACAGTCTTAAGCACCACCTTTTCTTCTTTTCATTATTCTCTCATGTTATGAGTTTCTGTGTCTCAGAGAAGACCAAATTAGTATTGCTTCATGTCCAGAATAAATTAGTGCTATATAAACCAGAATAATCTAATTAATTCAAAGGTGACAATACCTAGCTATTGACTAGGACATTACTCTTCAAACTGGTATTTTATTAAATACTTTTCTTGTTTCTGCATTTCAGGAGGGTGTTGGTTAGCAGTAAAGGAAGTACATAAATTCAGTACATATTTGGCTATGAAGAATACCAATGTCAGAAGAGCACTACTGAACACAAAGTGGACAGGGAGTAGAGACATTTTTAGAGAGAGAGATAAAATAAACATATATAAACTCTCTCTCTAAACCAATCAAGTCAGTGCCTGTAAATTGATAAAGCTGTAATTTTAGAACTGCTCTTTACAATTAAGAAATCTGACTAATATTTATGATATCTTCACATTATGAATGCAGGAGGGATTGCAAGCAGGAAACTCTATGTGTGACAAGACTACTGTACTGCAATGAAAGGCACACTTAGGTTCACCGTCAATTGAATTGGAGACTTCTTATACTAACCATCATAATGCACAATAGTAATGATTTTCACAAACTGGAAATTATTCACCTTATAGACTGCCTTGACACTCTTGAAATCCAAATCAAAAGCACATTTATTCTTTTCAATATTTGGTGTCTATTCATACCTCTTTTTATCCTGGCTCATATCACTGTGCTACCAATACTTCTGCAGAGAGCTGTTCAGTTATGAGCTGAGCAGCTGTACGACAGCAGCACAGAGTATACTCGTATTCATACTCAAGATCAAGCTGCATTTCCTGAGGGTTTATTTTTATTATTTGACGGCTACAAACTGAAGCATCTCAGAAAGAAGCATCGCTACAAAAACTGGCAGTAAGGAACCGAAAAGGGTATCTGCTGCTGAAGTTGTCAGCACCTTATATGGCTCCTCCTAAAGCTAGCATACTAAAATCTAAGGGATTCCTTATGGAATTACTTTATACAGTATACTTAAGTATTACATTAATAACATAATTTACTCCATTGTTATTCCCTAAAGCTGTGAAGGTAAGCCTACCTTCAGGAGGCCAGCAGAAGGCCTCTTCTAGGCATCTCTCCCAGAGCAGGATGCCTAGTCCTCTACAAGCAACAGTTAACCTATAGTGAAGGTGCTTGTAAAACAGCAACCTTTTACCAAGCAAAACAGCCTTTCAAAACATATTTCGCTCTTCTTAATCATTGATTATCCTTTGAGCAAAAGATAACTATGTTCTAAGACATAACTAGGTTCATGTGGGTCCACCCACAAAAAACATGGTTGCTTTCTTCAAAAAACAAAAGAAATAAAAGGTTTCTTTCTAGATTCAGATGCAATTACAGTAGAACAGAATGACAGAAGGATGAAATCCACATTTGTAAAGAGTGGACCTCTAGCCACTTCTTACAAATCCTGATTATTTTAGAAAGTGAGGATGACACCATGGAATGAACATTCCAATCTCATGAATCTTTCATGAATAGGAGCCAAGTGAGCAGAACTCCAACCAGAGATGCCAAAAGGACAGTTGTCTAAGCAAAATCAATACATCTCACACCATTTACTAGAGATTGTTTTAGTATTTGCTATCCTCTCCCTCCTTCTGGGATAAAAAGATTCCTTACTTGTAATTATTTACCAAAATTTTTTTCCATATATATTTATATTGCAAGCATCCCTACTTGTAGCACTATCAGCCACAAAAATCTGTAATTCTGGTTGCATGCCCAGAATTCTACTCCTTCCTGTTGCATATCTGTTGTCATAAAGGCTTAGTGAATGTTCTCCTTAGATTCCAGAATCCTAAAGGATTAAGGGGCTCAAAAGAACCTTGAATAGGCAGAGACAGGAATTATATAAACAGATGACAGATCTTTCAAACAAGTTTCAAACAAGCAACTTGCCTCTCTCTTTACATGTTGCCTAGATGAGTCATAGGTGACTACGAAAGAAACATCCAAAGACATCTGCTGTAATAAAGAGTGAATTCTGAAGGCTACATTTCCAAAGGCAGCAGTACAGTAGGTATTTTTAACATATATACAATGTTAGGTATATAAAAAGAACTCCAAACAGAAGATTTCAGTCACTTCAACTGTAGCAGAATATACCAGTAGCAACTTTGGTAGCTCTGTGTTACCATTTCTAAAATGTTTTATGCAGTTCTCTGGTGAGATAATCTGTATCAGAATAAATTACTATTTTGACTTCTCAGCTAGGCATAATCAAAAGCTTTTGTTGCAGTAACAAAAAAGTGACAATATTTGTGTAATATCCAAGGCAGATAGAACGGCTTCAGAGACTGAACAGCAAGGTTTAAAAAAAAAGGAAGAAAAAAAATGAAAAAGCAAGTAGATTCATATCCTGACCACTGAAACTCAGAAGCCATCTTAGTGGCCAACATTGGACTGGTACAAACCACTAGTTCATCTAGAAGTGGAGGGTAGCAAAGGGAGCAGAATAAAGAGAGGGTTCTAATAGCATAAATATCTCCAACCCTCCCAGACAAGATGAAAATAACAGCACAATCGCCCTTTCTGCAAAGAAGGCAGCAAATACCTTCAACTTCTCCTCCATGTAAGGAGACAAGTCACACACAATTGAAGCATCATTTTTAAAGAGAAGCAGAAGGAGGAAAGGAACAATTTCCTGTTTATAAACATAATAAAATAAAAGATCTTGTGTGCAATGCAGGTATTTTTGTCAGACTGACCTTAGTTGTGCAATATCTAAATATCGCATACCTCCAAGGCATAACTCAAAATGTTAGTAAACATACTTGCCAAGGATGAAGTTATATTCTTCCTTATGGGAATGAATCTTTCCATGTGATGGCAAAGTGATGCTTAGCAGAGCTCCTCCTCCTGACCAGGATATCTCTAATACACAACAAAAATAAATTCTCTAGTTCTGAGTGCCACTGACAGTCTACACTGTAGAAATACTGAATGCTGGATGTCAAGCACAAGCCTAACACAAGCAGACAAAAAATAGAGTAATGCCCTACGACTCCCCACAGATAATCAGGAGATTCTCTCACTTGGCCTGGCCAAACTAAAAGTCATTTTTCATATGACTGTCAAGATAATAGAAAGCAAAGAATTCTCTGAGAGAAGACACCTTCAATAAAATACATCTGAAGGAGTCCCTGATAAAAGACATACTGTAGAGTGCAAGACAACTTTGTTAACAGTAACCCAGGATTCACTTTTTCCCACCTGAGATGTAGACTCCCAAGCATGTTTTTTCTCACTGACATGGTAAGTCAGGATAGTTCAGTTCCCCACCTCAACTACACCAATCTTTGCAAGGGTGCCAATGTGAAGATCAGCTGTGGATCTCAGATTTCAGACAACAGCACCTGCAAGTTCAATAATGAACAAAACAGGACATTGCATATGCATGATGTATTAATCAGTGCAAGTTTTATTAACCATCTCTGCAGTGCGTTTCTTTGAGCTTCACTCCCTAGGAGGGTTCCACCACATTGGGTCCCCATTTTATTAACATTTGTGTCCTGGAGCTCCCATCATGGTGATGCTACACTTACACTAATGCCAAAGCTTCACCTGCTCAGTGTTGCACCTGATGGATCCACACTTGCTTTTCCCCTCATAGCAGATGCCCATTAATATCGATCTGGAAGACTGAACTATGTGAGAAGGTAGCCGACCAAGGCTGTTACCTACTTCCTGTAAGCATTTAGGATTTCTCTGATATAATGCTGTGCTGACAAAAAAATGTGAGAAATTATGTACACATACATACTTTCAGCCTCCTACTATATATCATAGAAATAAGAGCTGCTATAAAGAACACTGGAGGAACATTCTCATTGAAACGTTCTGTTACCTCATAAACATAAAAGAATGAACATTCAAAACTGATCTTAAAAACAAAATGTTCTCACCATCCTGGAAATCAAATGTAGCAGTGAAAAGTTCAGGTGATGAGATTAGATTTCCTGGAATTCATTACAATATTTGCACAATCAAGCAGATTCGAAGTAAATCACGTGCAGAAAAAAAACAAGTTTTTTTTCCCTCTTCTAGAAAACCAACAAATTATAAAGTTAGGTAGATTACAGTCTCTTCTGGTAGGCAATAATTGCTGCCAATTCCTCAACATTACACAAAGCCTGAAAAGTTGAATCTACACTGAAACAACCTACCAAAAATCAAATACACTCTGAAGTATAAGTCCTAATCAATACAGAGTAGCAGGGCTTTGCAGGTCAAGAAATATGCATCAGTGTCTTTACTGGAGCTATGGAATCAGTTCTACTGAGGCCACCACCTTTAACTTCAATTAATGATTAGGTCAAGTTCTCTCATACATGGGATGTGGTAAAATATTTAGTCCACAAATTCTTACAAGAAAAGCAAATGGCCAAAAGATATGACTACTTGAAATGCTGTCAGGATTCAAGCACCTAAGGTCACTGTCTGACAGATAAGCAAAACCTCCCTTACATAAGCAGGTACTCTTTCCTTCAAGAAATAACCTTTTTGAGGGAAATAATCAGCTCCAAAGAAGGTGACGTGATAACAGCTAGGAGTTTGGCTTATGCTTTTATGTTTCAAATCCTGGATTGGTATGTGCAACTTTCTTTTTATGGTCAGTACGAAGTATGACCAACCCTACCCAAAAGTCCATCTATGCATTTTCAGAAATCCGAGAACTTTGCAACCAATGGCTTCTGCAAGAGATTTACAGTCTCTAAGGACTCCTCTCAAACATCTGGAAGTAGCTGACAGAGTATATATACCCAGAGAGACACAGAAAGACACATGCAGAATGGCAAATGCTAAACCAGCAGGGCACAGAAAAAATTAATCCAACTTCAAGACTATCACTAGTCTTCAGAGATCACACAACTGAATACAGCAGAGAGGCCTTAACTTACATGAAAGCAGTCAAAGCATAGAATTTAGTAGTATAAATATTTACAAAAAGTCATACAACACAATCCGAAACAGTTTAAGCTAATGACAAATGCAGCTTTCTGTCTTCTCTGAATTTCATTTCACTGCATGGCATCAGCGATGGATTTCAGGAGTATTTAATCTGAGAATAGAACTAAGAATTAGTTACGACACTCAAATAATGCTTGAAGCACTGCTTCTCACTGCTCAGCCAAGCACAGATGAGAGAAGATGAGACATTTCTTGATGTGTGATCTTATATATATAAGCCTGGAAATTAGTTTTTGCTGTAATACTAGAAAGAATCAAAACAGTTAGGAGGATTATACAAAGCATCCAAAGAACCCTGAAAAGAAATGTTTTTATTTAAAACTTGCTTTGTTTACAGCTTTCTGGTTACCTTCGACAATATTTATAAGTAGCTTTACCAACATAAGAAACACATGAACATTGCTATTATGTATATTTGAGAGAGAAAGTGTGTGCAAGAGTAAATACTAACCTTCAGCTTGTGATGCTGGTGATCGTGCCCACTTCTTAATACAATTCAGGTGGAATACATGGTAACAATTCTGACAGCTCCACACCGGGGCTACTATTCGTACCACCTCACAGCATACCATGCACTCGTACTTCTCTGTGGTCAGCTGTTCAATCAACGATCCTGCAAATAAAATATATTCCTTGTGCATGAAACATCAGCCAACCAAGAAAAAAAAATCAAATGTAATTCCAAGATTTCACTTAAATTAGAATTTACTCTTCCTGGGTGGCTACAAGCAAGATACTAGCTTACTCCTAGAAGATTCCAATTTGATCCTTGGTATGCATTTCTCTAATTTCAGAGTAGGAAGAGGGAGCATGAGATTCCCATAATAATTGTTGTTGATGAATTGCAATCATTCTGATCTTACAAATTAGTTAATAGTTTTAAGTTTGGCAGAAATTTGAGATTTTACTCATCACTTTATATGGGAAATTTAAAAAAAAAAAAAACCACAACAAAACCCACATCAAAAAACCCCAACAAACCTTTGCATGAGGTTTAAACCAAAAAGCTTAAAGCTCTTAACTACATAAGTTTCAGCCAAAATTAAATTCCATCCCATCCTCAAGGATTTCTGGAAGACCACACAACAAACACTAACAGTGAAGTACCTGGATTACAGAAACAAGCCCCTCAAACTGACTTCATTAGGAGTGGAATTACTGAGAAAGAATAGTCAAAGTACCAGAGTCTTTAGAGCCATATGAAAGAATGAAAAAAAGTACTTTGAAAAGAAAGCAAGAACCCCACATGAAAGACCAAACAGCCTGAAAACAGTCAGATGTGAAACCGTAGCAAAAGCACCACGTAACTTCAGTTCTGTCACGTTAACTCTCCCATCAAGGTAAGGCTACCAAATATACTTTAGGAATGCTATTTATGCCTACAGAATTGTATATTATCTTAATTCTGAGTATAAAGACGTACAATTTTTAGATGGTACCAAAACAAGGGAAGTTACAACTCAGAATGACGGCCAAAAAAAAAAACCAAACCAAAAGAAAAATTACTATCAATTCAAAATGTGCTTGTACCACCCATAACTGAATGCAAGCCCATGGATGACTAGAAACTCGGAAGCATTAACATTATTTGCCTTCCTTAATAGGTCGTAGGCACTTTCAAGCTTCTTTTCCAGACCTCCTGCATCAAGCACCACAAGATACAACATTAACAGTCGTTTCTGCTTTTGATACCCCATAAATATTGCCTACTGCAAAGAAAGCATCCCTATCTAAAACATACTATTTTTCTCAGGAAGACTACAGCTATACTGTACACAAAAAGGATAGTTGTCCCATAAACAGTTAAAATGCACAGACTCAAGTCCCTTGAAAATAGTAGCAGATAACATTTTCAAAATAGTTCTCAACTAAAGCATGCAAATACAGACAGTCATCTGGGACAGGGCAGTTCCTTAAGTTGCCTGTAACATATGATGATTTCATTGAATATAGTACTGGGAGAAGGAGTGAGGTGTTCTCTTTAAATTTAAGATTCAAGTAGAAACCAGAAGCACGAAAGTTAATGTATTTAAGTTAGAAAGGATCAAGAAGGCTATTGATCCTCAAGCTTCTCCTAATGGAACAAAGTTCCTGAGCTATCTTGTACTTCCCAATTATGCTACAACTTTCTCAGCTCTGAAAGAGATGGCTGAGAAGTAAAACTTTCAAAAGATTCAATATCACAGTTAAGATAACAGGAACTAACCTACCCATCTATATCTTTCTGGGTAGCAGAAGATCAGGTTAGGATGTTTTCTACCAATTACATATAATTCTTGGTGTTTGTTCAACTGGAAAGGAAAAAAAGAAGAAAAAGAAAAAGAAAGGAAAAATTTTACTCTCTCCAAAAGGACTTCTGCTGGGTTCTATGAATAACATGAAACTATTTTCTCAGCGCACAGTTAAGTTTGTCTAAAACAGTAAGAAAAAGATACTGAGGTTGTCTACAAACCAGTAACATGGCGCTGAAGAGATTCAGCTGATTTTGATTTGGCATGATCCTGTTCTGGCAGGGGGGTTGGACTAGATGATCTTTCAAGGTCCCTTCAAACCCCTAACATTCTGTGATTCTGTGACTCAACATGTTCAGTCCCTAATGGTACGAGTCAGACCAAAACTCAGTCAGGCAGTTGTCACGTCCCGACCTTTCAGGACGTTGACTCAGGTTCGCTGATTCCCAGACCAGGATTAAGGTGATTTACACCAAGGATCCAAACCAGCAATTTTATTTATCGATCACCTGACAACGTGTTTTAATTGCCCGCTTGGCACAATCAACACACTTCACAACAACTAGTTATTAACAAGCAAAAGAAAACGGTCTTGCCATAGATAGCTTCCTGTTAAAGCTAGAAAGAGAGAGAGAAGGAAAGTGATAGAGAAAGGAAAGATCACCACCCCTGGATCCCGCGACGACCATGGCACTCGCAGCAATCCTCTAGTGGCGGGTGAAGAGCGCCCAACTGCCCGGGGTGATCATCTTTTATACAGTCAAGTTCCCGCCACAAATCGGGAACAAGGTTGGGGGATGGTGGGGGCTTCTGAGAGGGGTGTTACCCCTCCCTCTCCCGGCTTCTTGCAGCCAGAGCTCCAAGCCCTATCCATCCCCACAGCTCCACCGGTGCAGGGCTGGGTCAGGGGGCTCAGCAAAGCGCTGAGTCACCCCCGCACAAATGCAAATAGACGCCAGGCAGGCGGCTCTGGCTTGTTTACTGTTTGAGACATCTATCTAGTCCCTTACAGCAGTCAAAACCTGTGGGTCTGCTTTATACTGTCAATGACACATTTCTATTCTCAACTTCCAAAAATAGTATCCAGAGACTTTCTCTATTTCTAATTACCTTTTGATAATACTGTTGCAAAAAAAAAAAAAGGAAAAAGTCCAGTTAGGAGCAGAATATAGTTCCTCTGTCTGGCATTTTACATCATTTTGCATCATTGCAGGGATAAAACTAAAAAGTTCAAAGTGTAGCTTGAAATTAATCTCGGTTCTGCTGTAAAAGACAACAAGAAATCTTTCTATCAGCAAAAGAAAGGCTGGGGAGAGCCTCCATCCTCTATTAGATACAGGAGGAAACATGATGACTAAGGATGAAGAAAAGGCTGATGTTTTTAATGCTGTCTTTGCTTCAGTCTTTAGTAATAGGATCAGTTGTATTCTGGCAATCCAGGCCCCGAGTTAAAAGACAGAGACTGGGAGCAGAATGATCCCCCCTGCAATTCAGGAAGAGATCATCAGTGACCTGCTGCACCACATAGACATACACAAGTCTATGGGACTAGACAGAACCCACCCAATGGTTCTGAGAGAGCTGGCAAAGGTGCTCACCAAGCCAATTTCCATCATCTTTCAACAGTCCTGGCTGACCTGGGAGGTCCCAGCAGATTGGCAGTTAGCCAATGTGATGCCCATCTACAAGAAGGGCTGGAAGGAGGATCCAGGAAACCACAGCCCTGTCAGTTTGACTGTGGTGCCAGGGAAGCTGATGGAGATCATCCTGAGTACCATCATGCAGTACATGCAGGATAACCAGATGATCAGGCTCAGTCAGCACGGGTTTATGAAAGGCAGGTCCTCCTTTACTAACTTGATCTTCTACAACATGGTCACTCACTTAGTGGATGAGGGAAAGGCTGTAGATGTTGTCTTTCTGGACTTTAGTAAAGCCTTTGACATGGTTTCCCACAGCATTCTCCTGGAGAAGCTGGCTACTCCTGGCTTGTATGGACATACAGTTTGCTGGGTAAAAAAATGGCTGTACAGCTGAGTCCAAAGAGTGGTGACAAAGGAAGTTAAATCCAATTGGCGACTGGTCACATGTGATGTTTCTTGTGCCTCAGTATTAGGGCCAGTTCTGTTCAATATCTTTATCCATGATCCAGACAAGGTGATCAAGTGCACCATTAGTACGTTTGTGGATGACAGTGTACTGGGTTCAGCTAGGATAGGGTTAATTCTCAGTAAAGGAGCTATCCGGGCAAAGGGATATTCGATACCATCCTGACATCATGCTCGGTGTATATATATATATATGGAACGGTCGGGGTGGAGGGCTCGCGCTTCCCGGTTTCCGGTCCGTTCGGGTGGTGAGCTCCGCGTTACACGTTACTCGCGTTATATTTGGTTAAACGTTACTGTTATTTCACTGTTATTGTTACCATTTTATGTTCACCATTAAACTGTTTTTATCTCAACCCCTCCAGGCCTTTGCCTGCACTCCTTTCGGGCTCTTCCCCTCACTCTCGGTAGGGGGGAGGGAGCGACCACGTGGTTCCTTTGTTTCCTTCCCACTGGGCTCGAGCACAACAGACAGCAAGCTGGGCTGGAACTGTCAATCTGCTTGAGGGCAGAGAGGCTCTGCAGAGAGATCTAGGTAGACTTCATTGATGGGCCAAGACCAGTTTTTTGAGTTTCAGTAAGGCTAAATACCAGGTTCTGCACTTTGGCCACAACGACCTCCAGTAGAGCTACAGGCTTGGTTGGGGAGGAGTGGCTGGAGAGTTGCTCAGCAGAGAGGGACCAGGGGGGTTGACTGATAGCCGACTGAATATGAGCCACCAGTGTGCCCAGGTAGCCAAGAAGGCCAATGGCATCCTGGCCTGTATCAGGAATAGTGTGTTCAGTAGGACCAGGGAAGTGATTTTACTCCAGTACTTGGCACTGGTGAGGCCACATCTTGAGTACTGTGTTCAGTTTTGGGCCCCTCACTACCATAAGGACATGGAGGTACTAGGGCGAGGATACTACGAAGAATTTATTTTCTGAAAGCGTTATCATGCATTGGAACAGGTTGCCCGGGGCAGTAGTGAAGTGCTCACCCCGAAGGTATTTAAGAGTTGTGTAGACATAGTCCTTAGTGATATGGTTTTGTCAAGGACTTGTCAGTGTTAGGTTAATGATTGGACTTGATGATTTCCAATCTGGGCAACTCTGTGATTCTGTGATTTTGCTACTTCTACACAGAACATGAGAGTACTTGTTCAGCAAAAATCAGTTTCAGGATTGTCGCTTTTAAGTCCCACCGTCAGAAGGCTCAGAATTTTACTCCCTGCTACTGCAGCACACATTTAAACCCTGTGTCTAACCAAGCTATCATTTATAGTGTGGTAGCAAAACAAAAAAAAACTTGAAACAAAATTTGTTCCTCCCTAGTAAACTTACAGAATACCTCCCCACTCAGAAACCACACATTTACTTTTAATTCTACCTCTGAAACTGATAATGATCTAATATAAAACAATAAGCCTTTTTGGCTAGTCAAATGTGAAAGCAGTTTAAATTATACAAGATCATATCTTTAATACAGGGATATAGAAAGCTTACCTGTATGAGTTTCTTTGTTCTTTGGTACATCGCTTTGCTTTTTCCAGTACTGGGTCCAACTGAAATGAAGTGCAGGTACCTGATCTCCCTTTAGCAGGAACTTTCTTCCGTTACATCTGACAGAATCAGACAACTGATGCCTGACTTCACTGGTCAAGTTTTCATCACTTTTGTGAACACAGAGTTCTCTCTTCCTCTCATTTTTATCTTTTGGAGTATATGCAAAAGAAGACTTCTTACCTACTTTTGTATTTTTACTACGGTGAGAATCATGCCTTTTCTGACACTCCTTATCTACAGGGGGTTTATTCCACACAGGCTTCCGGACATATCTTTTGTTTACATAATTGTAGCCTTTCTGCTCATCCCCACTACCAACAGGTGCACAGAAAGCCTTTCCAACAGATGATTCTGAAGAGTCAGAATGAGTCAAATCCAAAGATGGAGCATTTTCAAAGACTTCTACTTTCTGTTTTGAGCTCAGTCTCTTTTCCCGGTCATGTACTTGCTTTCCCTTCTCCCTGAAACCTCTTCCAGATACATGCATTGGATGTGTTTTCTTTGGCTTTGCTCCTCTGCTATCTGCATTAGGTATCTCCCTGTCACTCTCCGAGGAGACAAACTCATTGTATCCTCTAGGAGGTGCTCTTCTTCCAGTTACTATTACAGTGTCTGCAATTCCTGGACCTGCAGCAGCATCGGCAGTACTTTGCTTTGTCTTACTTTTGGTACATGTGCTATCATTTCTCGATCTGTGCCATCTCTGGCTTTGAAAGTTACGATTCTTCACACTTTTACTGGTACCAAAATATTGGTGGAAGTCTTCAGAATTCCCATACTGACTTTCTGGATTACAAAAACCATGGTGTGTTGTGGAAGAGTTTTCATAATCTGTAACTCTTTCAGAAGACAGACTACAAAATGGTAAATTACTTCTATTCCAATTACTTTTAGAGTCCTTCCTATCTTTATTTATCCAGTTTACATCTGTAGGTTGTCTTTCTCCTGGAATGGAATCAGTAGCATCAAGACTGAAATTCAACTCACCTAAAAAGTGAAAAAATAAACACACACATATAAGACTATTAAATAGTAAACATATTTTTCAGCAAAATTACCACACATGCAAAGGCCCTGAAGTTCAATCAATCTCAAACTTGACAGAGCAACTGCAAACAAATTTCCAGAAACTAGAATTGATTCATATACTGCTTCATGAAAGCTACCTTCTCTTCTCATCTTTAGACAAAGACTGTGATGATTCGGGGTGAAGAAAAACATCTCAAAAAGCACTGTACCAATATAACACATGCAACTGTGATAAGCAGCGTTTCACATGTGCTAAGTTTTTCCTGGCATGTTCACATACACACCAACCTGAAGAAAAAACAGGTCCTTCAAAGAATGGCTACATCTGAGATTTTAGTATTACTTTGAATATAAATGAAAATCCATGAGCCAAATAACAGCAATAGTAAATGCTTGCATGAACTCTAATTACACAAACTCAGTATATCCCAATGGGTAGGAAATCAAGAAAGAGAGCCAGGAAACCAGTATGGTTCAAGGCGAACTGCTGGGCAAAAAAGTGGAAGAAGAGAGTCTACAGATCATGGAAGGAGGGGCTGGCCACTTGGGAGGAATGTAAGACTGTGGTCAGAGGATGTAGGGAGGTAACTAGGAAAGCCAAGGCCTCCTCGGAACTAAACCTTAAAAGGGAGGTCAAAGACAACAGAAAGGGCTTCTTCAAATACATCGCAGACAGAACTAACACTAGAGGCAATGTAGGCCCACTGCTGAATGAGGTGGGTGCCCTGGTGACATAGGATACAAAGAAGGCAGAGTTACTGAATGCCTTCTTTTACCTCTGTCTATATTGTTGGAGACTGTCCTCAGGAGCCCCAGACCACTGAGGGCCCAGAGGAAGTCCAGAGAAAGGAGAAGTTTCTCTTGGTTGATGAGGACTGGGTTAGAGATCAGTGAGGCAATCTGAAAATCCATAAATCCATGGGCCCTGGTGGCATGCACCCATGGGTGCTGAGGGAGCTGGGACAAGTCATTGCTAGGCCACTCTTAGAATCATAGAATCATAGAATGTTAGGGATTGGAAGGGACCTCGAAAGATCATCAAGTCCAATCCCCCTGCCAGAGCAGGAACGCCTAGATTATGCCACACAGGAACGTGTCCAGGCAGGTCTCGAATGTCTCCAGAGAAGGAGACTCCACAACCTCTCTGGGCAGCCTGTTCCAGGGCTCCATCACCCTCACTGAGAAGAAGTTTCTTCTCGAGTTTAAGTGGAACCTCTTATGTTCCAGTTTCAGCCCATTACCCCTTGTCTTATCAGTGGTTGTCACCGAGAAGAGCCTGGCTCCATCCTCCTGACACTCACCCTTGATATATTTGTAAACATTAATGAGGTCACCCCTCAGTCTCCTCTTCTCCAAACTAAAGAGCCCCAGCTCCCTCAGTCTTTTCTCATAAGGGAGATGCTCCACTCCCTTAATCATCCTAGTTGCCCTGTGCTGGACTCTCTCCAGCACTTCCCTGTCTTTCTTGAACTGAGGGGCCCAGAACTGGACACAGTATTCCAGATGGGGTCTCACCAGGGCAGAGTAGAGGGGAAGGAGAACCTCTCTCGACCTACTAACCACCCCCCTTCTAATACACCCCAGGATGCCATTGGCCTTCCTGGCCACAAGGGCACAGTGCTGGCTCATGGTCATCCTGCTATCCACCAAGACTCCCAGGTCCCTTTCCCCTGTGCTGCTCTCTAATAAGTCTTCATCACCTTTGGTGAGTCGTGAGCTACAGGAGAGGTGCCTGAGAACCGGAAGAAAGTAAATGTCACTCCGGTCTTCAAAAAGGGCAAGAAGGAAGACTCAGGTAACTACAGACCGGTCAGCCTAACCTTCATCCCTGGAAACAGGGTGGAGTAACTTATCCTCAGTGCTGTCTCTGGGCATACCAAGGATTAGAGGGTCATCAGGAGCAATCAGCATTGTTTTACCAAGGGGAAGTCATGTTTGACCAACCTGACAGCCTTTTATGAGGATATAAACAGGTGGATAGGTGATGGCAGTGCAGTGGATGTTGTTTTCAGTAAAGCATTTGACACTGTCTCCCACAGCATCCTCTCAACTTAACTGAGGAAGAGTGGTCTGGACGATTGGGTAGTGAGGTGGACTGTGAACTGGTTGAAGGAAAGAAGTCAGAGAGTTGTGGTCAATGGGACAGTCTAGTTGTAGGCCTGGATCTAGGGGAGTCCCTCAGGAGTCAGTACTGGGACCAGTACTATTCAAAACCTGGCTCAGGGAACAGAGTGCATTGTCAGCAAGTTTGCTGATGACACAAAACTGGGAGGAGTGGTTGACACACCAGAAGGCTGTGCTGCCATTCAGAGAGACCTAGACAGGCTATAGAATTGGATAGGGAGAAATTTAATGAAATACAACAAGGGCAAGTGTCGAGTCTTGCATCTGGGAAAGAACAACTCCACGTACCAGTACAGGCTGGGGACTGACCTGCTGGAGAGCAGAAAAGGACTTGGGGTCCTGGTGGACAGCAGGATGATCATGAGCCAGTAATATGCCCTCGTGGCCAAGAAGGCCAATGGCATCCTGGGGTGGATTAGAAGGGGGGTGGTTAGTAGGTCAAGAGAGGTTCTCCTCCTCTTCTCCTCTGCCCTGGTGAGGTCACATCTGGAATATTGTGTCCAGTTCTGGGCCCCTCAGCTCAAGAAGGACAGGGAACTGCTTGAAAGAGTCCAGCGCAGAGCCACAAAGATGACGAAGGGAGTGGAACATCTCCCTTATGAGGAAAGGCTGAAGAAGCTGGGTCTCTTCAGCATGGAGGAGACTGAGGGGTGATCTCAGTATTGTTTATAAATATGTAAAGTGTGAGTGTCAGAAGGATGGAGCCAGGTTCTTCTCAGTGATGTCAAATGAAAGGACAAGGGGCAACAGGTATAAGCTGGAGCATAGGAGGTTCCACAAAAGCATCAGGAAAAGCTTTTTCACTGTGAGGGTGACAGAGCACTGGAATAGGCTGCCCAGAGAGGCTGTGGAGTCTCCTTCTCTGGAGATATTCAAAACCCGCCTGGATGCGTTCCTGTGTGACCTATTCTAGGTGATCCTGCTCTGGCCATGGGGTTGGAGTAGACGAGCTTTTGAGGTCCCTTGCAATCCCTAACATTCTGTGATTCTGTGATGCACTGTTCTACATATACTAAATGGCAGAGGTACTACTTAGGGCAGCTTTGCAAAATAATTTTTCTACTAGAAGGCCATCAACATGAGCCATGCTTCTACTTGAGAGGTCTCCTGTCATTTTTAGGATAAAAGAAAGATATGCATGATAGAAATCCTGTGTTGCTCAATTTATCAGTGGATAAAGAACTGGCTTGACAACCGCACCCAAAGCGCAGCTGTCAATGGGTCCAAGTGGAAGCCAGTGACAAGTGGAGTCCCTCAAGGATCAGACTGGGACCAGTCTTGTTTAACATCTTCGTCAGCAACATGGACAGTGGCATTGAGTGCACCCTCAGCAAGTTTGCCAACAACACCAAGCTGTATGTGGCGGCTGACATCCTGGAGGGTAGGGATGCCATCCAGAGGGACCTTACCAGGCTGGAGAGGTGGGCCCAGGCCAACCTCATGAAGTTTAACAAGACCAAGTGCAAGGTCCTCCATCTGGATCGGGGCAATCCCAAGCACCAATATAGGCTGGGCAGTAACTGGTTTGAGAGTAGCCCTGAAGAAAAGGACTTGGAGGTACTGGTGGATGAGAAGCTCAACGTGAGCTGTCCGTGTGCATCTGCAGCCCAGAAAGCCAATCATGTCCTGGGCTGCATCAAGAGGTGCGTGGCCAGCAGGTCAAGGGAGGTGATTCTCCCCCTCTTCTCTGCTCTCGTGAGACCTCATCTGGAGTACTGCATACAGTTCTGGAACCCACAGTACAAGAAAGATATGGACGTGCTGGAGCATGTCCAGAGAAGGGCCACAATGTCCCTGCCCATGGCAAGGGGGTAGGAACTAGATGATCTTTAAGGTCCCTTCCAACCCTGACAATTCTATGATTCTATAATTTCATATCACATCATCATAGTGGGGTCTGCCTGCAACAGGAATTATAAGGTGACTATCAGGGACAGTTTAATGGGGTGTGGCAGATTGCTTAAATCTCACCTGCTAGTTAAAAAAACAGAAGATACTTCTAAAATCTTACGGATGTAGCATTTATTTTACAGGCTACGTAAGTTACTTCTAATGGCAGGACAGGTGCAGTTTATTCCTGGTTCAGGATAATTCAAAGGAAGAATCAAGCACTTGGACTATGAACATAAGAGACTCTCCAAAAGGCTAATGCTCTCTGGGTCTCTCAACTACCTATTATTTTAACTTATCAATAAAGACTGTAGAAGTTAACATTTTGAAGGGAAATACAAGCCAGAACACTTCAAAGCACTAACACATTATTTTCAGTAAATTTCATTTACTTTCAAAATGATAGAGGTTTTTGTAAATCCGTAGAAATGAGGGATTTGTTGGCCAACGAAAGAGATAAAACATACTACTTTATGGAAGTGAAGCTTTAAGCTCACTGTAAGTTGGCAATTTAAAACTAAACTTAAGGATGTTCTACACTTAAGGATGATCCTGAGAGAGCTGACGGGGGTGCTCAGTAGGCTGCTCTGGTTCATTTATCAGCAGTCCTGGCTGACCAGAGAGGCCCCAGTTGATTGGAAGACAGCAAATATAACAACCATTTATAAGAAGGGAAAGAAGAATGATCCAGGAAATTACAGGCCTGTCAGTTTGACTTCAGTCCCAGGGAAGCGGATGGAACAGAACATCCTGAGTTCTGTTATGCAGCACATGCATGACAACCAGGTGATCAGATTCAGTCAGCATGACTTTATGAAGGGCAGGTCCTGTTTAACAAATCTGATCTCCTTCTATGACTGGGTGACCCACTTGCTGGATGAAGGTAAGGCTGTGGATGTCATTTATCTTGACTTTAGTAAGGCATTCAACACTGTTGCCCACAGCGTTCTCCTAGAGAAATTAACTGCTCGTGGCTTGAATGGACATACGCTTCACTGGGTAAAAAACTCCAGAGTTGTGGTCAACGGAGTTAAATCCAGCTGGTGATGGGTCGCAAGTGATGTCCCCCAGGGCTCAGTACTGGAGCCACTCCTGTTTAACATCTTCATCAGTGATTTGGACGAGGGGATGGAGTGCACCCTCAGTAAGTTTGCAGATGACACCAAGCTGGGTGGAAGTGTCGACCTGCTTGAGGGTAGGGAGGTTCTCCAGAGGGATCTGGATGGGCTGCGTCACTGGGCCAAGGCCAACTCAATGAAATTCAATAAGGCCAAATGCCAGGTCCTACACTTCAGCCACAACAATCCCCAGCAGCACTACAGGCTTGGGGAGGAGTGGCTGAAGAGCTGCCAGGCAGAGAGGGACCTGGGGGTGTTATCAGATGGCCAGCTTAACATGAGCCAGCACTGTGCCCAGGTGGCCAAGAAGGCCAACGGCATCCTGGCCTGTATCAGAAATAGTGTAGTAAGCAGAAGCAAGGAGGTGATCACACCCCTGTACTCAGCTTTGGTGAGGCCTCACCTCGAGTACTGCGTCCAGTTTTGGGCCCCTCACTACAAGAGGGACACTGAGATGCTGGAGAGGGTACAGAGACGGGCCACCAAGCTGATAAAGGGTTTAGAACACACGTCGTGTGAGGAAAGGCTGAGGGGTTTGGGGCTGTTTAGCCTAGAGGAGATTGAGGGGAGACCTCATCACTCTCTACAGCTACCTGAAGAGAGGTTGTAGAGAGGTGGGGGTTGGTCTATTCTCCCTCATGGAGAGTGATAGGACGAGGGGAAATGGATTTAAATTGTGCCAGGGGAGGTTCAGGTTAGATATTAGGAAGAATTTCTATACTGAAAGGGTTGTAAGCCATTGGAGCAGGCTGCCCAGGGAGGTGGTTGAGTCACCATCCCTGGAGGTGTTTAAGAGATGGGTGGATGTTGTGTTGCGGTTAATCATTTAGTAGGTTGACAGGGCTGGGACAAAGGCTGGACTCGATGATTTTCAAGGTCTGTTCCAGCTGAAATTCTAAGATTCTACGATTCTTAACGACATAATTCATACTTGTTTTTAAAGAGAGCCTCAGTTGAAATCACTTAGATTTTTTTGTCTTTGCTTTATTTATACTTAATATACTGAAATAGTAATATAATATAGTATGTTATATTAATAACACAGTACATTATGTTATTATATGCTATACTATGTAATATTATATATAAATATAATTACACTAGACATAAATGGCAAATACATGTTTGTGATTGTTTGGGGTTTTTTTTTAAGCTGTAACACTAACCAACTTTGAGACAACAGAATCAGAATACCAGATAGAGGTCTTTCAAAACAGCTGGGGCTTCAATTAAGAATCAGTCTTAACTCAAAGAAAGGGTAAGCTGAGAGAGAGGTGCTGATCTCCTCTCCCTGATACCCAGGACGTGTGGGAATGGCTCTAACTTGCATCTGTTGGGGCAGGCAGCGTTTCTTCACGAAGAAGGTGGTCAAGCTCTGAACAGGTTTCCTAGAAGGGCAGTTGATGCCCCATGCCTGTCAGTGTTTAAGAATGATTTAGACAACACCTTTACCAGTATGCTTTAACTTTGGTCAGCCCTGAAGTAGTCAGGTAGTTGGATTAGATGGCTTCTGTAGCTCCTTTCCAGCTGAATCATTCTATCATTAGGACTGCAGATCCTAGTAGGTACAAAATATTAGGCCTACACGTTTGAAAGAATCTGGACTGCAGGCAGCTTCCCTTGAAACATTCTATTTTTCTCATCTTAGGAGATGTGTCCTATGAAAAGAACTCTAAAGTTTTCCTTTTTACTTTCTACACCTACACTTACTTTCAGTTTTTCCAATGTTTTGCCAGTTTCTTCTCTAACAAAATAACTAATAAAGTTGACTACAAACATCAATTGTAGTCCTTTTACATAATAATGCAAATAGCAGACATTCAGTATAGATTATTTAAAATAGAATTTCACGCATTTTGATTTGAAGACAGGTTGCAATCCTATAATTACCTACAAACCTTATTTGAAACAACCTATTTTATTAGTTGAAGATTTCTTTTGTATACCCTAAAATCTGATAAGTAAAACATACTATTTTATTCTGACATAAAATACATGTTGGACATGGCATTGAAACGTTGGTTTTCTAAAATGCAACCAAATTTACTTTTGGGCATGGCCTCCATGAAATGTAGCTGTGGAAGTGGTATTTTTGAAAGCACTTTCCAAATAATCTATTAAGTTTGAAGAAACAGATGGGAAAACAGGATTTAGATATTAAAAGCACCTCCAAAATATGAATAATTCATTAGGACTTTTTATATCACCCATGGGTAGGAGTCCTATTCTTACTGTCAGCTTTTACATTAGAAAAAAAAATAAACAACACTGATTAGCACCGGTCCTTCTGATTGGACAAGCAATTATTTTTTAATTGACCAGTTCTTACTGAGATACTCATAAACTCAACCAAAAATAGTTCCACCTTGAGTACTGTGTGCTCTTTTGGTCTCCAACATTCAAGAAGGATATAAAAATATTAGAATGTGTCCAAAGGATAGTGATAAAGATAGTGAAAGGACTAGAGGACAAGACTTATAGGGAGCAGTTGAGAATACTAACTTTGCACTTAAAGACTAAAGCAACTCATTTTCATGCAAAACAATCTGCCTCAGAAATTGTTAAGAGAAAGATTAATATGCAAAATTATCATTAGCATAGAATCATAGAATGGCTGAGGTTGGAAGGGACCTGTTGAGATCATCCAGCCTAAATATCCTACTCAAACACAGTCAGGTAGAGTAAGTTGCCCATGACTGCATCAAGCTAAGTTCTGACTATCTCCAGGGATGGAGAGGCCATGACCTGAGCAACCTGTTCCACTGCATGACTACTCTCACAGTAAAAAGGCTCTTGATTGTGTTCAGACAGAATTTCATGTGTTTTAATTTGTACCTTTTGCCTCTTGTCCTTTCACTTAATAACACTGGGAAGAATCCAGCTCCATATTCTTTACTCTCTCCCATCAGGTATTTGTACATAGCGCTAAGATCACTCTGAGACTTCTTTTTCTCAAGACTGAACAGTTCCAAACTCTACTCATATGGTCAATGCTCCAATCCCTTAATCATCTTCATGGGCTTTTACTGGACTCACTCCAGTATGTCCACGTCTTCCTTTGTACATGGAACCCTGAATTGGACACTAAACTCCAGGGGTGGCTTCATCAGTGCTGAGCAGAGGGGAAGGTGCACCTCCCTTGACAAAATGGCAACACTCTTCCTAGCATTGTCTAGGATATTGTTGGCCTTCCTTGCTGAGAAGATAGGTGCATTGCTGACTTATGGTCTGCCTATAGTCGACCAAGCACCCCAAGGTCCCTGTCTGCAGAGCTGCTTTCCATCTAATTAGCCCCCTGTGTATATTCATACACGGTGCTATGGTTTTTGCCTTCTTCTGCTGTTGCCCAAATTCAGTGTGTCCACATTTTGAACACAACATGAAGTTTTAGCTAGCCCATTTCAAGATGACATAAGAGAAGTACAAATGTAAGGAAAGGAACACAACTTTGCCAGAAATAACTTCATCATTCTAAGAAAAGTACCTATTACAGAAAGGACTTTGCACAGAAAAATAAGTTTTTGCTTTTCTGCTCACCCTCACAGTGGGCTACTCCATGCTTTATGCCAATTTGACAATATCTTCGGATTAATAATACATTATGCAATATATAACAACTCAGCTGTCAAAAAAACAAAAGTACATTCAACAGCAATTATGGCAGCTGATAACAGAAAAATACACTCATAGTGGCATGTTAAATACAAATACCACCTGTTCCTTCCAGGTGCACAGAGCTGGAACCTAGAAAGATAGATAATTGTGAATAATGATTCTGCACCTGCCTTGATTCTTATATTTTTCCCCTTTGTCTCTTACACTTATTTCCTGGCTCTCAATAATCATTCACTATTGGCAAAATACCCTGGACCAGCTGTCCATCTGTCATGACACAAAACTGTTATTCTTCAACCTCAACTGCTCCCCCTGACCTACCCCGAAAGCAGAAATATCTTTCATATTTAAGCTCCCAAAATCATACACTCACTCTGTCCTTGCAGTTGCAGGACAAAAGCCAGTTCCCACCCTAACACCGCACTAGCACAATTTGAAACTTACCTATGAGACAGTTCTTGACAGCATAGAATGTGTTACCATAACAGGGAATGAACTCCAGAACTTATTACCATGTGACAATACCTGCCCTTGCTTAAGTATTATAAAGCAAAGGTGTATGGTGTGCCATCCAGACTAATCTACTGCTTTCAGTAAAGCATTTTTAGCTTTGTACACCTATTTAAGACTCTTTATTCCAGCACACATACATGGTACAAAAGGTTTCTGGACTAGAGTTGGCTCACAGCCTGACAGCATGGAAGATAAATAGACAAGCAGACATTTGCTTGCACCAATTTCTCTTTACTGAAACTACCAGTCTCTGTTCTCTGTCTGAATGGCCATGTCCGAGGCCACTCCACTTCTCACAAGGCAGCTTTGGACCCATGTTCATCTCATCAAAAAATGAATACAAATAACTTTTCCATCAAGACAGCCAGGCTGTCAAGAACAGAGTAGAAGAGACAGAGGATGCTATTTAGTATATAGGCGAATGATAACCTCACTCTGAACTAACATCAGGGTACTGCAAAAGTAGAGGTTCATATTTTCTTCTTCATCGCAGCCAAAAAAGTCCAGGAGAAATCTTATAACTCTAAAAACAAATGAGTTAGCTCATCAAGTGACCCCAAAGTGACATTGATTACCTGAGAACTCTAACCAGACTGCAAGAAAATCAAAAGACATGATGAAAACACTTAACATTTACTCTGGGAAACAGAGTTTTTTTTTCCAGTTGCACGTTCAAGACATAATTGTTTAAGGGTTATTCTATCATTAAGTGCTCATAACACATGATAGATCATTAAATGCGAGATTGGAACATGGATCTCGAAAAGCTATTCTCCCTCCTCCTCATGCCTAGTAAAACAAAAGCCTCTAAAGCCTGCAGGGAAATGCAAACAAATTAAATGCTTTTTTCTTGTACTTGTGGCATTCAATCTCACAGCAGGTCGGGTCCTAAGCTGCTTCCCACTCGTGAGCCCCACTCTATAGCACCTGTTCTAGCCAGACACCTCCTGCACAACGCTGACCTCAGCGAGGCACCACGAAGCACCACAATTTCACAGCAGTCCATGTCCCGGGACAGGCCAGGCTGCATTTCCCCCTGTATAGGGGCCGACAGAGAGAAGTTAGTTTTCCAGAAACCAACCCGCTTTTTGTGGGATTTTTTTCCTGCCGTTCCGGTTCGTTTGTCACGTACCAGAAGCTCAACGGTTCCACCTCACGGGAAGTTTCCCTAGAGGCGGTACAGGCGAGCTCAGGCATCTTAAATGCCACAGGCGCCGCAAAGTTGCGGAGGGCGGGGCAGCGGCAACAGGTGATGCCGCAGCCCGCGTCCCTCGGCACGCCAGCGCTCGGCCGCGACTGCCACGGTGCGGCCCTCTGCCCTACAGCATCGCTGGTGGTGCCATGACTACTCTTCTCCTCCATGCCCAACCCATTCCCCACCCGCTCCCGCCCTAGCTTCCCCCGAGCACGGCGGTCGCGTTTACCTGCGCTGGGCCGCGCCTCCGCCATGCCAACTCAACTCCGACTCCCGCGGCGGCCACCGCCGCCGCCGTCGCCCTGCTTCCCGGCCGCCGCGCACGCGCACAGCTCATCCCCACGTCCCTCGGCGTAGCGCGGCTACGCGCGCGCAGCCGCACTGGAGCTCCAAGCACGAGCGGCAGAGCAGAGGCGGGCACGAAGCAGGAAAGGCGGGGCCGGGGCCGGGCGAGAGGCGCGGGCTGGGGGCGCGTGGTGTGGGGTGGGTGGTGTGGGGCGTGCGGTGCGGGGCGTGCGGCGGACGCCAGCGCGGTGTAAGCGGGAGATCGGGAACCTCGTCTGATACAGCAAAAGAGGAAGAAAAGAAATCTAAGAGAGACAAAGAAATGCTAGCACTGGCTCTTATAAATCACTATATAAATTGCCCATTTGCTTGGCAATCAGCTTGCCTGTTGCTGCCTTTCTCTGACATGGGAACTGTACTGTCTGCCTTTCAGAGTCCACCTAAGCAGGCCGAGAGCAGGATGATGGGTACAGGACACTTGGTTGACCTGTATGTAAAAGACACCTTTCCTCTAGGCACAGGGTAGAAGGTAGGGATGTGTTGTCACGCTCTCTATTGTATCCTGCATTCAGCACTCTAGGGATATGGCAGAGCCACACACATACTATGCCAAATGAGTCCTGGCACGTATGCTTCTGTTGGAATCATAGTATCATAGAATGATTTGAGTTGGAAGGGACCTCAGAGATCATCTAGTTCCAACCCTCCTGCTATGGCAGGAACGCTTCCCACTAGATCAGGTTGCTCAAGGCTCCATCCAACCAGGACTTAAACACTTCCAGGGATGGAGCATCCACAGCTTCTCTGGGCAACCTGTTCCAGTGCCTCACCACCAGCAGCATAAAGAACTTCCTCCTTATATCTAGTCTAAACCTACACTCTCGCAGATTCTACCCATTACCCCTCGTCCTATCACTACAGGCCCTTGTAAATAGTCCCTCCCCAATCTTTTTCTAAGACCCCTTCAGGTACTGGAAGGCTGCTATAAGATCTCCCTGGAGCCTTCTCTTTTCCAGGCTGAACAAGCCTAACTCTCTCAGCCTGATCTTGTTGGAGAGATGTTCCAGGCCTCAGAGATCTTGGCAGCCTTCCTCTGGACTCACTCCAACAGCTCAATGTCTTTCTTGTGTTGAGGACTTGAGAGCTGGATGCTGTATTCCAGGTGGGGTCTCACAAGGGCAGAGTAGAGGGGCAGAGTCACCTTTCTCAACCTGCTGGTCACACATCTCTCGATGCATCCCAGAATACAGTTTCCTTTCTGGGCTGCAAGCGCACAGTGTTGCCTCATGTTAATCTTATCATCCACCAACATGCTCAAATTGTTCTCCTCAGGACTGGTCTCAATCCACTCATTGCCCAGCCTGTATCTGTGCTTGGGATTGCCTTGACTCACATGCAGAACCTTACACTTGGTCATGTTAAACTTCATGAGGCTGGCCTGGGCCCACGTCTCAAGCCTGTCAAGGTCCCTCTGGATGGCATCCCTTCCCTCCAGCATGTTGACCACACCACACAACTTTGTGTTGCTGGCAAACTTGCTGAAGGTGCATTTGATGCCACTGTCCATGTTGCCAACAAAGGTGTTAAATAGTCCCAGTACTGATCGCTGAGGGACACCATTTGTCACTGGTCTCCACTTGGAGCCATTGACCGCAACTCTTTGAGTGCAATCTTCCAGCCAGTTCCTTTCCACCAAGTGGTCCATCTGTCAAATCCATGTCTTTCCAACTTGGACACCAGGATGTCATGTGAGACAATGTCGAAGGCCGTGCACAAGTCCAGATCGATGACATTAGTTGCTCTTCCCTTGTTAATTGATTCTGTTAGTCCATCATAGAAGGCCACCAGATTTGTCAGGAAGGATTTTCCCTTGGTGAAGGCATGTTGGTTGCCACCAACCACCTGCACATTTTCCATGTGCCATAGCAGAGTTTTTAGAAGGATCTGCTCCATGATCTTGCCAGACACAGGGGTGAGACTGACTATCCTGTAGTTGCCTGGGTCTTCCTTTTTTCTCTTTTTGAAAATGGGCATGATATTTCCCCTTTTCCAGTCAGTGGGCACTTCACCAGACTGCCATGACCTCTCAAATATGATGGAAAGCAGCCTAGTAACTTCATCTGCCAGTTCTCTCAGGACTCATGGGCGGATCTCATCAAGTCCCATGGACTTGTACATCTTCACGTTCTTTAAATGATCTCAAACCTGATCTTCACTTACAGTGGGTGGATTGTCCTTCTCCCAGCCCCCACCTTCGGTTTCTACAACTTGGACAGTGGGGCTAGAGCCTTTGCCAGTGAAGACTGAGGCAAAGAAGTCACTGAGAATCTCCGTCTTCTCCATGTCCTTCATGGCCAGCTCTCCTGTTCCCTTCCAGAGAGGGGCCACATCTTCCCTAGCCTATAAAAATTTTTCTTGTTACCCTTGATGTCCCTGGCTAGATGTAATTCTATCTGGGCTTTAGCTTTCCTAACCTGACTCCTGGCTGCTTGGACAACTTCCTTGTATTCTTCCCAGTCTACCTGTCCTTTCTTCCACTTTCTGTAAAAGATTCCCACACAAAGATTCCCATACTACAACTGATGCTGCAGACAAATCTTATCATGCTCTAGCTACAAATACTCCATAGAACTGCATGCTTTGTCATACTGCGGGTTTCAGCACCAGTGTTTAACCATTGTTTGATTCATATCTCTCCGCAGAGGTTTGCAGTGCCATGGTTACCGTACATCTACCGAACAGTTCTTACTGCTGCAATGTGGCTCCAGTGTCCTTACAGAACTGCTGATTTTTTCAGATACAGCAGAGCAAGTTCACAGTCCCATGGCAACGGCAGCTCTGAAGAATGGCACCTCAGGAGTGCTGCTGCATGCAGTCTCTGCATTCTGCCCTTAACACCCTGGTGAAATTGTTGGATCAAAGTTCTATTTCCTGCATAGATCTTCCCCTCCTAGTAGGCAAAGTTCATGGCTCCAAAGTCCCTAAAGAACCAGTGGACTTATTGCAGAAACACAAGCTACTGGAATGCTCCCCAGACTCCTGCCACTGCTGCAAAGTAAGTTAGCAAACTGGTATGACAGCAGTCTTATGAAGATGCTACATGTTTTGCCATAGATTTTGAGTGTATTTGAAGTGTTTTGCTGTATGTAAACTTTGTGACATCTGAGGTTGCAAAGAAAGGTATGTGGCAGTGGTATCATTTCAGAGGTGATGCATGGCTTTCCTGCTGCTTTGTGGTTCCCATAGACTTCTCTGCCACTAATGTGGAGATTTGACCATAATATTCACATAGAATTATGATAAAATTTTAATACTGTTTTATATGAATACTACAGCACTATTAACAAAACACCCATTGTGGTATGGAAAGTACTACAGGGGTTGCACCTGTATGAGCTGCTGCACTTTGTTCCTCTTCTTCCCTTTTTGTCAAAACAGTTCTGCTTTTTTTTTTCACCAAGATTTCAGGCAAGTCTGTAGTGACAGGGCAGCTCAAGCCAGAAGTCAAACCAGTGGGTAATGATCATAGGGAGTAGACATGAGCATACCTGCAGCGTAGTTCAGACAGACACTAAAGATGAGAGGATTAATTTTAAAGCAGCATGGTAAAGAATGAGGGGCAAGCATCCACTGAGGCTTCTTAAGGCCTGACAACTACCTTTAAAAGCTGGTGCTCAGCCCAGACAAACTCTGAGGATGGTGGGAAGGGATGTGGGAGGTGTTGGGTTTGTATCTGGCAGGGTATTTTCACAGCGGGGCAGAAGGTGACTCCTGTGCAAAACTTCCACAGCCTCCCTGAGAAAAATGTTGGACCCACTTCAGGCCAAGGCTAAACTAATCTGTGCCCCTGGGATCAACATATTTAAGGGGGGAAACCTGTTGGGCAACTTGCATTTCCTTTGTGTTGGGGAGATTTTTGTTTTGGAGAAGAGGGGGAGGTGAGAGAAGCAACCATGTGGTCACTAAAGTCGGTGAGGAAGGGTGGGGAGAAAGCCACCAGAGCAGGGTGAGAGGCCCAAAGCTGAGATGGCAGGCTGAGCCCCTCCAGACTGGGTTGATTGACGGTGGCATATGATCCAGTCTGGAGCCTGTGGAGGACCTCTCACGAGAGCAGAGGACTGCACCTGAAGCATGCCATGATTCCGAGGGAAGCCCACACTGTAGCAGTCTTTCACTGGGAGGACTGCAGCCCGTGGGAGGGACACGCAATGGAACAGTTCAGGAAGAACCACGACCATGTGGGAAGGACTACTGTTGGAGAAGTTCAAGGAAGACTGTCTCCTGTGAGAGGCACTCCACATTGGACCAGAAATAGGCTACAATGAGTCCTCTCCCTGAGGAAGAAGGAGGAGCAGGGACGTAATGGACAGGTTGCAACCTCCATGCTGTGCCCTGCTGTGCTGCCTGTGAGGGAGAATGTAGCTGGAAAGAAAGGAGGGATGGGGGAAATTGTTTTTAAGATCTGATTGTATTTATAGCTTCAATATCCTAATCTGATCTAATTGATTGGTAAACTGGTGATGGTTCTGTCTTCTAAATTAAAGCGATGTTTTCTCCCTAAGTCTACTCTGGTTTCTACCTGTGACCATAAGTAGTGGGTGAGTCCTCCCTGTTCTTAACCGCAATGCTCAGGCCTTTTGTTGAAATTTCTCCTCCCTGTCCTGAAAAGGAGGTGGGTAGGAGTGAGCAAGCAGCTGCATGGTTCTTTGTTCCTGGCTGGATGGGCTCAAAGTGTGACAGTGGGAGATGTACTTGGGGTCCTTAGTGTCACGAATCTCTCCTGTATGCAGCCAGGTAAACAGCCTTGCCTTCAAGGGAGAGGGCAGATGAGGTAGGGAAGGAGAAGGAAGGAGAAGGAAGGGGAACTAAGGGAATTCCTAGCCATTACTGTCAGTGCCAGCATGCCAAGGAAGATAAATCTGCTAATAGAAATGTACTCACTGCTGAGCTGATATTGTGGCATAGTTATTTTTAGTGACCCGTCAGCCCATGGTGGGGTCAGTCACTGCTCAGGAGTTGCCATGACTTGAAGAGAGCAAAGTTGCCATGACACTGAGATTCTGGTGAGGAAGACAAAATGGACTGCAGCCACTCATCTGCAAATCTAGATGTTAAGCATGAGTCATGCACACAATATTCTTTTGCACAAAGGATTTCCTGGCATTTCTGATTTTTAAATAAGCTATTCCTAGATTTTTCTAGATGTCACTGAGGTTAAAATCCCTGCAACCAGAAGCAGTAGTTTAATACAGTACTGTATACTCCTCCAGAAGGTAAAGGAACAGTTATAAGGTGCTGTGGGCACAGTCCGTTGCAACACACAATGATGTTCTGTCTCTTTCGTTCTTTTCTTCCTTACATAAAGCCCTCATAGATCAGAAAAAAAAAAAAAAGTCCACCAATTTGTGCTTTCCGTTTTTTTTTTTTTTAAATACCAAAAAATGAAGGAGTTTTTAAAAATGGAAGGGCAGCTAAAATAGTTTTGTCTTCAGGGGTTACTCTGAGACTTTAAGGATACCATATTGGAGTCTCAGGACAAATGCACACAAGGGGAAAAGGGAACCTACCACAGCTAAGCAGCAGGGACAAGGGAGCCTGTTGCTGGGAACAGCTTTTCAGAAGCATCCTTCCAAGAGCTAAATTTCAGCCTAAAATTGAAAATAGAATCCAAACTTGTGACAGATGAAAAATAAACCACACTATGAGACAAGCCGAAACAGTTTGAGGAACAACTTGCATAAGGCATAAAATCTAATAATAATTCTCTTTCCAAACATTTCAGCCTCTGGAAGACTGCCAGTCAGTCTGCAGCACCGGGAAAATTAAAACAAATTTAAAGGAGCATACAAAGAAAATAATAGAAAATTCAAATTAAATCTTTACATCTGTGTTCACAATAGCAGACCTGGATGAGATTCCCAAGCCAGCTCTTCTTCCTTATGGAGGGACTGACCAGAGGTTGTGTCTTGAAAGAATCTGTATGGAACATATACACAAAATCAACAGTAAAAAATTACAAGATCCAGATGCTAAATAACCAGCAATTCTGAAAGAATTCAAGGGTGAACTACAAACTGTCTTATACAACCCCTAACTGCTTTGGTAGCAGGAGACAGGGATGTGTCTGCTGTAATGGCAATTTTTGAAAGGATATTGTAAGAAATTTAGAACAGCACAAGCCTGATGTCTGTAGCAGGCAATTTAATGGAAATGGTAAAATGAATTAGAATTAGTGAGCATATGTATAAAGATGCTGTAATAGGGATGAGTCAAAATGTCTTTTTTAATCCTACTTTTTCAATCCCACTGAAGCAGACAGGCAACAGGCTTGTGGCTAAGGGAGGCAGAACCTGGAATCCTGACCACGAATTGCTGGAAAGTGTTTCAGAGGTTACTCATCAAAAGCTCTTAAAAGTTACACTGATGAGAAATAAATAATTGCAGAGGTAAATAACTGGTTGAAAGAAACTACTTGAAAGAAAGGAAATAAGACAGTAGGAATCAATATTCTAGAATGACTTAAACTTACACAAAGAATGAATTAAACCTTCTGGAAAAGAGTATTGGGGGAGGATATGATCTCCAAAATCTAGAGCAGTACAGAGGGAGGAAGTGGAGTGAGCACTGAAGTTTGTCATATAATGTCAAATTAAAAATCATGTGCAGTCCTGGCCAGGCAGCACTGAGAGAAGGCAAAATGTCAAGATGAAGCTGCATTTGAGGTAACAAATATGGGTGCCCTGATGGTCCAAACTTCTAGGTGAAAGAAAACATAATGGTGATGATACTTACTAACAACATGATATTGGTAACAGAATGGCTAGTCTGGCTTCACATATCTATGTGCCCATCCCAAAGCACTGCACAGGAAAATTAAAGCCATGGGTCCATCAATAGACCTTACTTGCCCTGACCACCCTCTCCTGGGACTTTCACCCACACATTCTAGGGGGCCAGTTAGCTCACTCGGTTAGAGCGTGGTGATGATCTAGTTGAGAGGCTACATCTTATACGTACCACAGGTATACTTGTGTCCACTTCTGTCCCCTTTTTCTTGTTCTCCAGGACTGACCTCAGATCGGACTTACCACCTTGCCTTTGATGACCACTAGACTATTGATAAAGCCCATTATTGTCACCAGCTCTGCTTCTGTACAGTAGGACTCCACCAGGAGTGGTGAGATCGCTGCTGCTGCTTGTTTTGTGCTAAGTCCTGTCTTGTGTTCACCTGTGGAGCAGTTCTCACTCCTGCCTGAGGCTCAAGCCTCTTTTGAACTGAGCTGAGCACCATGGGGCTAGACCCTCAGGCTGTGCAAGGGCCAGCCCCAATGGCTCCCTCTGTTGCTCCAGGCCCCCCAGTGGCTCCCTACAGCTCCAAGCCAATCTCCAGACCCTGACCAGGAAGCAGAGATAGATCACAGTCCTGCTAGATTCTTTTACATTCCCTCTGCCCAGAGTGACCCCTGCCCCCAGCTCTGCCAAAGGCCCTTCAGTGAGGGTCAGGTGAGGGTTCACCTGTAACACTGCCTGGAGTTGTTGGGACTGTGCAGTATCTAGCACTTGGCCTTGTTGAATCTCACACAATTGGTCTCAGCCCATTGATCCAACCTGTCCAGATCCCTCTCCAGAGCCTTCCTGCCCTCCAGCAGATCAATGCTCCTGCTCAGTTTGGTGTCATCTGCAAATTTACCAAGGGTGCACTTGATCCCCTCACCCAAATCATTGATAAAGATATTAAACAAGACTGGTCTCAAAACTGAGCCCTGGGGGACACCACTTGTGACTGGACTTATGCAGTTTATGCATTGGCTGTGGAAAACTGGCTGGCAAGAATGCGTCCTTATTGCCCACTGCAGATTACTGCCCATTCAAATTTCATTCCTTTGGTGAGATGATGAGTGGTGCAAGATGTTGGAGTAATTTATGTAATTATTTCTTTCTGCTGCTCCTCACTTCTTACTCATCCTCTGCTCTGGTGTGGCCAGAGTCCCCTTCAGAGTGTCCTCCCATAGACTGATAAGAGTGAGACATAAGAAGGCTCTAGCGACTTCTTACCTTTCCAGATTGATGTGCTCACAAAAGGAGTCTCAACAAGGAGTCTCAGAGATGACTTTTAACATGTTGAAATTCAGTGCCCACTTCTGATTTCTGAGGTGCATAGCAAAAGCTATGGTCCTGGTGTCTCAGGTCCCAAAACTGCTTTCCCTGATGAACAGCTTATGGAGGACAAATTCTGAAGTCCCCACACAGCGATTTTACCCAGCTGAAAAGAGCAACTATTCACATTTACGTGTTGCTGAAATACTGTGCCAGCCCCACGGGGCTCCACAGGGCTTGGACCTTGGTTTGGAGCCTCCAGCAAGCAACAATTCTGCTGTCCTAGGTGGAAGAAAGAGTCAGGTCCTCCCACAGACCTAAGCAGGTGGTGGAAGATGTCTGGCATGGAGAGAAACAGCAAATGAGGTAGGAACATGCATCACCCACAGATCGTATGTTGTTTTACCAGGAACTAATCACAGATCACCAGTCTGCAGGTACAGAGTAAATACTGTTTTACCATAGCATCCATAGGAAAGGGAGGAGATGTACATGACATACTAGAAAGACATGCTGGCAAATAGGACCAAAGGCCTTTATGCTAAAGGACTCCTGGCAACTGACTTCTGATTTGCATGCAGCAGACACCCCATTTTGGGAGAAGAATTTAGCTGTATAAACATAAGCTATATCTTGTTACAAAGTTCCTAAGCATCGATAGTGCTATCTGGGAAATCTCGATGAGTAGTAGTATGTGCTGCTGAGATGCCCAGTATGAACACAAAGACCAATGTCCATGCAAAGTCCGTGCAAAAACATATTTGGCTTACCATGCATGTATTTCTCAATTAACCAGAACACAAAGCACTTGCTCCACATGCATCTGTCACATCTGACGTGCAGTGGATCTGTAAGCACAGAGTAGTCACATCCCGTTCATTTCTAGTCAAACTTTCCGACTTTCCGAATATAAGAGGATTCTACTGATGTTGTGTCACCCAATTTACTGCAGTTAGTTTAAGCTTTTTCTTCTTTAAGAAAGATGTTAAAATGTAAACATGGTGGATTTCAAATGGATCCTTGTAACCATTATGCTTTCCTTCCTCTACCACTTATTCAAATATCAGAGGCAAACAAATAAAAGAATTCCTTGTACACAGCAGAAGTATACAGGAGGACCATGCCAGATAATTTACCACCTGGATGTTTTCCTAGTACTGAGAAGAGGCAGTAGGAATGTTACTTCAGGAATGATACAGAAAAAAAAATATGTCATGGTAACAGAATAAAGAACCAGAACCCCTCTCAGAGTTATTTTGACAATCATAAAAAAATGTATCTCTGAATTGATGAGCAGCCTGTGGCAACACAGCTGCTTTCCAGCATCTGACAAATCAGAGAGGAAAAAAAAAAAATTGCAGTACTGAAGAAATATGCACAGAGTAGTCTGGAAATAGGGTAAAGAAGCCTGAGAAGGGAAATAAGAATACAACACATGATTTTTACCATGAACTAGGGGTTGACTCACTCAGATTCTTACACAATGTCCATGAGACTATAGGAAACAAGCTTTTTGTGTCCTGCAGTACACTCACCTGAAAAAACTCCTGCATACTTATTCTTAGGACTCTGAATAATATGCAGTGATAACCTAGCAGATGAGTCTGCAATGCTGAGTGTACTGCTCAACTGGTGTGTCTGGATTTGAGGGCCGGTTTAGCTCAGTGGGTTGAGCGTGATGCTTGAAACACCAAAGATCGCGGGTTCGATTCCCGTTCGGTTCTCACGTGTTGCCTGACCTAGTCGAGAGGTGGCGTCCCTACCCACAACAGGGAGGTTGGATTAGAATGATCTCTAAGGTCCCTTCCAGCCCAGGCCATTCTATGATTTGCCCATACACTGGAGGAAAAACCTGAAAAAGCATGTGTCAGAAGAGCAAAACCAGCATATTCTCTCTGGAATTCCTTTAGTGCTAATTTATGTAACAGAAACTCACACTTCTGCAGAATGCATGTGTACATATCTGTATAGACAGTGAGAGAGGAAGAGGAAGAAGAGAAGTTTGGATATACCAGGTAGACAAAAAGGTAAAGGACTATGATTGCCGGTGATCGTCTAGCTGTCAACCTAATTAAATAGCATTTCTTAAGGGTCAACACTGAGGATGACATTGCTTAATATCTTCACCAATGACCTTGAAAAGTGGGTGGAAGGACTCTGAGCAAGTTTGCATATGACACAGAATTGCAGGGAGCACATGATATGTTCAAAGGCAGGCCTATCATTCAGATTGACCTTGACAAGTTAGAGAAACAGTCTACCAGGGGCCTCATAATATGTACAGGGAAAGGCTGAGGTAACTGGGTTTGCCCAGTCAAGAGAAGAGAAGACTAAATGCAAGATCTGATTGTTATCTTCAGCTGTGTAAGGGGTTTTATAGAGAAAACTGAGCCAAGTTTTTCTATGAGATGCACAGCTAAACAAGAAGCAACAGGCTCAAATGAACACAACAGAAATTCTGTTGTTTGAAGAATATAAAGATTCTTCACTGTTAGAACAGTTAAGCAGTTTGGCCAGAGAGATGATGGGATCTAAATCCTTGGAGATTTTAAAAAATCACCTGGACAGGGCCTTGAGCAACCTGATCTAGTCTGTAGTTAAAGCCACTTTGAGCAGGTTGTATGACAGACCTTCAGGGGTCCCTTGCATGCTATTTTTTTTCCTGTGGTGCTGTAATATTATTTATACTACTAAAATAAAAATGTCCTTGCCTGCTAATATCTAAAAAAAGATAGCTGTTTCAAGTCTGTCTTAAATAAGTTGTTTTCTTAACATGATTGCATCCCATGGTACTAGGGACAAGAAGCAAGAAAAAGTAAAGATGCGCTTCCATCCCAAAGTGTTGCTTCTTTAGTGAGAAGAGTGGGGATCCTATTTCTATATATTTCCATTCTGGAGATGTGAAGCAATTGAGAGACCTTGTATATCGAACTGTCAATAGGAGAACACCACAAGAATCTGAAATCGGCAAGAGCAGCTGAAACAAGAGTTTCCACTAGAAGACTGCTTAGAAATTCTGTGTAGGAAGTACCTCTGCATATCACCACAGCCTGAGATAGGTGGAAGTGGCACAACTCCATGGAGTAATATTGCTCATTTGATATTTTTGTTCAACATCAGGTAAGACATTTGGATGACAGTAAAACCTTTGAAAGAGTTTAATATAGGCGAAGTATTAGTTATACTAGTGAAAATTCATATTGTACAAGAATTGTAGGGGTGTAAGTTTAAAGGGAAAAAATAAAACAGATGAGAGAGATTGTCCTGGTTTGAGCTGTCTGTCAGCTCAACATCTGTCAGCGTTTAGTGGCTGGCCCAGCCCTAACATGCGACAGGGATATCAGGCCAAGGAACTTAATTTATATAAATCCTTAATAATGACTGCAATATATACCAGTCTAATACTATTTATTATTTTTATTAATTTATTTCATATCAGATTAAGTCCATGGTAATAGGTTTTTCTGAGGACACTAAGCATTGTCCATGGGGAACTGCAACAACTTACAGAACTACTTGGGTATTATACAGAATGAAGTTATAGCATCTTAGTGAAAGGTAATGGCTCAATATCCAGGCCATGGAAATACTTACAAAACAGTCACAATGTTTAGAAACTCAAGAAGAAGATGGCAAGTAGGATCTTCAGTTGCAAGAGGAGATGATGTGTCTGCAAAGATAAAGAAATTGAGTTGCCATTATCCAAAGCAAAAGTAGAATTCATCTGGAATTTCGTCATACAAAATATTATTCATGTATATTCCTAGTCACCTGTGTTTAAGAAAACATGATCTACAATTCAGGGAACAGAAGATCTCTCCTAAGAGATAGACCAAAACCAGCTCATATTGCTTAGCCTACCAGAGGCTAAAACAAAAATGGACCAAGGTCAAGAGAAGGCAAGATAAGAATTTGGTATTTTCTTTGTCAGTACAGCATAGGGGTACACAGTTGGAAGTGAGGAGAATTATTAAGGTAACAGAAGGATTGGCAGAAGAGCAAAAATATATAAATTGGCTATGATTAAATTTAAAATGGAAATTAAAAATGGGCTTCTATTAGTCAGAGTGTAAAATTCTGGACCTGCTCCTAATAAATGTAAAGAGAATAAGAAATCTAAATAGCTGGTAATTTCTGTAAGGGATTATGTGTGACTGCAAGGTGCTTGACTAAATGATTCAACAGATTTCCTTCAACTTCCATATTCCTAATTTCTCTATAAATTATGAATACATGGTGGTGTCATAAACTACCACCAATATATCTCTCAAGGACATTGTCTGCATCACCTTATCAAGAGTTTAATAATAAAATAAAGTACTGTATGAAGACCTGGAAGCAGCAATATGTGACTGAAGCATGAAGCATGAGCAGAAATGTCATTAGCCACTGTGTAAAACAGATTTTAACACTTAATGCTACTCAAGAGGTCTCATCACTGTGCTAAACTGTAACTTTTTTACTGCTTGTTAACAGATGGCAACTGGCATGATGTGATGGGCCTGTATCTGTTGGGTTTTTTTGGTAGAGAAGGGGGCTATGAGAGTGGCTCTGTGCAAAACTTCCAGAGCCCCCCCCAGCCCAAGTAATAGTTGGACCTACCTATGGCCAAAGTCAGGCAAATCAGTGTCTCTGCAATCAATATATTTAGGAGGGGAAACCTGTTGGGCCAGCCTCGTTTTCCTGTCTTTTTTGTTGGGGAGCTCTTTGTTGAGGAGAGGAGGAGGAAGTGAGGGGAGCAACCATGTGGTCACCAAGGTCGGTGAGGAAGGAAGGGAAGAAGGGCACCAGAGCAGAGATTTCCCTGAGGTCCGTGGCAAAATGGCAGGCCGACCGCCTGCAGACTGAGTTGATTAACAGCAGCAAAACATCCAGGATGCAGCACCCCGCGGAGGACCCCACACCAGAGCAGATGTGACCGAAGCATGCTATGACTCAAAGGGAAGCCCTCACTGGAGCAATCCACCACTGGGAGGACTGCAGCCTGTGGGAGGGACCCACACTGGTGGGAGGGAATAACATTGGAGAAGTTTGAGGATTGTCTCCCAGGAGAGAAATACCACGTTGAAGCAGAGGTAGACTGCAAGGAGTCCTCTCTCTGAGGAGGGAGGATTAGCATAGACAATGTGTAATGGACAGACTACATCCTCATCCCCTGCACTCCTGTACTGGGTTCAGCTAGGATAGGGTTAATTCTCAGTAAAAGGGCTAGTCGGGAAAAAATAGCTGAATGGATATTCGATACCATCCTGACGTCATGCTCGCGGTATATAGAGGGGGGCTGGTCGCGGTGGGGGGCTCTCTCTCTTCCCGGTGCTGGGTCAGGGCGGCGCGGCGCTGGGTTCCGGGTGGTGAGATCCGCCTTACGTGTTACTCGCGTTATATCTGGTTAAACGTTACTGTTATTTCACTGTTACTGTTACCATTTATGTTCACCATTAAAACAAACTGTTTTTATCTCAACCCTACCAGCCTCCCCCTCGTGCTCTCTCCGGGCTCTTCCCCTCACTCCCGGCAGGGGTGAGCGAGTGAGAGAGCGACCACGTGGTTCTTTGTCTCTCCCTGGGGGTCACTCGGTTTAAACCACAGCAACTCCTGTGCCTCCTAGGGGGAGGAGGTAGCCGGGAAGAAGAGAGGCAGGGGAAGAAGGTGCATTTAAGATCTGGTCCTATTTGTTTCTCTCACTATCCTACTGTGATCTAATTGATTGGTTAAATTGGTGATGGTTTTATTATCTAAAATAAATTGTTTTCTCCCTAAGTCTACTCTGGTTTCTGCCTGTGACCATCAGTGGTGAGTGAGCCCTCCCTGTCCCTAATCTTGATGCTCAGGCCTTTTGTTGAATTTTCTCTTCCTTATCCCGAAAAAGAGGGGGGTAGGAGTGAGAGAACATCTGTGGCTACATGGTTGTTTGTTGCTGGCGGGGTGAGCTCAAACCATGACACACGGCTATTCTGAAGTAGTCATGGGAATACCAAAAAAAATATGAGTCTAGTAATTGTATTGATGATCCTTGTGTTGGCTCAGTTATAAAATATATGTAAGCATTTCATGCTGATGATAATTTGTAGACAGAAGGACAACACAGTCCTTCAAGGTAATAACTTGCAAAAGGTGACATGCAGGCTAACAGACTGAGAAACTAAGAGCTTTTGAATGCCATATGCTGAAATTGTCAAAGCTGACAAGAATACTTCGCTGTTGACTGCAACAGAGTTATCCTTGTAGAAGTTCTGGATTGTCAAACCAAGGCATCTGCAAGAAGGGAAAACGCTTCACTTTTTGAATAGCTGACCTTACTCAAGATCAATCAAGTAATATTTGTTTTGATGTGTGACTATAATTTTCTTTGCAGATAGATTTTATAAAATGATTTTTTAAAAAATAAATGACAGTTGCAGGTATATTGGGTTAAAATAAACAAATTTTACTCAGTTACATGAGTTACTTTTTTAGAATCATAGAATGGTTTAGGTTGCAAGGCTGCACTCAATCCCCTCATCCAGATCATTGATAAAGATATTAAACAGAACTGAGATTTACTGCAGGTCAAATGTGTACATAGTTATAAAAGTCAAAGTCAGCCAAGACACATAGATGACAAGACTTTTAAGGAGAAACTGCCTGGCAACAAAACTAGAGCTGCTCAGCTTTTCTGAATGTAAAGTTACCTGGAGATGAACAATAAACCACAGAATTATAGGATTATAATCAATTAACTAAAGGTGAAAATACCAAACAGAGCTTTACACTGTCCAGACAAAAGTATGATTCTATGATGATTCTATGAAAAGTTCTGATTAAACAGTTATGACTGTGTTCTTCTACTTCTGTGTTTTGAGCTGTCGTCCCTTCTCCTTACGGAACATGGAAAAAATGGCAGATATAGATGATACAATGCAAAATATTGTTCCCCATTCTGGAAAAGGAACAGGTCCAAATGGTCACCATTTCATACCCCAGAATGGGCTTAGTACCAAAATCTGTCCTTAAGACAGATGAATTAGTCTTTCACTTTCATTGTCAATCACTATCATGTTTTCCTCGCTGTAAAATCATTTGGTGGTACTGAATGAGCTGGATGCTCTTTTTTAATCTTACGCCTGGGCTTTCATTCCTTGCCCAAGTGATGTCACAGGAATATCAGTCTTCAGCTCTTTCACAGACATGCCTGTGTCTGGCCATGGACTTCATTGATCTGGGCCCTGGCCTGTAAATATCTTTTCCCAGCTTGACCTCAAACCTGCTTCATCACAGTGAACTGGACTCTTAGATGAACACAACTGCCAGCCCTGGGTCTGCCCTGCTTGCTTGGCTAGTAAGGACCCAGCCCTACCAGTCTTGTTACTGTGCTCAGCCCCTGGCTCCCATTCCCTGGGAAGCAATTGGCCCTCTATGGCTTCTGAGATTTTTCCAAAACCCATTCACTCTTACACTTTTCTGAAATATTTTCTTTCTTTGGAAGAATACTGGTTTTTTTTCTGTATTCTCTACATAGCATGTTAAAATACAAAATCTGCCTGCACTGTCTAAATGCTACGCAACTCTTTGGGTGTGCTGCTATTGTTTCCTTAGGGCTTGGAATACATTATCTTAGAAGTAAAAATACAGTAAGAATGTAACTTTTTTTCCTTAACTAATGCAACTAATTTTAGCCAGGAAAAGCATTTATATAAGAGTTATGCCCAACTCATCCTACAAAAATATTTGTTCTCATTGTCTGCAAGTAGCAGAGCTGTAAATAACTTTTTTACCGTAAAGGTAATCTCAATGATACCAAAAATCTCACAACTTTTAGCAGCTTATGACTGGAAACCCATAGGGGAAATTTACAGAGATCCTAGCCCCCTCTTAGAAATGCAAGTGATGCATTTCTAATTGTTCTGGTTTGAGCTAAACCAGAAGCAATTCTATTCAGTCATTGTACTTTTCATCACAGTCTTTTCTAAGAGACTGTACTTTCTCAAGTTAACAGCATATTTTCGTGGATAGTGTCTGCTTCTAGAAATGATAACACATGATGTTTATAGTTAGTACCAAGGACTGGTATGCAGAAGGGCTCCTGCTTATACTTGTTCCTGTAGAAACCAAGGTCACTGCTAAATCTTGTGCCCCGCATTGGAGTACCAGAAATTAAAAGGGTTGCACGTAAGTAAAAAGTCTGCAGTGTCATAGAGGAGAGGATAGGAGAAGTGACTTAAACCTGACCAAGTATTCTATTCCATATGCATCATACTCAGTATAAAGCTGAGGAATTAAAGGCTAAGCTCTCTTCTTCAATGGCCAGTATCTTTGGTAGACTCTGTCCATCCTTCTGCTCTTGATCTTAGTCCATGAGTTCCTGAATCCAATTCTTAAATTCAGCTCCTGAACCTGGTTCCCATCTGCTGCCTAATTCAGTTTGGGACATCCCTGGTGCCTGCCTGCTCTGCAGCATGAGTGGTGATTGCAATCAGGGAGTTAGGTTTGATATTTGGTTCTGTATATATTTGAATGTATTTCATTATTCTCGCTATTATCTTATCAGAACTAACACTGTTTCATTACAGCTGTTTTATTTTTCTCTTTAAATCTGTAAGTGTCTCTGCCTTATTCCCTTTCCCTTCCATTTTGGGACAGGAGATGGGATAATAAAGAGCATCTGTCCTTTGTCTAGTGTCCATCCCAACTCTCAACCTTGGCACTAATGGCAGCATGAACCTTGTGCTTATTTTAAAATAGAGGTTTAAGAACATGCTCACATGCAAGTCCAAACATTTTATTCCAAAACTGAGTTAAAGTAACCCAAGAATATCGGTTATTCATGTATCTGGTTTTCATACAATGAAAATTTGACTTTCTTTTCTGATGGCTATAGGAAAAAAAAAAGGGAAGTTTGATGCTGTCTTCTGAGCTTCGTAGGAACTGGTATGTACAAAACAAATTTACTCTTTTCAGTGGTCAAGTCTGATTGGTAGTCTTCTTATGTGAAGCTCAGGACAGAAATATTTAATTTAGATCATAGTAAGTTTAATTTACAATTACTGGTTGATACAAGATAATAAGTTTTGGATCAGTCAGCAGCTTCAGAAAAAAGTGTCTCAATCTCCAGTGTTTCCCGACTAACCTCATCAAAACTAGGGTCATATTTCTAGAACTAAATTCATAGTGAAGGCTTTTTCACTCGTGTAGATTCAGAAATTTGGAGGAGTAAAACCAGACTCAGGACTGTTATCTTTAACGCGAGCAATGAACAGTGAATTGAACTAAAAACTTATTAATATAATGGAAATTTACTTTTCTGATAGATTCCTACAGTTAAATTTAAAGATAAAATCATCATGGAAATAATTTTTGATTTTCTGTTTAAAGCCTTCCTTTCACCTTGTCTAGTTCAAAATGTTTTTTTTTAGTTTTGTGAAACGTTTATAAACAGAAACATGCATATATTACGATTTTTACTTAATTAATTTATCAGTTTGTGATCCATTTGGTTTTGCCTGCAAAGATGGGATCTAATATAAATTTTCCTCTCATTGGACACATTTTTTTTTCAGTATGAAACTGTCATTCATAATATAGACAGCTGTAATATCAATTCAGTGAGCAATTTTGTATGACTCTTTGGGAGAGTCAGCTTGCAGCATCTGTAGTATCCTATGTCAAGGATTTCCATAGCTTAACTGAGTATTGTGTGAAGAACTATTTCAATTTGTTTCTTTGTTTTGAAATGGTTACTCAGCAGGTAGAACAAAATAGAGAGAGTTCGGCTGAAGAGATTTTTAAAGTTCGTTTAGTTCAATCCCCCTGCAGTGAGCAGGGACATGCTTAACTAGATCAGGTTGCTCAGAGCCCCATCAAGCCTGACCTTGAATGCCTTCAGGGATGGGGCCTCCATCACCTCTCTGGGCAACCTGTACCAATGCCTCATTGTACATTTTTTTTTCCTTATATCCAGTTTAAATCTACCCTTTTTTAGTTTAAAATGATTAGCCCTTGTCCTATCGCAACAGGTCTTGCTAGAAAGATCACTCCCATCTTTCTTATAGGTTCCCTTTCAGTACTGAAAGTCTGCAAGTTCTTATATCAGAAGACAAAGTAAACAGTCCTTCATGCAACTCAAGTTCTGATATGCTTTTCTAAAAATATCCTGGTCACCTCTCTTCTGTCAGAGTTCTTGCATATTTTTGCAGGTATTACTTACCTTTGTTTCGCCTTTATACTTTTCTCTCAGTCTTTCTCATTGTGCTATATTCTTTTTTTTTTTTTTTTAGACTGCTGAAGTGAGAAGAGGAAAAAAAGAACAACTTGCAACATACGATGTAGGCATTTGATGGGTTTATAGAGTGCCTTTGTGATAATTCCTTGTCTCTGCTTACTACCATCAAATAAAATTTCAAATATAAAATGTCAAAAGTATTTTAGGAATGACGGAATGGATGACACTCACAATGTAACTGCATATCTTCCATTCCTCCAGGAAATTAAATTAAAATTACTTAAGAGAATCAAGGTTTCCATAGAGGATTTTTTTTATCTGTTGCAGCAATGTTTCAAACTGTGGTGTAGGTAGTTTAAAATGCATGCAAACTCACATTGGAGAATGTATGAGAAAAATTCCGTTAATGGCAGACCACCAATTCACTTGCCTATTTTACAGGTTGTCATTACTCTGACATTGAATGAAGCAATAAAATTTAATTTCCTTCAAAATGCAAGCAACTTGTTTCATCATAACCAAATTTTCATTGGGAAAAGACAAAGTTCACAAACTGTGAATCATTTAGAATTCAAAGGACAGAAATTACTTCTGTCTTTGGGTAGAAAAATACATATGTCTGGTGTCACTTTTTTGTCACTTGAACAACTCAGGTTGCACTTGTGCTCCTTAATATTTTGCATAATTTCTTATATTATCTAACGCCATGTAATATACTAAGGCTTAATAAAAAACTCTCAAATCACAGCCCTACAGTTTACAAAGTCTCTTCAGTGTTATTAGTTTCTACTCATTATTTTAGCACCTGGAATCCCATGGTTTGTGTTAGAGCCACTTTCTCTTGCTTAAATTACTCTTTGGAGTTCACTTCCTACCATTCACTTCAGAGTCATCATTTTGGCACCACAGCTTTTTTTACACTTGGTCCATGGGGCACCATATAGATGCTACAACAAGACTGAAAACTGGATACAAATTTTGGCACGGAGAGTTCAAACAGGTGTAACTAAGAATAGACTTTTTCTTGCAACTTTTTTTGAAAAAAAAATCAGCTCTGAAGCCCATACACTACCACGGGGAAGATCACAATTTCCACAGAAGCCACACTGGAGCTTAAATGCAGTTTCTGGGTCCATGGGCAAAGGGCATGTACAGATGTCTCAAGTGAGGCTGCCTAGAGCAGTTAAATCCTTGTTGTGCCCTTGGGGATCTGCCAATAGCCTCCTCTTACATCCTTCTGCCTCACTGTCACATAGAGATTCTAGACAAGTAGTATGGGACTTTTTCTTAGCCTCTGCAAGTGGGTTCCTGTGCTATTTTTATTGATATGTTTGGCATGTCGTAGGTCTGGTGTGTAACAGGATGTTATGTGTTTTTTGATCCTAGAGCATGCCAAGAATCACAGAATCACAGAATCAAGAGGACTATTTTAAAGGGTATTTGCCAAAACAGCACACACTTGTCCTCATTTCTACTTCAGTCTCATCCCAACAGTTACTCAATAGTTAGCCAAGGCATATTTGGAAGAATGTTGGCTAATACAACCCCAAAGCTTTGTGCAAGCAGTTAAACAACTCAGATGATCCTATGCCCTGTTTACTCCTATAGAAGATGATCATATTGACTCCTGCATCCAGATGCTACTGGAGTGGATTATTTAAGAGGAAGAAGCTTTGTGGATGGTCTCTAATGGAGGCTATCTATGGTTGGTTGAACTTGCTTGGCTGCCGGGTACTCACCACACCACTCTATCACTCCTACTCCTCCTCCTCCACAGGACAGGGGAAGAGTAGTGGTTTGACCTTGTGTACTGGGTTGGGATAGGGTTAATTTTCCAGTAAGGGTTGGGATAGCCGGGATAATTAATCACTAGCCAAAGGGATATTCGATACCATCATGACGTCGTGCTGGGGGTATATAGAGGGAGCTGGTCGGAGCGGGGTCTCTCTCTTTCCAGTTCTCAGTCCAGGCACGTGGCTGGGTTCCGGGTGGTGAGACATCTGCGTTATATGTTACTCGCGTTATATCTGGTTAAACGTTACTGTTATTCCACTGTTACTGTTACCATTTATGTTTACCATTAAAACAAACTGTTTTATCTCAGCCCCCATGGGCCTCTGCCTACTGCTCTCTCCGGGCTCTTCTCACTCTCAGTAGGCGGGTGAGCGAGTGAGAGAGCGACCCCATGGTTCTTTGTCTTTCCTTGCCGGTCAGTCGGCTTCAACCACGACATCTTTTGGCGCCCAATGTGGGGCCAGGGGTTTGAGATAACAACAGATTTGACAAAAGAGTGTTAAAAAGACAACTTTGTTAGATTGATTTTGCACATTAGTCAAGTAGTTGGTGGTCATAATGTTGGTTCATTTATTTACACTGTGGCATTGGCTGAATCCCTATATATCCTATATATTTATTGCAATGCTATTTATCAACTGTGGAAAGGGGGTCAAAAGCATAATTCTTTTGTATGGGGTGATGAGAGCTTATGATATGATTGCATCACTGGCCATGACGGTAAGCGGGTATTTGTATGAGGCGCTATTTTCATTCCCATGCCTTGGGCGCCTCCTCTCTGAATTCATTAGTAATGGCACCAAACCCATGGGGGAAGCAGAGGAGAATGTTGTCTCCCATTTGTCCTTCAAGATGACCACAACAGTTTTTGAAAACTTTGAATATTCTTGGAATACCCGATCCAGCATGGTTCTCGTCCTGTACCTCCTGAATATGTGTCAGATCTTGCTCAGGGTCACACCCAGATTTTCTAAGGATATCACCCAGAGACCTGTCCTGAAGCCAAGATAACTATGAATGTCAAGGTGTGTGGGAGAATATGGGCAAGCTCCTAGGACAATGGTCATCTCCAGTATTTTAGAATTTTACCCCTGAACATATACAGAATCCTAAAAAATTGGCAGAGTATTTGGAGAAAGTATGCTGTCAGCCTGGCCACTCCAAAGAAGTCAAAATCACTGCTGTGTGCTGGGGCCTGGCCCATGCCTACCGAGCCATTTTTAATATCACTCATTATCCCCGAGGGGAAGAGGAGGTCTCTGGACCTAGAGACAAACCAGTACATGATGTGGTTGTTCCAGCCTCTGCAATGAATGCTGTGACTGCTCCGACCCCTGCGACAGGCGCTGCAGCTGCTCCGATCCCTGTGACAGGCACTGCGGCTGCTCCAAACCCTGTGACAAGTGCTTTGACTGCTCCGACCCCTGTGACAGGCGCTGCGGCTGCTCCGACCCCTGTGACAGGCACTGCAGCTGCTCCAACCCCTGTGACAAGTGTTCCAGCTGAATGAGAAAACCAGCCTGTGCCAGTATCGGTTGCTCCAGTACAGAAGAAGTACACAAAGAAACCGGTTTGCTTGGTGAGGGATGAAAATGAAGCAGGGCCATCACGAGAACAAGAAGAGGAGGTAGAGCCAGAGATAATTACCCGGTCTCTATCTCTCAGTGAGCTGCGAGACATGCGAAAGGACTTTGGCCGCCATCCAGGTGAGCACATTATTACCTGGCTGCTCTGATGCTGGGACAGTGGAACCGGTAGCCTGGAACTGGAGGGTAAAGAAGCTAAACAGCTGGGATCCCTCTCTAGGGAAGGGGGCATTGACAAAGTACTTGGGAGGCAGACACAAACCCTCAGCCTCTGGAAGCACCTTCTGTCAGGCATGAGGGAAAGTTACCTCCTCAAGGAAGATACTGCATGCCACCCAGGAAAATGGACCTCAGTGGAGGGAGGTATCCAGTACCTGAGGGAACTGGCTGTGCTGGAGGTGATTTACAATAACCCAGATAACGAGCAATCACCCACTGATCCAGATGAAGTCTGATGCACACAAGGCATGTGGTGGAAGTTCCTACGAAGTGCACCACAAACATACACAGATTCTTTGGCAGTGATATCCTGGAGAGAAGGGGAGGGACAAACTGTGGATGAACTGGCTCGCCGGCTCCGGCATTATGAAGGAAGTGTGTCTTCATCCGTACAGGCTTGTGTTTCCACCATGGAAGAACTGTCCCGGGAGTTCCAGCAGCTCAAAGTGGATATGTCCTGCTCTACACCCACACGGGCACGTGTCTCAGCTGTTAGGACTAGGCACTCCTCCGATCAAGAGAGAGAACATGGAAAACAAACACGTCAGAATACTCTGTGGTTTAACCTACGTGACCATGGAGAGAATATGAGGAAGTGGCATGTCCTAGATGAACGCTTACGTGAGTTGTGAAAGGAAGCGGCAAAGAAGAAGGATCATAATAAGAAAACTATTGCCGTAGTTTCCAGGGGAAAGTACTCCAGACAAAACAGAAGAACAGATTTTGACTCTGATCCTCTTGGAGGAACCTCTAAGTCATACTCACAAGGCGTGAGTGACTCTGATCAAGATTGGAGGGGCCCTGCCTCCAGCCAGGTGGAGGAGAGGGACAATCGGGTCTACTGGACCGTGTGGATCCGATTGCCTGGCACGTCAGCTCCACGGGAGTACAAAGCTCTAATAGACACAGGTGCACAATGTACCTTGATGCCATCAGGATATAGAGGGGTAGAACCCATCTGCATTTCTGGGGTCCCAGCAACTGACTGTATTGGAAGCTGAAGTAAGTCTGACTGGAAATGAATGGCACAAACACCCTGTTGTGACTGGCCCAGAGGCTCCGTGCATTCTTGGTATAGACTTCCTCAGGAGCAGGTACTTCAAGGATCCAAAGGGGTACCGGTGGACCTTTGGCATAGCTGCTTTGGAGATGGAGGAAACTGAACAGTTGTCCACCTTGCCTGGTCTCTCAGAGGACCCCTCTGCGGTGGGTTTATTGAGGGTTGAAGAACAACAGGTACCAACTGCCAACTCGACAGTGCATCGGCAGCAATATTGCACCAACTGAGACTCCCTGGTTCCCATCCGTAAGCTGATCCATCAGCTGGAGAACCAAGGGGTTATCAGCAAAACTCAGTCACCCTTTAACAGCCCCATATGGCCAGTGCGAAAATCTAATGGGGAATGGAGACTAACAGAGGATTATCGTGGCTTGAATGAAGTTACGCCGCCATTGAGTGCTGCCGTGCCAGACATGCTCGAGCTTCAATATGAGCTAGAATCGAAGGCTGCCAAATGGTATGCCAGCACTGATATCACTAATGCTTTTTTCTCAATTCCTCTGGCAGCAGAGTGCAGGCCACAGTTTGCCTTTACTTGGAGGGGCATCCAGTATGTCTGGCATCGACTGCCGCAGGGGTGGAAACATAGCCCCACCATTTGCCATGGACTAATCCATACTGCACTGGAACAGGGGGAAGCTCCAGAACACCTGCAGTACATTGGTGACATTATTGTATAGGGCAATACAGCGGAAGAAGTTTTTGAGAAAGGGAGGAATATAATTCAAATCCTTCTGAAAACCGATTTTGCCATAAAACGTAGTAAGGTAAAAGGGCCTGCACGGGAGATCCAGTTTTTGGGAGTAAAGTGGCAAGATGGATGCCGCCAGATTCCTATGGATGTGATTAATAAGACAGCAGCAATGTCTCCACCAACTAGTAAGAAGGAAACACGGGCATTCTTAGGTGCAGTGGGGTTTTGGAGGATGCACATCCCAAGTTACAGCCAGATTGTAAGCCCTCTTTTCCAGGTGACCCAAAAGAACAATTTTAAATGGGGCCCTGAACAGCAACAAGCCTTTGAGCAGATAAAACAAGGACAAGATGTTCAAAATGTGCTTTACACTGCAGCTGGGCAGAATGGCCCTGACTGGAGTCTCTGGCAGAGGGCACCAGGGGAGACCTGAGGCCGACCCTCAGAGTTTTGGAGTCGGACATATGGAGGATCTGAGTCCTGCTACACTCTCACTGAGAAGGAGATACTGGCAGCATATGAAGGAGTCCGAGCTGCCTCACCGCTCCTTTTAGTACCCCAATTTCCAGTTTTGGGCTGGATGTTCAGAGGGAGGGCCTCATCTACACATCATGCGACTGATGCCACGTGGAGTAAATAGATCACACTGCTCACACGACGGGCCCAAATGGGGAACCCTAATCGACCAGGAATTCTGGAGGCAATTACAAACTGGCCAGAAAGCAAGGACTTGAAGTGTCACGGCAGGAGGAAGTGAAATGTGTGGAAGAGGCCCCACGATATAACAAATTACCAGAGGATGAGAAGCGGTATGCTCTGTTCACTGATGGGTCCTGTTGCATTGTGGGAAAGCATCGAAGATGGAAGGCTGCTGTATGGAGCCCTACCTGGCAAGTTGCTGAAGCCACTGAAGGGGAGGGTGAATCGAGTCAATTTGCAGAGGTAAAAGCCATTCAACTGGCTTTAGATATTGCTGAGCGGGAAAAGTGGCCAGTGCTCTATCACTACACTGACTCGTGGATGGTGGCAAATGCTCTGTGGGAGTGGTTACAGCAATGGAAGCAGAATAACTGGCAACGCAGGGGTAGGCCCATGTGGGCTGCCGAATTGTGGTGGGATATTGCTGCCCAGGTAGAGAACCTGGTTGTGAAAGTACGTTACGTAGGTGCCCACATACCCAAGAATCGAGCCACAGAAGAGCACCTAAACAACCAGCAGGTAGATCGGGCTGCTAAATCCAAGTGTCTCAGGTGGACTTGGACTGGCAGCACAAGGGTGAATTGTTCATAGCTCGGTGGGCCCATGACTCCTCAGGCCATCAGGGAAGGGATGTGACATACAGATGGGCTCGTGATCGAGGGGTGGACCCGACCATGGATGCTATCACACAGGTTATCCATGAATGTGAAACATGTGCTACAATCAAGCAGGCCAAGTGGGTAAAGCCTTTGTGGTATGGAGGGTGATGGATGAAATGCAGATATGGGGAGGCGTGGCAGGTTGACTATATTACGCTCCCACTAACCTGTCAAGGCAAACACCATGTACTCACAATGGTGGAGATGACCACCGGATGGTGGAGACATATGCTGTGCCCCATGCCACTGCTTGGAACACCATCTTGGGCCTTGAAAAGCAGGCATTGTGGCGACACGGCACTCCGGAGAGGATTGAGTCGGATAATGGGACTCATTTCCGGAACAGCCTCATTGACACCTGGGCCAAAGAGCATGGCATTGAGTGGGTGTACCACATCCCATATCATGCACCAGCCTCTGGAAAAGTTGAACGGCACAAGGGACTGCTCAAGAGTACATTGAGAGCAATGAGTGATGGAATTTTCAAACACTGGGACACAAATTTAACAAAAGCCACATGGTTAGTCAATAATAGAGGATCTTCCAATCGAGCCGGGCCTGCCCAGTCAAAACTCCCACCTACTGTGGATGGAGATAAAGTCCCTGTTGTGCGTATGAGGAACATGTTGGGAGGACGATATGGGCTAGACCTGCTTCAGGCAAAGGCAAACCCATCCATGGTGTTGCTTTTGCTCAGGGACCTGGGTGTTCTTGGTGGGTGATGCAGAAGGATGGGGATGTTCGGTGTGTACCTCAAGGGGATTTAACTTTGGGAGAGAATAGCCAGTGGACTAAATCATGTGATGTTAACTCATAAATTACCCTGTCAATGTATGTCATCACTGCTGCTGTTGTTCTGTGTTAGGTCAATTAATATTACAATAAGAATGACCCAGACCAAAAAAGGATAGACTACGATGAAAACAAGGGAAGGACAGTGATAAGGGAACCTGAGGTGGTCCCAGTGACTTCCCTAAGACGACATTTTCAAGCTTTAGACCGTGGTCACAGGCCATGCCAAATACGGCGTGAGTTCTGGATGAAGCATACCACAGTCAAGCACTATTCTCTCCTACTCTAAAGAACTGTTACAATGAACCCAACCTCAAAGCCATGGCCTGCATGAACTCAAGGCATATATTGGAGGGAGTGTAGAGATTAAGAGAATTGTATCTGTGTATATGTATATTATTTCATTGTTATTGTTACCATTTATGTTCACCATTAAAACAAACTGTTTATCTCAACCCCCACGAGGCTCTGCCTACTGCTCTCTCCAGGCTCTTCCCCTCGCTCCCAGTAGGGGGGTGAGCGAGTGAGAAAGCGACCATGTGGTTCTTTGTCTTTCCCTGCCGGTCGATCGGCTTCAGCCACGGCACATTGGCTGGCAACCAGGTGCCCACACAGCCACTCTATCACTCCCCCTTCTCTGCTGGACAGGGGGAGAAAATATATTGAAGGGCCCATGATTTGAGATAAGGACAGGGAGATCACCCACATCTACCGTCCTGGACATGACACGCGGAATAAGGACTCTACAACCCAGAAGATTATAAAGTAGGTATGTTTTTATCAGTGCTGGGTGCACGGGGGATTTTTCTACAAAAACGTGCATGCCTGAACCATGCAGCTACTTTGGTTATATGCAGTAAAAGTTACATATTCATTAGACGCCTATACATATTCATAAGCTATCCCGAAAAAGGCACTCAGTTCTGGTGGTCAGCAGCTCCTCCTCTTGACACTTGCGCAGTGTCTCCTGGTGGTCTTGGGCAGGGGTCTTCAGGGATGAAGGGCATTTGTCTTCCTCACAGTGAACTTTCTACCCTCTTCCCAAAACTAGTTGTTCTCAGCACTTTTCGCAAGTAATTTTTGGTATCAAATTACTCGAGGGGGTTTGTCACCAGATGGTCATTGTTAGTTGCCCTTATCACTAGTGTCCTTGTCAATTTGTCTTTGTTTTATGTTCTTTTACAATGGGTACTGAACAAGCTCATCATCCTTATTCTGAGGCCTCTGATTGATTGCGTCCTAACGACCCTGAGAGGTTGCTTCTCACTTGATGCTGTTTCCCCTTATAAATCCCCCCTTTTTCTAGGAAATTAGTAAATTCTTTTACTACAAGGAAAACTCTTCTAATTTATTAGTGACTTCTCATAGCTAATAATGTGACCCCCTGTCTAGTATCTACTAAAAATACTTATTAGATTCCAACCTCTGCCTCAGCTGGTGTTTCTTCCAGGCATCTCTGACAGCACCAGAGGAAACAATAATTATAAGAATTGAAAAAAAACATAAAATACTTCAAAAGGATTTTCCTTGGCTCTAGGTTTCACATGTATCCTAAGCAGTGCAATAGGTAGTGCTCAATACCAATATAGATTTGCTTCCTGACACAATTTGGCTATCTGCTGTTTCATCATATGATTCATTTTTTCCACCTGCCCACTGGCTTACAGCCTACAGGGCAAATTTCGTAACAGTTTGGTAACTTGTTGCAGTACTTTTTCACAAAAATGGGTACTCCTATCTGATGAGATGACCATAAGTACCTCAAATCGAGGCATTATTTCATTTAATAATACCTTAGTTACTTCTTTTGCTTTGTTTGTTCTGCAAGGAAATGCCTCTGGCCATCCAGAAAAGGTGTCCATAAGAACCAATAAGTACCTATACCCCCCTTTTCTTGGAAGTTCAGAAAAACTGTGGTCCCCTGATATATTTCCTTTCCCAATACTTCCTAATTATACCCAGTTACCTTTCCCATTGCTAAGTCACCTGTCAAATTGTAGCCTATAAATTTCTCCCTACTCATTTCTGATTAAAAATGTACACAGAGTCCATCCCCCCAATGTGTCTTATTGTGTTCTCTGATAGTTCCCCATACCTGTTATAATTCTGCCATCACTCAGGCATCCTCATCCTTTGGAGGGAATCTGCCCTCTCATTTGTTCTATTAATTCTTTATCAGCTCTAGAGTATTCAATATTTTTCCTCATCGAGACTCCTGCCCCTATTATCTGGAATTAGTGTTAAAATCTTTTGTGTTCTTTCTGCTACAAAATGTGGGACCTATATCTAAAGATAGTCCTGTAGGAACCCCAAACCTTAGTACTATTTCTCTAAGTAATGCTTTTGATAGCTCTCTAACTTTATTGGTGCGATAAGCAAAAGCCTGAGGCCAGCCTGAAAAAGTATCCATCATTACCAAAAGGTACTGATACCCGTTTTGTTGCAGTAGTTTGGAAAAGTCTGTTTGCCAATAGTAGCAATTTTGTCTTGTGACAGCTCCAGGGCTCTTAGAAATAAGTTCTGTTTTCTGATCTGATGTGTTAGGTGGTAGAGCTCTAGCCCTGATTACTCCTTTTACAGTTTTCTTATTCCATATCTCATAAAGCTGCTGCCATCCACAAACAAGTCCCAGTCTGCATTTTCCAAAGGCACATCTTTCAGATCAGCTCTGCTGGAGTACACCTGCTCCATCGCCTGCAAGCAATCATGAGTTAGCTCAGGGTCAGCAGTTAGGGAAGTCGCTGGATTTGGGATCGCAGTCACTCTCAGTTCTACATCATCCTGCTCCAAAAGAACAGCTTGGGATTTCAGCATCCGGCTCAGTGACAGCCACTGTCCTCCTTTTTGCTCTAGGCCAGCTGTAACGGTCTGGCATCTGGCTTCAGTTGGATGATTACTGGTTCAGCTGCTCGAGATCCTCCTGTGTTTCTGAGGCCCAAACCAGAAGTATTACAGTGTTTTGACTTCCTTTGGTACCTCCTGTGACATGGCTTCCGTCTGTAATGTAAGAACTTGGACATCCAGACCTTTATTTTCAAGAATGTGAACTTGAATGTTTCCTTTTTTTCCAGAAGTAATTTGCACGTTCGGTTTACTCAATAGCAACACAGGGTAGTCTGATACATACAGAAATTGATGGGGTAACACCCTTTTCCAATTCTAAACTTCAAAGGCTAAAGAAAGATGGCTGGCTTTCTCTTTGCCTTATGGCACCAATAATTGACTCACTCTCCGTACTAGAATTACCTTTACATGTATTTAATACTAAAAAGTAGCTCCTGTATCTACCAGAAAATTCATTTTCTCATTCTCCAACCTTATTATAACCAGGTGCTCTGTTGGGGAGGGTTCCAATTCGTTCCCCTCAGTTTCCCTCAGTCTGAACCCACCATCATCACATAAGCTGTTTGCCCTGGAATTCCTTCAAATCCCTGCTGATTCAGTCGCGGGCATTCTCTTTTCCAGTGCCCCTTCTCTTTTCAAAAGGCACACTGATCTTTTTCTAACAGCATTCTGGCCCTTGGCATTCCACCAGGATCTTGCCTGCCTCTCAGAGCCTGACAACACTCTCCTCCAGCCCTGTTATTTTCCTGGGCTACAGCCACTGCCAGCGGCTTGTTATCTTTGTGTTTTTCTTTTCTCTGCTTTCCTCCTCCACTTTCTCTCTGTTGTTATACACTTTACAAGCATGCTTCAGTATTTTGTTTAACAAGCTGGCATTTTCCCCTTTAACTTCTGTAATATCTTTTTCATGTTTAAATTGAACCGTTCCACAAAAATGCAGACTAGCGAGACAAGTGTCCGCTTCATTTTCCATATTCAAATCAGTATTATTTTCTCACTGTTTCTATCAGTCTCTCAGGGAAAGAAGAGGGCCCCTCGTTCTTTCTCTGAACAACTTGGTATAATTTGGACCAATTCTTTACTTTTGGAATTGCATTCCGAACACCATGCAAAATCAATCTCTGATATTTGGTTAATAATTGTCTGTAAACACGATTGTTAACATTCCAATTAGAATTGTTAGTCACAAAATGATCTTATAATTTCCCTGCCTGTATGTGTGTCCCACACATACAGCTCCTTCCACCTGCTCTTTAGCTTTAGCCAAAACAGCTTTTGTCTCTTCATAAAACATTAGATTACTTAAGATCCCATCCCCTGCAAATTTCTCCAGTCAGTATCACAATGTTAAATTAAAGTTTCCGTGATTTTTGCTACCCATTCCTATACATCCTCGCCATCTCTTTCCAAGCTTTGAAATCTGACACTGAGACCCAAAACACGTTACCTGTCCGGTCCTGTCGTCCCCCAGAGCCTCCCTCCGTCTACTTCCTCCTTCATCACTGCTCTCTTCCTCTCTGTCTCCATCTCTCTGAACTTCTCCCCTCACTCTCTCTTCATATCCATCCAAACAATATATCAACATCCTCTTCCCCACATTTCATTTTACATTTCTTACATCGCTTAGCAATGCTACGTGCCAAACCTCTTATTAATTCTGTATCTCCTTTATCTTTCCAAGCAGACCACGTCCCACAGCTTTCTCAATGAATATCCATCCCACTCGAATACTACTCATGTGGTATGATTACAGATAAAACAATTTACAGTAAAAACTGGCTTGCATTCATTTTCAAGGTGAAATATACAGATCTCCAGATTTCTAGTTTATCTTTTAAATATCAGCTGAAGAGGGTTATTTCTCTTTGTGTCCACCCCTTTTCTTTTGTTCTGATTGCCGTTTCATCTGTCAAGAGACCTTGAAAGGATTCTTCCTAGGTGGGAGTCAGAAAATTCTCCCTCCGTGTTATAAGAGTTCTAAGACTCTACAATCGCTTTGTTTGTCTCTGGCCGCACCCCTCGTGGGATAACGGAACCGGGGATCAGAACTCCACACTCGCTTCGCAGTCAGACTGTGTCTCACTCAGTCACACACTCACACGCAATGAGTCGACATTTACATTTACAAAGTATTAAGCAAACAATTATTACACCAGGTGTTATCCCTCTAGCAGCTGCTATCAAAATCCACTTAGTCATATGACAAGATTAGAAGATTCCACTTACCCTTCTCCTGCTTCTTGCACAGTCATTAGCAAGTCCTGCCCAGCTCCCATCTGGGATGCAGCGGCAATCTTTAGGACTACTCTATCTACCCTCAAGATCACTAGCCTCCACCTCCTGTGGTCAATAGCCCCCCTTCACCACATACCAGGATACCCTTATCTCTCACGGAGACTTTGCCATATGCCAGACATCTCTGCGCGAATTACCAGTGGCTCTGGCCAAGCGTATCCTTGCAACTTACTGGCTTTTCCCTTTCTCGTAAAATATACCTTTTAGGTCCACTACTATTATAGATGGTCATTGTATGCTGCAGCAGTGAATGGCTGAGGGCGAAGTTCCTCCAAAAGCTCGGCTCGGGGCGCCTAGGACGTTCGCTCCTCAGTCGGTCCTGCAATCAAGCAAGACAAGTCCCATCTGGGGTGCCAAATTGACACGCGGAATAAAGACTCTACAACCCAGAAGATTATAAAGTAGGTATGTTTTAATCAGTGCTGGGTGCACGGGGGATTTTTCTACAAAAACATGCATGCCTGAACCATGCAGCTACTTTGGTTATATGCAGTAAAAGTTACACATTCATTAGACGCCTATACATATTCATAAGCTATCCCGAAAAAGGCACTCAGTTCTGGTGGTCAGCAGCTCCTCCTCTTGACACTTGCGCAGTGCCTCCTGGTGGTCTTGGGCAGGGGTCTTCAGGGATGAAGGGCATTTGTCTTCCTCACAGTGAACTTTTTACCCTCTTCCCAAAACTAGTTGTTCTCAGCACTTTTCGCAAGTAATTTTTGGTATCAAATTACTCGAGGGGGTTCGTCACCAGATGGTCATTGTTAGTTGCCCTTATCACTAGTGTCCTTGTCAATTTGTCTTTGTTTTATGTTCTTTTACAATGGGTACTGAACAAGCTCATCATCCTTATTCTGAGGCCTCTGATTGGTTGCATCCTAACGACCCTGAGAGGTTGCTTCTCACTGACATAACAGACTCAAATTTGAGATAAGAATAGTAGTTGAGACAGGTAACAGCCAAAACATGGGCAGAGTAATGCTGAAGAGTAGAATGATTTGGGGGAATTTATGTTCTTGTGATTGTGGTAAAGGGACGAGGGGTGGATTGTGTATGTAAATTGTTTAGTCTTGTTTGGTGTTGTGATGCTAGGAATGCACTGCCCAGGGAAGTGGTAGAGTCACAGTCATAGAAGGTGTTTAAGGAGAGGCTGGATGTGGCACTTAGTTCTGTGGTCTAGTTGTTGTGATGGTGTTGAGTCATAGGCTGGACTTGATGATCTCAGAGGTCTTTTCTAGCCTCAACAATTCTGCGATTCTGTGATTCTTCTGATTTTAGTGTTGGGAATTTTGGGTTTTCTTTTTTTGATATGAGTGAAGTTTGTTAATATTGTGTGATGAATGTAGATTTTAATGATAATTCTTAAATATGTGATTCACAGAGGCGAAGGGTGGAATGTAGTGGGTTTGCTTGGCTGGATTTCGGTGGCGAGGGGAGCTGTAGAGGTGGCTTCTGCCAGAAGCTTCTAGAGGCTTCCCGTAAGTCTGATAGAGCAAGTGCCAGCTGGCTCCACAGACAAATTTGTGGCTGGCTAAGGCTGGGCCTACCAGTGATGATAGAAGAGGAATGCTTCTGTGAAAACCTATTTAAGAAATGGAGAAAAAGAGCTGTACCACACAACAACTGGCAGAGACAGAGGTGTGAGAATATGTGGAGACACCAAGGTTGGTGAAGGAGTGGGAGGGGGAGGATGTGCTCCAGGTGCCAGAGCAGAGAGTCCTCCAGGCCGTGGTGAAGACCATGGTGAAGAAGGCTGTCCCCCCGCAGCCCATGGGCAGGGTGTAAATGTCCACCTGTAGCCTGTGGAGGACCCCACGCCAGAGCGGGTGGATGCCTGAAAGGGGCTGTGGCTTGTGGGAAGCTCGTACTGGAGCAGGTTGCTGCCAGAGCCTGTAGCCCATGGAGAGAGAGAAGCCCACACTAGAGCAGGTTGGCTGACGGGACTTTTGTGACGCCACCTGGGACTCGTGCTGGAGCAGTTTCCCCTGAAGGACTGCACCTCAGACTCACATTGGGGCAGATTGCCCCTTGTGAGACGACTCATGTTGAGCAGTTTGTGACAAATTGCCCCTCATGAGAGGACTCACATTGGAGAAAGGTGTGCGAAGATTGTCTCACATGAGAGGGACCCCACAATGGCCCAGGGTAAGAGTGAGGAGTCCTCCCCCGGAGGAAGAAGCAGCAGTGGAGACAACATTGGATGAACTGACCGTAACTCCCATTCCCTGTCCCCCTGCGCCGCGCGGGGGGAGGAGGTAGATAAACTGGGATTGATGCTAAGCCCAGGAGGAAGGGAGGGATGAGGGGAAGGTGTTATTTTTTTTTAGATCTGTTTTTTATCTCTCACTACTCTTTTTGATTTGTTCTTTAATAAATTTAACTAATTTCCCCCAAATTGAATGTGTTATGTTCAGGACAGTAGATACGGGTGATTTCCCTGTCCTCATCTCAAATGATGGGCCCTTCGATATGTTTTCTCCTCCCGTCTAGCAAAGAAGGGGGAGTGATAGAGTGGCTGTGTGGGCACCTGGTCACTGGCCAGGGACAAACCACTACAGGGAGAAAATAGGAAAAATGGCGTGTGGGTCAAGAAAAGAACAGGGAGATCACTCAACAATTACCATCATGGGCAAAACAGACTTGACTTAGGGAAGTTAATTTAATTTATTGTCAATTAATAAAAGAGTATGACAATGAGAAATAAGAACAAATTTAGAAACACCTTCTTGCCACCCTTCCCTTCTTCCCAGGATCAACTTCACTCCTAACTTTTCTACCTCTTCCCTTGAGCGGCACAGGTGGTCAGGGAATTGGGGTTGCAGTTAGTTCATCACACATTGTCTCTGCCACTCCCTCCTCACACTCCTCCCCTGTTTCAGTGTCGGGACCCACTTTTGGGAGATAGTCCTTCATGACCTTCTCCAATGTGAGTCCTTCCTATGTGATACAGTTCTTCTATAACTGCTCCAGCATGGGGTAACCATGGGGTCACCAGTCCTTCAGGAACAAACTGCTCCAGTTTGTGTCCCCAACGCTCCTGCTAGAAAACCTGTCCTGCATGGGCTCCTCTCCATGAGGCCTTAGTTCCTGTCAGGAGTGTGAAGCACTGAAACTTACGAGCTTTATGACAACTGGAAAATTTGGGCACCTTCAATGTAGAAACAGAATTTTAATGATAACATTTTCACTGAAGCATGAACAGTTGCAAGAACACTGAACTCTTCTGAAAACGTCTTTTCTGTTCACTTCCTTCTGATACAACACAGTTTCTTTCTGCAGAACCCTGCTATTTCACCTAATGAAGTGCCTTACTACCTGACAGCCACATACCTTTCACGCGACACTAATTATGGCCCCAACCTCTCAAATCTAAAATAAGTAGCACTCAGCTCCATTCCCTAGAAAGGACACTTCACATAGGAAATTTACTCACCCAAGAGACTGTGATGCATTCCAGTGACAATCTCAAACTCTACTCCTGCTCTAATGAGTATTTTAATACATTGTTGTAAAGTTCTTAAAGTAGAGAAACTGAGAAAGCTTGAAATATATTACATAAGAGTTAAAAATTTCAATGTCTTAATCACAGTCGGGTGAACCATGCAGCTGTACCTACTTTTGTTAGTGAGAATGGAGACTTAATGTGGCTCTAAAGTTCTAGAGATGAATAGCAACTCCCCTGAGGAATATGTACAAACTACTAGGAAGACAAGAGCGAAAGAGCAATCTGAAATGCCTGGATAAACACTAAACCAGAGAAAGTTTCAGGTAGAGTAAAAGTGATATAAGCAGCAGCAATGTTGCAAAGAACATTCAGTAAATAAAGTCCAACAGCATATGCTAAATAGAAAAAAAAAATAGAAGCACAAACTAACTCATATTGTGTGTAGCTATCTATCTTGTATACTAGATACTGGATGATTGCTACAGAAATGATGTGATGGGACCATACCTCGACAGTAACACACTGTGGAACAACACAGTCAGCAATTACTACCTTAATTTCTGTTTCTTGAAATGATTGAAAACATTCTCTGCAACACATGAAGTCTTCTCCTAGCTTGCTCTCTATATAAAGATGTTATGTAAGTGGTAGATGCAAGCAGCCATGGTGATGACAAGTGTTGCTAAATATTGCCCTTAAAAATCTCTTTACAAATGCTTGGATGAAATGGAAAGCTTGATCTCTTGCCATGAATAGCATGCTCCCACAAGATGCTCATCCTGCTAGAGGCTTTCAACCACCCTGACATCTGCTGGAAAAGTAACATGGTGAGTTGTAGGCAACCCAGGAGACTCCTGGAGTACCTCAACGATAATTTCTTAAGAGAGGAAACAAGACACCCCTACCCAAGGGAATGCGATACTGGACCTGATGGTTACCAGTGCAGGTGAGCTCATCAGGGATGTTAAGACTGGAGGCAATCTGGGCTGCAGTGATCACGCACTGGTGGACTTCGTGGTCCTAAGGGATACAAGTCAGACAAGAAGTATAGTCAGGACCCTGAATTTTAGGAAAGCAAACTTGCAGCTCTTCAAGGATTTAGTCAATAGGACCCCTTGGAGTCCTCAGGGGGTCAGAGACAAGGGAGCAGAACAGAGCTGGCAAATTTTTAAGGTTGCTTTCAATGGACCACAAGAGCTCTTGATCTCCACACGTAAGAAATCAAGAAAGGAAGGGAAGAGGCTAGCATAGCTGAATCAAGACCTGCTGGTCAAACTAAAACGCAAGAAGGAACTGCACAGGCAGTGGAAGCAGGGACAGCTATCCTGGGAAAAGTTATAGGGACACTGCATGGATGTGTAGGGATGAGGTCAGGAAGGCCAAGACGTAACTGGAGTTAAATTTGGCAAGGGATGCAAAGAATAATAAGAAGGGCTTGCACAGGTATTTCAACCAGAAAAGGAAGGTTAAAGAAAGCATCCCTCACTGGTGAGCATGAATGGCAGGCTAGTAGCAACAGATGAGGAGAAGGCTGAGGTTCTCAACAACTTTTTTGCCTCTGTCTTCACTAGTAACCTCTCTCCTCACACCTCCTGAGTTGAAGGACCACAAGATGGGGACCAAGGGGATCAAGTCCCTCCCGCTGTAAGTGAAGACAAAGTTCATCACCACCTCAGGAACCTGACCATACACAAGTCTATGGGACCTGATGAGTTGCATCCCAGAATCCTGAAGGAATTGGCTGACGTAGTTGCCAAGCCACTCTCCGTGATATCTGAAAAATCATAGCACTTGGGTGAAGGCCCTGGGGACTGGAAGAAGGGAAACAATATATCCATCTCTAAAAAAGGTAGAAAGGAGGACTCAGGGAACTACTGACCTGTCAGCCGCACTTCGGTGCCTGAGAACATCATGGAACAAATCCTCCTGCACATGGAGGACAGGGAGGTGATTCAAGACAGACAGTATGGCTTTACCAAGGGCAAATCCTGCCTGACCATAGAATCACAGAATCACAGAATCACAGAATGGTAGGAGTTGGAAGGGACCTTGAAAGCTCATCTAGTCCAAACCCCCTGCTAGAGCAGGATCACCTAGAGTAGGTCACACAGGAACGCATCCAGGCGGGTTTTGAATGTCTCCAGAGAAGGAGACTCCACAACCTCCCTGGGCAGCCTGTTCCAGTGCTCTGTCACCCCCACAGTGAAACAGTTTTTTCTAATATTTTTGTGGAACCTCCTATGTTCCAGCTTGCACCCATTGTCCCTTGTCCTGTCATTGGACATCACTGAAAAGAGCCTGGCTCTGTCCTCCTAACACTCACCTTTGACATATTTATAAAAAATGAGATCACCCCTCAGCCTCCTACAATGAAATGACTGGGCGGGCACTCACAACATCCTTCTCTCTAAGTTGGAGAGACACAGATTTGGTAAGTGGACCATTTGGTGGGTAAGGAAGTGGTTGTATGGTTGCATTCAGAGGGTAGTGGTCAATGACTCCATGTCCAGATGGAGATAGGGTGAAGAGGGTCCCGTCGGAGAGCCGGTCAGGACAACAACAAATCCCACTGATATGGCTACAAATAGTTCTCCCTTTATTGCTCCAGACAGCTCAATATATACAGTTAAGCAGTGTCCACACACCTGCCCCTTAACAGAGTTGGTCAGTCACAGGTTTACACACACCAGCGTTTTATTGGATAGTGCCATTCAGCTATGCAGGCGGCTCTCGCCCCCCCTTCTTCCCCTGGGGCCAGCACCTCCAGCCAAGCATCTAGCAAAGCTCTCACAAAACAGATAAAACCTCCTCCTTCCTGTGTCCCAAGATAGCTTCAAGGACAGAGCCTTTGTTTAGGCCTAAGCTGGGTTGTCCACACCTTTAAAGTGATACCGCGCCTCTGCTCCACAAGAAATTCCTCTACAATAGGGGACAACTGGTGTCCCTCAGGGATCTGTATCGGGACCAGTGCTGTTTAGTATCTTCAACAATGATACAGAGAGCAGGATCAAGTGCAGCCTCAGCAAGTTTGCAGATGACACCAAGCTGAGTGGTGTGAATGATGTGCCAGACAGATGGGATACCCTCCAGAGAGACAAGGACAAGCTGGAGAAGTGGGGTCATCTGAACCTTGTGAGGTTCAACAAGGCCAAGTGTAAGGTCCTGCACCTGGGTCAAGGCAATCTTCGTTACCAATACAGGCTGGGGGATGATGTGCCAGAGAGCAGCCCTGCAGAAACAGACTTGGAGGTACTGGCGGACCAAAGGCCAGACATGAGTCAACAATGCGTGCTCGCAGCCAAAAAGGCCAATCACATCCTGAGCTGCATGGGTTGGTATACAAGTCACCAGATCTGCTGGCAAGAGATGGCATGCACCTATCCCAGACGTAGAAGAGGATCCTGGGGCAGGAGATAGCAGGGCTCATGGACAGAGCTTTAAACTAGGTTTGAAGGAGGAAGGGGCTAAATCTGGGCCCACTGAGAATAAGCCCAGGGAAAACATGCTGGAGTCTGTAGGATGGCATGCTTGCAAAAACTCTCACTCCCTTTTCTCAGTAGAGATGGGGTATGGATATGCCAATGGAAAACCAAGAAGCAAGAGGCAGTGATGCTTTAGAAACCCTGGAAGCATTTGAGAGGGTTCAGGTAGGAATTAGTACTCGCTCCCACAAAAAGGTGTTGGGATCGTTAGCTCACCTGAAGTGCATCTATACCAATGCATGCAGCCTGGGCAACAAACAAGAGGAGCTTGTAGCCATGATGCAACAGGAAAACTTTGACATAGTGGCCACCACAGAAATGTGGTGGGATGCCTCACATGACTGGAGTGCCACAATTGATGGCTACAAACTCTTCAGGAGGGACAGGCAAGGAAGGAGAGGTGGTGGGGTGGCCCTGTATATAAAGAATAACTTTGTGTCAAACTGGAGTATAGTGATGACAGGGTTGAGTCTGTTTGGATTAGGATTAAGGGCAAAACCAACAAGGCTGATGTGGCCGTTGGAGTCTATTATAGGCCTCCTAACCAGGTTTATGAGGTGGATGAGATTTTCTATAAACAGCTGCGTGAAATCTCTCGGTTGCTGGCACTTGCTTCTTGCGGGGGCCTTCAACTTGCCTGATATCTGCTAGAACTACAACACAGCAGAGGGGGAACAGTCCCAGAGGTTCCTGGAATGTGTCGAGGATAACTTCCTGACACAGCTGGTGAGTGAACCAACCAGGGAAGGAGCCTTGCCGGACCTGCTCTTTACAAACAGGGAAGGTCTGGTAGGCGATGTGATGGTTGGAGGGTGTCTTGGACACAGCGACCATGAACTGATAAAATTTTCTATGCCAGAGATGCCAGGAAGGGGTGCAGCAAAGCTGCCATTTTGGACTTTAGTAGAGCTGATTTTAACTTATTTAGCAGTTTCATTGCCAGAGTTCCTTGGGAATCAGTACTGAGGGGTTTGGGAGTACAGGAAGTCTGGATGCTCTTTAAGAAAGAGGTCTTGAAGGCACAGGAGCAGGTCATCCCCGTTAGCCATAAATCCAGCTGGACGCATAGACGACCTGCAGGGCTTAACAGGGAGCTTTGGCTGGCATTCAGGGAGAAAAAGAGGATTCATGGCCTTTGGAAAAAAGGGCAGACAACTCACAACAACTACAAAAATGTTGTGAGGCTATGTAGGAAAAAAATCAGAAGGTCCAAAGCCCAGCTTGAAGTTCATCTGGCCTCTGTGGTTAAGGATAATCATGAATCATAGAATAATAGAATGGCCTAGGCTGGAAGGGATCTTAGAGATCATTTAATCCAACCTCCCTGTCACGGGCAGGAATGCCTCTCAACTAGATCAGGCAACACATGGGGAACCCAACGGGGATCAAAACCATGACCTTAGTGTTATCAGCACCATGCTCTAACCAAGTGAGCTAACCAGTAACAAAAGAAATGTCATGGAGAGCCTCCATCCTGTTAGATGCGAGTGGATGACTAGTGACATCAGGTGAGGAAAAGGCTGAAGGGCTTAATGACTTCTTTGCCTCAGTCTTTATCAACAGGGACAGTTATATAGAGGGAATCCAACTTCCTAAGCTAGAAGACTGTGACAGGGAGCAGGAAGACCCCCCCCCAAATCCAGCAGGAAATGGTCACTGACCTGCTGCAACATTTGGATGTACACAAGTCTATGGGGCCAGATGGGATGCACCCAAGAGTGCTGAAGGAGCTGGCAGCAGTGATCACCAAGGCACTCTCTGTCATGTATCAGCAGTCCTGGCTGACTGGAGAGGTCCCATCAGATTGGAATTCAGCTGATGTTACCCTCATATATAAGAAGGGATGGAAGGACGATCCAGGGAATCACAGGCCTGTCAGTTTAACTTTGGTCCTGGGAAAGCTGATGGAGCAGGTCATCCTGAGCTGTGTTATGAGGCACATGCAGGACAACCAGGTGATCAGGCCCAGTCAGCATGGGTTCATGAAGGGCAGGTCCTGTTTGACTAATCTAGTCTCCTTCTATGACAGGCTGACCTGCTTACTGGAGGAGGAGAAGACTGTGGTTGTTGTCTACCTTGACTTTAGCAAGGCATTTGACACAGTTTCCCACAGCATTCTCCTAGAAAAGCTGGCTGCCCATGTGCTGGATAGGCATATACTTGCCTGGATTAGGAAGTGGTTGGATGGCCGGGTCCAAAGAGTTGTGGTTAATGGAGTTAAATCCAGCTGGCAGCTGGTCACGAGTGGTGTCCCCCAGGGCTCAGTGCTGGGACCACTCCTGTTTTACCTCTTTATCAATCACCTGGATGTGGGGATGAAGTGCACCCTTAGTAAGTTTGCAGATGACACAAAACTGGGAGGAAGTGTTGATCTGCTGCAATATAGAGAGGCTCTTCAGAGAGATTTGGACAGGCTGGATCGCTGGGCCAAGGCCAATTGCATGAGTTTCAATAAGGCCAAATGCCGGGTCCTGCACCTTGGCCTCAACAACCTTCAACAGTGTTACAGGCTTGGGGAGGAGTGGCTGGAGAGCTGCTCAGCAGAGGGACCTGGAGGTGTTGATAGAAAGCCGGCTGAAAATGAGCCAGCAGTGTGCCCAGGTGGACAAGGAGGCAAACGGCATCCTGACTTGTATTAGGAATAATGTTACCAGTAGGACTAGGGAAGTGATTGTGTCCCTGTACTCGGCACTGGTGAGGCCGCACCTCGAGTACTGTGTTCAGTTCTGGGCTCCACAGTGCAGAAAGGACATCAAGGTGCTGGAGAAGGTACAGAGAAGGGCAACCAGAATGATTAGGGGACTGGAGGGTAAGTCTTATGAACAGAGGCTTAGGGAGCTGGTGCTGTTCAGCCTGGAGAAGAGGAGGCTGAGGGGAAACCTTATTGCTCTCTACAACTACCTGAAAGGCGGCTGCAGTGAGACGGTTATTGGCCTCTTCCCCCTAATGAATAGCAACAGGACAAGAGGGAACGGGTTCAGGTTGCGCCAGGGGAAGTTTAGATTGGATATTAGGAAAAACTTCTTCACCAAAAAGGTGGTGAAGCACTGGAGTGGGTTGCTGAGGGAGGTGGTAGAGTCACCATCCCTGGATGTGTTTAAAAAACAGCTGGATGTGGCACTTAGGAGATGGTTTAGTGTTAGGGTGGTGTAGGGCTGTAGGTTGGACTTGATGATCTTAAGATCCTTTCCAACCTTGGTGTTTCTATGTTTCTAAAAGAAGCATGGCCAGCAGGTTGAGAGAGGTGATTCTGCCCCTCTGCTCTGGTGAGACCTCACCTGGAGTACTGTGTCCAGCTGTGGAGCCCCCAACATAAGGACATGAACCTGTTGGATTGGGCTCATAGGAGAGCCACAAAGATGACCAGGGGGCTGAAGCACCTCTGCTACCAAGACAAGGCTGAGGGAGTTGGGGTTGTTCAGCCTGGAGAAGGCTCTGGAGAGACCTTGTTGCAGCCTTTCAGTACCTGAAGGAGGGCCTACAGTAAAGCTAGGGAGTGACTGTTTACAACGGTTGTAGCTTTTTAGGGGCAATGGCAGAGCAGGGTAGATTTAGTTTAGATATCAGGAAGAAGTTCTTTACTATGAGGGTGGTGAAACACTGAAGAGATTGCTCAGAGAGGTGGTGGAGGCCCCATCCCTGAAGACATTCAAGCTCAGGCTTGATGGGGCTCTGAGCAACCCCATCTAAGTAAAGATGTCTCTGCTCACTGCAGGGGGGTTGGACTAAATGACCTCTAAAGGTCCCTTTCAACGCAACTCATTCTATGATTCTATACTGTCTGAGTGAGCTGTACAGGTACATTCCCATTTTAAGAGCCGGCTCTGTGAATGTCAGGAAATGCATGGCCATGACTAGGCAGCAGCTCTAGCTCGCCAGCGGCGGAAGTGAGGGAGGTCGGCTCGACTCACCGGGGCCACAGACCTGGCAGCGCTGACTCCCCCTTTTAGCTCGCTCTCGCCCCCGTCCTGGGCCACGGGGGAAGCGGCGGAGCAGCGCCGCGCTCCAGGACAGCTCCCCAGGCACCACCCCCCTAAGCAGTGGCCCCGCCCAGCCTCTCGCGCCGGAAGAGAAAAGCTACCCTCGCCCGCTCTTGCGCTAGGACCGCAGCAGCGCACCACAGGTGTGCCCGTACAAAAAGATAGTAATGGTACTCATAGAAGGGTGTGCACGTGCAAGAACAGTCGTCCTTCTAGTGTGGAAAGACGGTGCTAACCGGCCGCTTGGCCTTTGTAGAGAACACTTCCTGCCCTTTCTTCCTCCGCCACTAAGTAGGCAGCGATAGCGCCACCCTCGCAGAGGCCGTGAACGCGATCTGGGTCCTCGCTGAGGCCGTGGCGCGGCGCGTGACGCCGGTTCGGCTGCGCAACCGTTGGGGCCGGAGAGAGGAACGCGCGTGGTCGTGCGGGGCGCTGCCGGGCAGAGGGGCCGGCGCGGGGCGCGGCGGGCACTATGATGCCTGGAGAGACACCACCGCCGCCGGCCGGGGCTGCAGCCGCGACTGCGGCGTGCGCAAACTGCGGTGTTCTCCAGCAGGTAGCAGCGGGCCGCCGTCTCTGTGGTGCTGGAGCGCCTCGGGGCGGGGTTTTTGCTTAAGGTTGCGACAGTGGGGGCTACGCCGGGCCGCTGGCGGGTGGGAAACGCCGGGTGCCGCAGTCACTGCTCCTGGAGCGGCGACAGCTCGGGTAGCGAGTGCGGCGAACGCGTTCTGTAAAAAGCGCAGCAGTTGTGAGGTTTAGCCGCGTGAGATGCAGGAAAGTAGCTCGTGTCTCTGCGGTGCTTCTAGCGGGACCTGCTAGTGCGTTTCTAGGCGTATCCTTTTGAGTTTGCTTCGCCGCATTGGAAGAAATATGGCCGTTTACTTCCTTCCTTCATCGTTCTCACGCGAGCGTTTAGTTTTATAGTTTAACGCTTTCAGGAGTGTTTCTTTCCCCTTCAAATCAGGGGAAGGCCCTGCTGAGAGAGTTCGGAGAGCAAAGGAGGTCTTCGGACACACTTGTAATAAGTCTTATTTGACAATGAGGGAAGTCTGTGGGTTCCAATGAGCTAGGTGCCTTTTATTGGTAATATTGTGCCAAAGCTTAGTTTCACTGAATGAAAAAGTTATGGGAATTTTAGTACATAATCTACTGTAAAGGCAATGAATAGCTTTTGTAGTAAACCCTCGTCTATGTATGTATGCTTTCTTGTGGAGCCTGCATTCTTTGTATTTCATATTTGTATTTTGTATATATAGAAATTAGTAGCTTGTTCATTAAGAGAACTGAAAAAAGGACAGATTATTGTGTTGTGTAGAAAAACAGCAGCCACGTGGGGGTTATTTACAGCGTGTAGTACTGGTTTTGGGGTGAACCTTTTTTACCAACCTGAGACTCTTCTTTACAGAATATAAATGAATATGTAGCCACATTAATTGCACTGAAGCAAAAAATGATTGATGGAGAGTAAGTACAATTGCTCAAGTGTTTTATTTGTTGCTTTGGTTTGTTTTTTATTGCCCTTAAGTTCTTAATGCAGCAAATACGTTTCATGAAATGTAAATGTTTGTTAATGTACCAAACTTAACCCTCTTCCAAAAGAAAATAATTTCTTTACAAATAGGTCCTAAATCCAGACTGCAAGACTTCTTTATTTTATGCCCTAAGCTACCTTGTGTAATGGTAGTGAAAGAGACCTGTGTTGTGTAGTTCTTAATAGTTTATACGAAGCAGCTTTTTGAAGACATTTATTTCATTTTGTCTGTTGGGAATAGAACTAAATAATAGAACTAGAAGTCATGCACAGGTATATACAAACCTTTTCAACAGAATTTATTCCAAATATTAAGGTGTGAAATGCTCTTGGGACGAAATATCAGAACATGAAAAGTGAGCCTGAACATCAGTCACAACACTGAGGTTCTAAAATGCTTCTTATAGTTTTTGTTCTCTTCTGTGATTGCTTTCACTTCTTCTCAATAACTATCAACATATGACTGTATGGAATAATGTATTGAGATATGTTATGTATATCTCTGTACCATGGCCTAGTATCTTTGCTATATCTCCCAATTGTAATGGTTTATTTCTCATGTACCCTTTCCCAGAGACATTGTCGGTCTGGCTTTGGTGAATGTAAATTCCAGTCCTGCATTCTGTTTTCCAAAAAGTGTTTAAGAGAGCCCTCACTGTCTTAGCTGGGACTCTTTTCTTCAAAGCTCCTTTACGTGTGTCCATAGGTTCCTTTTACTGCCTCCTAACTTTGTATCTGTCTTATCTCTGCTAGTGTGTATATTTCTTGTGGGATTTACCTCTCCTTGCGGCCTCAGCCTCTTTCTTTTTGCCTTACTTCATTACTCTTAACTGTTGCAGGAGAAAGTAATGGAACCTTCTCTGCATTGGAGTAACTGCCATGGTGTTTTTCTTAACCTTTCTTCTAACTACTAACAATTGAAGAAAGGACAGACTGTGTTCTTTCTTAGGAAGACATCTTTTTAGATTTGGGAACTAGCATATGCTTTTGTGATTATATTTATATTGTTTTTATTATATTTATATTACATTCTTTAACTATTGTTGTGGAGTGTTTCTTTTGGGGGGGTGGGGTTTTTTTAAAGCTGAAAGGAGTTAATAGCTATGAATTAATGTAGTTGCCAGTTATTTTTTGGTTTGTTATTTTTTTTATATTTTAATGTAGCTTGATTTGAGCTTTGAATGGCTTTCTGAAACTATTCACAACTATCAGAAAATGCAAGCTAATCTTATGTTTTCTGTATTTTTTATAAAGGTAAAGGAAAGGTATCCTAGGACATAGTTGTCAAAATCAAGAAAATGAGTAATGTCTTTTTCTTTTTCTTGCAGTCGTTTGCTGACAGAGTATCAACAGAAATGCACTGATATCCTTTTCCATTCGTGTTCTTACAGAATTAGTATATCAGCATTTCTTACAAGATGGCTTGAAGCTTTTTATTTAAGTTAAGAGATGGTGCCTCTTATGAAGAACAGACTGGATAGACTTTGTAAAGAAAACAGGACCTCAGCATGAAAACTATGCACTTAAGATCCAGCTGTGTCTAGCATACAGCTTAACGTGGACTATTTGAAATCTGCGTTGCTGAGAATGACTTAGTTTTTTTTGTGTAACGAAAGCAGCTCTGCTTATTGAAACATATTGAAATGTTTTAGCTAAACACTTAGCTCTGCAGTGCTATGTTTTTTAGATGAAAGTCTTTACTGGGTATTTCTTTGCAAGTGGGCATTTGATAAATTGTTTTTTAGTTTCTGCCTTGACAAGATATTACAGCTTCAATTTGCTGAACGGTAAGTTTGATTTAAACTGTTTACTGAAGATGCAATGTTCTTTGTGTCATGGACAGTTTTAAGAATGTGATATTGTAACAACAGCAGCCCTGTATCTAGGCTGTGCTTTTAATATGGTCCTTTGTTTTCACCATGTTTCCTAAGCCATAGGTAACAAAGATACCCTTGATGAGGAGAGAAATCTGTCCTTCTGCGATACCTGTGTCAGATTCTTTCCTGGCCCTGTATTACTTTAGGGTCTAAAGTGACCAGGTGGAATCATAAAATCATTTTGGTTGGAAAAGACCTTTAAGATCATCAAGACCAACAGTTATGTAACTCTGCCAGGCCCGATTCTAAACTATATCCCTGAACACCATATCCAGACAGCTTTTAAACACATCCAAGGATGGCGATTCAGCCAATTTTCTGTTCCAGTCTTTGATAACCCATGTAACTTGAGGCCATTTCCTCTTGTCCTATCAGTTGTAACTTGTGAGAAGAGACCAACACTTACCTCTCTACAACCTCCATTTCAGGTAGTTGTAGGAGTGGAAATGTAGAGCTTATCTTTTGGTGGTGGTTAAATGTAAGCGTTTTTGGTGCAACCATATTTGAATGAAGCATTTTGACTTTAGAGTTGTGTCTGTGTTCATACTTACTCTATTGGATTACAGAGAAAGTGACAACATAGAATATTTAGATTCCATTCTGCATGCTGAAAAATGCCACAGTTGGACTCTCTCTTATTTCACAGCACTACCTGAGACATTTGTTCATGCAGCACGTGCAGAACAACCAGATGATCAGGCCCAGTCAGCATGGATTTATGAAACGCAGATCCTGCTTGACTAGCCTGATCTTCTACAACATGGTCACCTGCTCTTAGTGCAGGAGGGAAAGGTTATGGATGTTGTTTACCTGGACTTTAGTAAAGCCTTTGACACGGTTTCCCACAGCATTCTGCTAAAGAAACTGACAGCTTATGGCATGAATGGGCATATACTTTGCTGGATAAAAAAATCTGGCTGGATGGCTATGCTGAAAGAGTGGTGGTGAATGCAATTAAATCCTTTGGTGGTCAGTCACAAGTGCTGTTCCCCAAGGCTCAGTACTGAGGCCACTTCTGTTTAACAACTTTATCCATGATCTGGGCAAGAGGATCCTCCATAAATTTGTGAATCACACCAAGCTGGGCTGGAACTGTTCATCTACTTGAGGGCAGGGATGCTCTGCAGAGAAACCTAGAAAGACTTGATTGCTGGGCCAAGGCCAATCACATAGGTTTCAATGAGGCCAAATGCCAGCTCCTGCGCTTTGGCCACAACAATCCCCAGCGGCGCTACAAGCTTGGGGAGGAGTGGCTGGAGAGCTGCCCTGCAAAGAGGGGCCTGGGAGTGTTGATGGACAGCTGGCTGGACATGAGCCAGCAGTGTGCCCAGATGGCCAAGAAGGCCAACGATGTCCTGGCCTGGATCAGGAACAGTGTGTCCAGTAGGACCAGGGAAGCGATCATGCCCCTGTACTCATAGAATCACAGAATTGTTGAGGCTGGAAAAGACCTCTGAGATCATCAAGTCCAGCCTATGACTCAACACCATCACAACAGCCAGACCACAGCACTAAGTGCCACATCCAGCCTCTCCTTAAACACCTTCCATGACCATGACTCTACCACTTCCCTGGGCAGTGCATTCCAATATCTGATCACCCTCTCTGTGAGGAAGTGTTTCCTAATATCTAACCTAAACCCCCCCGATACAGTTTCAGGCTATGCCCCCTCATCCTGTCACTAGTTGCCTGGGAGAAGAGCCTGACCCCCACCTGATTACAACTTCCCTTCAGGCAGTTGTAGAGGGTGATAAGGTTTCTTCTGAGTCTCCTCTCCTCCAGGGTAATCGACCCCAGCTCCCTCAGCCTCTCCTCTTAGGACTTTCCCTCTAGTCCCTTCACCAGTCTCGTTGCTCTCCTCTGGACCTGCTCCAGCACCTCAAGACCTTTCTTGAAGTGAGAGGCCCAGCACTGAACACAGTACTCGAGGTGAGGCCTCTCCAGTGCTGAGTATAGGGGCAGAATTATACCCCTACTCCTGCTGGCCTCAGCACTGCTGAGGCCGCATCTCAAGTACTGTGTTTTGGGCCCCTCGCTACAAGAATGATCTTGAGGTACTGAAATGTGTCTGAAGAAGGGCAACAAAGCTGATGAAGGGTCTAGAACACGTGTATTATGTGGAGAGACTGAGGGAACTGGTATTGTTTAGCTTGGTGAAAAGAGGCTTAGAGTAGACTTAATTGTTCTCTACAGTTACCTGAAAGGAAGTTGTAGAGAAGTGGACATTGGTCTCCTTTCCCATGTAAGAAGTGATAGAACAAGAGGAAGTGGCTTCAGGTTGCACCAGGGGAGGTTTAGATTTGATATTAGGAAGAATTTCTTTACTGAAAGGGTTATCATTATTATTGGAACGGGTTGCCCAGAGCAGTAGTGGAATCCCCGTCCCTAGAGTTGTTTGAGTCATGTAGACATAGTGCTTAGGCATATAGTTTTGTCAAGGACTTGTCAGTGTTAGTTTAGTGGTTGGACTTCATCACCTTAAAGGTCTTTTGCAATTTAGACAATTCTGTAATTCCTGACAATTTGATGTTGGGAGCTGGTGTGGTACATGCCATCTGCTTGCATCTAGCTTTAGACTCAATTTAATGTTTAAATCAGATTAAATGATATAAATCAGATCTTGGATTTTCTTTGAATGTAAAATATTGGATGGACAAATGAGAATTCTTAGACTCTTAAAGGCCTTTCGGTATCTTTCACACTGCCATAGGTGAAAGCAAAATACTCAGACACTTGCCTGAAGAATCAGAACATTGCGTTTGAAAGCATCCATAGTTCCGGCAACTCTCTTCTTTCTTAATTATGCTTCTTATTTCAGAGAGATCTCTGCTCTTCGTTGCCAAGTGGAGCAGATGCTACAGAAAATTCTGCCTCTGGAGAAGTGTCAGGAAGAGTTGTGCTCCTTGAAAGCAGAATTGGAAGAGAAAAAGGTGTGCTTCTAAGATTTAAATAACTTGTATTTCTTCTGTTGAAGAAAATGCATATGCTTGATGTATGTCTTAATGAAGCAGGCTTTAATGACCCCTACTCGTTGGGGCAGGCAGCAGTGGTTTTAGGTGAAATTCATTAAATGGCAGCAGGCTTCAGATAGGCAAAAATTTCAGGCTTTTGTCATTCCTATGATTTTTTTGTCGGATTTGTGATTTATTTCCTTGTTTAGAAAGGAGGGAGATACATTCAAATTCCTTTCATTTTCTCTTCTAGTCTTACTAGATTACTGAGCTCTCTAAGTGAATCTGTGCAGAATAGGATTTTGCTTCTGTTACAATTTTGCACATATGCTTTTATATTATTTATGCAAAACTTTATTCCTAATTTCTGTCCCATTCCATATCTGAGATTTAGTCTACAGAAGGAAAGCTTTTGGCTGTTTGAATTGCCTAAATAGATGTATTTTCTGAACATTAGGTATTATTTCTACACAAAATACCCTACCCTCTTTCTTGTAGTTTTTTCATGCTAGTGCAAGGTAGCATATTAACATTTGTACCTAGTTTTTCTTGTGTCAGAAGTGGTTTTTAGATCCTCTTCCATCAGAAAGTATTTGCTGATGTCCCGATGTCACTTTTTCAGAAAAGCAGGATTATGTGTATGATAGTTGTGCTCTTGACTTCGGCTTTGAATTCCTTTCCAGATGGGTATTGGAGGCATATACTCAAAAGATAGATTTGTTTGTTTGTTACAACTTCTACTTCTGAAAAAGAGTAACATGACTTTTCAACTTGCTTGTTTTCTGGTTGAATATACTTTTTTTGCTGTGTGCTGTTTACATTAGAATAGGTAAAGTGCCTGCTGTCTATTTTTTTTTCTTGGTAAGGATATATTTTAACTGTGCTTTCCTTTTCCACAGAGTTCTCTCAAAATTTATCGGGAGAGTCAGCTGGAATATGTTAAAATTAAAGAAGAAATAGTAAACAGTGATGCTGTGTAAGTAATGCTTCTTTTTTTTTTTTTCCACAACCTTTCTTTCCCTCTCTTATCTCTTCCAGAACTTTGTCTTGTACCTTAGTTACACTTTCCATTTTGCCAAAATTTTTCTTTATGAGTTCCTAGAAGGGCAAGTTGATGGCAGAATGGTCTTAAATATTGTAGCAAACATTCTAGACAGCAGTATTAGTTTAATTACTATCCTGTCTTGAAGTGGCTTTTGGTGGTTGTTTAGCGAAGATTTTTAAGAACAGGGTGATACTGGAGAAGAAACTGTAATTTCTCCAGTTTTAAGTGGTTTTTAGTCTTGGCTTTATTTTATTGCCATCCTTTTCAGTTGTGCTGATGTTTCTGAGGCCAACGTATAAATGATATTGCCAAAGTAGTCTACACTTAAAGTCAATGTTAGGTGGAATTCATTAAATGGCATCAGGCTTCAGATAGACAAAAAGTTAATTAATAGTTATTTTTAAAGAAACAGCTCAGCAGGTGCTGACAGTTGTCCACTGTGTTTGGAAATGAGCAGAAGGGATTTGGTCTAAAAAACAAAGAAGACCATTTTGCCGAAATAGTATGTAGTACTTTAGCTTGGAGAAGAAGAGACTGAGGGGTGACCTCATTAATGTTTATAAATACGTAAAGGATGAGTGTCAGGAGGATGGCCCCAGGCTCTTCTCAGTGATGTTCAGTGATAGGACAGGGGGCAATGGGTGCAAGCGGGAGCATAGAAGGTTCCACAAAAACATTAGGAAAAACTTTTTCACTGTGAGGGTAACAGAGCACTGGAACAGGCTGCGCAGAGAGGTTGTGGAGTCTCCTTCTTTGGAGACTTTCAAAACCTGCCTGTTCCTGTGTGACCTACTGTAGGTGATCCTGCTCTAGCAAGGGGGTTGGACTAGATGATCTTTTGAGGTCCCTTCCAATTCCTAACATTCTGTGATTCTGTGATAATATTCTGATGCTGTGCCTTGATAATTTTAAAAGTTTGTTCTTCCGGTAACTGGTCACTCAAAGGCTTTCTTGCCTGGAGCGTATGTGTGTGTTGTCATGTCTTACAGCTTTTGATGGAGACTCAAGTGAGTTTGACTAATTGCTTTTTAACCCTGTTCTACTCCTAGCCTCTGTTTTTGGCATACAGGAGAGAATCCAGCAAAGATCCGTGAAGGCCACAGAGATCATCAAGGGACTGAAACATATCTCTAGATACCCTAGTACATGGCTTGTGAAACATATAGCATTCATGAGCACAGAAGCAAGCCTGTATCATCTACAAGATTGTACAAGCAGTCTAGCATTGTTATCACTGGCTACAGTTCATGTATAGGTACCCTATGTCCTGTAAACTTAAAGGACTCTTTCGTGAATTGTCCTGTTGAAATGCAGTACACAGCAGCTACCCCATTGCTGTGTCTTAAGAGGGAACTGACTATCCTAATGTGCTGGCATATCTGTTACTCATATCTTGAAGAACGAGGAGCCAGAGCTGGTCAGCTCTACTTTCATTACTGGGAAGGCGATGAAGTGGCTTATCCTGGAACCCATTTCCAGGCACACGAAAGACAAGAAACTCTACAGAACTAATCAGTATGGCTTCACTAAAGCGAAGTCATGCTTAATTGACTTGACAAGCTTCTGCACTGAACTGATGGGGCCTAGTGAATGAGGGGCAGCAGTGGCTAGTGTCTGCCAGGCCTTCAGTGAGATCTCTGACATTGTTTCCTGTAAGAGCCTCATAATCCCTTAAGCTGTTGCTGTAGGGGATGGTTGAGCAGACAGTGAGATGGATTGGAAACTGCCTGAATGCCTGGGCCCTGAGGGTGGTGATGAGTGGAGTCTAGTTGGAGGCCAGTAACTAGCAGTGTACCCTGGGGGAAGAGGAGAGGGGCCACGTATTTGCTCATCCTGTTACAGAATCACAGAATGTTAGAGGTTGGAAGGGACCTTAAAGATCATCTAATCCAACCCCCCTGCCAGAGCAGGATCACCTACAGTAGAGCACACAGGAACGCGTCCAGGCGGGTTTTGAATGTCTCCAAAGAAGGAGATTCCACAACCTCCCTGGGCAGCCTGTTCCAGTGCTCGGTCACCCTCACAGTAGAAAAGTTTTTCCTCATATTTTTATGGAACCTCCTCCGTTCCAGTTTACATCCATTGCCCCTTGTCTTGTCAGTGGACGCTGCTGAAAAGAGCTTGGCTCCATCCTCCTGACATTCCCCCTTGACATATTTATAAACATTAATGAGGTCACCTCTCAGCCTCCTCTTCTCCAAGCTGAAGAGACCCAGCTCCTTCAGCCTTTCCTCATAAGGGAGATGTTCCACTCCCTTCATCATCTTTGTGGCTCTGCGCTGGACTCTCTCAAGCAGCTCCCTGTCCTTCTTGAACTGAGGGGCCCAGAACTGGACACAATATTCCAGATGCGGCCTCACCAGGGCAGAGTAGAGGGGCAGGAGGACCTCTCTTGACCTACTTGCTACTCCCCTTCTAATACACCCCAGGATGCCATTGGCCTTCTTGGCCACGAGAGCACACTGCTGGCTCATGATCATCCTGCTGTCCACTAGAACCCCCAGGTCCCTTTCCCCTGCGCTGCTCTCCAGCAGGGCAGTCCCCAACCTATACTGGCACATGGGGTTATTTTTTCCCAAGTGCAAAACTCTACACTTGCCCTTGTTAAACTTCATAAGATTTCTCCCCGCCCAGCCCTCCAGCCTGTCTAGGTCTCTCTGAATGGCTGCACAGCCTTCTGGTGTGTCAACCACTCCTCCCAATTTCGTATCATGTTTCATGTCTTTGTTAGAGATCTGCATGATGGGGCAGAGCATACTTTCAGCAAGTTTGACACAAAGTAGAAAAGAGTGGCTGATAGGCCAAAGGGCCATGCTGCTATCCAGCCTGAACTTGGCAGGCTGGAGAAATGGGCTGACAGAAACCTCGGGAAGGTCAGCAAGGAGAAGTGCAAAGTCTGCACCTGGTGAGGAACAACCCCATGCACCAATACACACACCAGGCTATGCCTGGAATACTGTGCCCATTTCTGGCCTCCCCAGACAAAGAGAGACATGGATGTACTGGAGAGAGTCCTGTGAAGAGCCACAAAGATGACTGAGGGAGTGGAGCATCTCTCTATTGAGGAAAGGCTGAGAGAGACGAGTCTGCTGCTCAGTCTGGAGAAGTGAAGACTTGGGGTTCATATTATCCATGTCTATAAATATCAGAAGGGAGATTGTAAAGAAGACTGAACCAGGCTTTTTTCAGTGGCGCTCAGTGACAGGAGCAGAGGTAACAGGTACAAAGTGAAATCCAGGAGGTTCCCTCTGAAGATCAGGAAACACTTTTTAATGTGAGGTAAAAAAGTGACTGAGTGCTGGCACAGGTTACCTCAGGAGGTTGTGACCTCTCCATCCTTGGAGATACTCAGAAGCCATCTGGACATGGTCCTGGGCAGCAAGCTCTAGGTGGCTTTGGCTGAGCAGGGTGTGTTGGACAAAATAACTTGCAGAAGTCTCTTCCAACTTCAACCATTCTGTGATGCTACAACTTTTTTTTTTATATACCTTTGATATTGAGACCATTTTAAGCAGTAAGTCACATAAGTTCAGTAATTTGAGAGTTAAGTTTCTTCCGAAGCAGAATTCTAGTGAATTATTCATAAAATGAATATTAATCTATAGTTCCTGTAAAGTAATTAATGTCCAGAATTATCTCTCAAGTCCCTTGGTCCAATCTGCCATTCAGAGCCAGCCTTAAAGTTAGGTTGCTCAGGACCTTTTCTAGTTAAGCTTTGAGTATTTATGAGGATGGCAATTCCACAATTCTGACCTTATAACAAGTGTGATAACTTGAGATGAACACACTATGAAGAATGTTGTGGGTATGAAATGATTTCTATAGACAAGCTTTGAAAGAATGTTAGACTTTCAGAAGTAAGGTTGCTAATTTAAATTAGAAGATCACATTGTCTCTAAGGATGAAATAAATGACAGACAATTGTTATTTGTGTTTATATTTTTCAGCTTTAGACTATTATAAATATAACCACATTATGGTTTTTGTAGTTCGGGTATATTATAATACTGTGTCAAGGGTTAGGGCTGGGTTGGCTGCTAAATGACTGACAGAAGCTCTGTAACTCCTCTCACTCCCTGGATTGGAAAGGAAGGGGAATAAGGCAGAGAGACTTGCAGACTGGAAAAGAAAACTGAAAAAGCTTTAATAAAACAATAATAGTACTAATAATAGTGAAAAGCAACTGTATACAAATATACACAAAACCGATATCGAACCCAACTCCTCCCCCTGCCCCTACTCCAGCAGACACTGGGGAAATTGCTGGCTCAGTGGCAGAGGGAAATTGGATGCAGGAGCTGAATTCAAGAACTTGAGATCAGAGGCAGAAGAGTAGATGGAGTCCTCCTCCTTGAACACTTTGAAGAAGCAGAAGAGCAAGAGTACTTAAACCCTGTGATCCCTCAGCTTTATGTTAAATATCATGTATAGGGGGTGGAATAATTTGGTGGTAAGTTTTGGGTCCCTTGTCCTGTCAGATACTACTCTCACAGGTTTAGTTCCACACTTCCCTGGGGAGCCTGTTCCAGGGACTGACCACCTTCTCAGTGAAGGACCTTTTCCTAATATTCAATCTGATGCAGCTTCATTCCATTTCCTCATCACCAGAGAGAGGATGTCACCATCTACTCTGCCCTGGTGAGGCTGCATCTGGAGTACTGTGTCCAGTTCTGGGCTCCCTGGCTCAAGGACAGGGAACTGCTGGAGAGGGTACAGCAAAGAGCTACAGAGATTATTAGGGGACTAGAACATCTTGCTTATGAGTAAAGGCTGAGTGAATTTGGTCATTTTAGTCTGGAGAAGCGAGGACAGAGGGGATCTCATCGATGCTTATAAATACTTCAAGGATAGGTGTCAGGAGGATGGGGACAGTCATTTTCCAGTGGTACCTAGTGACAGGACAGGAGGTAACAGGCACAAACTTGAACATAGGAAGTTCCATCTAAACATGAGGAAATTCTTTACTTTGAGAGTGGCAGAGCACTGGAACAGACTGCCCAGAAAGGTGGTGGAGTGTCTCTCTGGAGAGTTGGCTGGGAGTTTATCATCCCTTTAGTCATAGTCTTCCAACACAGGGCTCTGGTGGTCCCAGGGCCCATCATAAGTGTTTGAAACAGGTGAAAAAGGCATTAAACACATCTCCTTTGTCTATGTCCCTATTTGTTAGGTGACCAAATTCATCCAGCAATGGACCAATGTTATCTCTATGCTCTTAACATATTTTAAAAAGCGTTTCTTGTTGCCCTTCAGAGTACTGGCCAGCTGGAACTCTAACTGAGCATTGGCTGCAGAATCTTCTTCCTGCAATGGCGAACAGCATCTCTGTAGTCCTCTCATATTGCCTGTCTTTCCTGCCAATGTCCATACATTCTTGGTGCAGTACTTCTGTGCATTGGTCAGAAGATAATATACAGAGAAACAGAAGTTAGTTATGTGCTGGTTTTTAAAGGATAACCCACTCCCCCTTTTTCTTTTTTTTTTTTCTACGAAGATGTTTTATGAGGATTTTTTTCTGAAGTTTTCACCAATGATGTGAACATGAAAGCCATCATCTGAGTTTAGAGAGAGTTAAGTATGAGACTGTTAAGGCTAAGAAGGCACATTCATTTATTGCTTTATACTATAACTGCTTTGGCTACTGAGCATGCTAGAGGTGGTCAATCATTCTGTTTCTGAGTGGATTTTCAAATATATTCCAGTTAATGTCTCAAGTGATGATTAAAGCTTACACATCCAGAAAGGCTTAGACTGTAAATCTCAATCCATGTACAGTTTTTAATATGGGGAATAGATGAAATGTGTTCTTTTTGAAAATGATCAATGAGCATTCGTAGCTTGTGTTTGTCAGGACAGAGTCCTCTCCTTATCAGAATCTTTCTGGGATATTAGGCTTTAAAGGAAATACTGGAAGCATTTATTTTAAAAATATATATTTTCTGGTTCTATGTATGTTTTGCATATAAGGTATTTTGGTTTTACTTCAGTAACCACCTGGATATTATAAAGAAAAAGCTGTGGGTCGTAAGTAATTCTGAAGGCTCTTCCTGATTGTCTTACTGCTTAGGTCTTACTGATTGAAGTAAGACTTAGTTTTCTTTAAGGAATAAAACTATGTCTGCATAACATCGGAGAAATACAAAAAACAGAAACCAGTTTACTCAGGTTGTGTTTGTAACTCCAAGTTGTAGCTGAAGGTATATTTGTGTACCTGGATTAGTGGACTGACTCACTTAAGAGCAAACTGTATCTCTGTAACAGATACAGCTGATTCTGTGAGAATGTCAGCAACATGCCACTGATTCAAGTGGCTTCTGGGACACATTGTTCTCACAGGTCCTGGGTCTAGGAAGTTTGTTTTCTCTGCAACGGCCAGATCTTCTTTTCCCCCCAAGCTTTTTCATGCAACACAATTCTATACCAAAATGATGTACAAATGCCTTCTTTTTAAACAGGAGAAAGAAACTGGAAACAAAAGTGAAGAAACTTGAAGGTAACTTTCCACATTATATTACTGTGCTATTGTCTTACTCCATTGATTCCTTTTTTAAAGAAGTGACTTGCAACTTTCTGACTCTGAGGCCCCGAGGAGCAAGGTCCGGCAGTACTATGTGTGTTGCATAGTCTCTGAATTTCATCAGCCCTCCTGCAAAATGGTTTCTGTTGAGTATCGTAGGCACATAGCATAAATGAAGTTGGAAGGGAAGATCTGCACATGAAAACATCAAAGGATGGAGTCTCCCCAGCATGTCCAGGCAACTGAGTCACTGCATGACTGTCTTCATGGTGAAAAAGCTTTTCCTTATAGCCAGTTGGAAACTCTCTTATTTCAGCTTAGACCTGATGTCTCTCATCCTGCCACCATGAACTACTGAACAGTCTTATTCCATCTTCTTGATACCTCCTTGTAGGTACAGGAAAGCTTCTTTTGGATCCCTTCTATGGTACTGTTTGTTTCTTTGTTTTCCTGTCAAGCTAACAAAGCCTAGTTCAGTGAGCTTGTTTTCTTAGGGAATGTGCTCCAGCATGCTAGTAATTTTGGCAGAATTCTTCTAGGCATGTTTATAATCATATTTAAATATGTAGTGATCCTGGCACATTTTCTGATTATTAGGTATTCTAGCAATTGGGGTTTGTTTTTTTTGCTTTATTTTTAAATAGATATAAAACACTTTCCTTGTGGCACTGTTTTTCTTGTCTTCCTAGCAGAGGGTGGATATGCATAAAGCATTCTAATACTTGATGTTAGTTGGCAAGGCAAATATTTTAATTCGTGGCACGCTTAAAGCTGTACTTACCACAGTTTAAAGTACAGCAAACTAAGTGACTTTCACGTAGTGTTAGAAACCCTTCAAATTCTTCTGTAAAGTACAGGGTGTTTATTTTGATTAACATTTTGGAATACCATTATGTGGCAGCGAGGTTTTTATACCGTCCCACCCCATAAAGCTCAAATTCTGTCAGAGCTAGAACAAAATTCTGTTGAGATAGTTTGCATTAGGTCCAATTTGAGTAACTAGTTTATCTGTTTTATTCTTATCTAGCTTAATTAAATATCCCAGACCCTGTATTTTAGCCTGGTATCTTTTGTCAATCTGAAGTTTTCCCGTGATTGATTTTTGTCAACGTACCACCTGAACTGCTTTTTTAATGCTCTCTCTTTTGATATGGTCTCTTCTGAGACCTGATGTGATAATCAGGCAAATTTCATTTGTCTTTACTCTGCTGTTCACATTCACTAAGCTATTCGTTCAGGAGTTCTCTTGAGTATCTTGCTTAAGAATTTCCCTAGGAATCTCACATTCAGTTCTCACTTATCTGCCCTGTTCTCTTTATTCCCAACCATCTGCACTCATCCCAGGTGTCTGTTAGACATTAAGAGATAAGGTACTCGTCTCTGTTTATTGGTCTTGAGTGCTATCTGCATCTTTCTAATGCAGTTGTTACGGTGTTTTCATCTTTGAACCAGAGCTCTCTTTTAAGTAAGAGAATGAAACACATGAAAAGAATCATTGCACCTCATTCTTAATTGTATTCCCCTTTTTCACTTGATGTATGTTGTTCTGCAGTACAGTGTCATTACAATATGACCCACTCTTTGTTCTTGCATGTAAGTGAGAAAAGTAATGTATTTCAGTAGTTTAGAACAGTAATTATGCAGCAGAAGACAACATGCTTTTGTATGCATGAGTTGTCTTAATAAGTAAAAATATAATTTCAATAGATTTGTATTTCACAGTATCTTTTCTTAATTTTTTTTTCTTGTAATTTGATTTGCAAACTGGTAACCAATACTACTTATGTTAGTTGTCTCATATTGTAGTTTCTAACTTGATTTTTGATTTCTTTTTTTTGAAGAGGCTGCCACAAAGCATACACAGGACTTCAGACAACTGAAAACTGAAAAGAAAAGGCTTGAAAAAGAGCTAAAGAAGGCACAAGTAAGACTTTCCTGGTCTTTCGGATGAAGCTTCTTTTAGAATTTCTGAGGGAAAAAAAGGAAGCTGCTAGTAATACTGAAATAGTAAAATTACATTTGTTTGCAATACTGTATAAGTAAACATTCACCTTAAGAGATGGAAAATTTCTAACTGAAGCATAACCTTTGAAGTGTTGATTTTCATTTTCATGCTAATTAAGAGTAGATGCTCTGAAAACTTATTTATAGCATGAAAATATTATTTAATTTTAACAGGGAAAGCTTGATGGTGTACTTAAAGAGAAGTGTAGAAAAGGTAAGTGTTGACTTTTGATTGCCTTCATATTTCTGTGTGATATTGTTCCCTTTTAAGATTTCCTTTTCCCTTCATTTTTCTTTCCTTTCTAATAGTTAAACATGTGGAAACCCAGAGTTCAAGTGGAGATCTTTCAATGGATATAGACAAAGGTAAGATATTTTTGCGAGACCATTCTCTGTGCAGAATCAACCATTATGAATTTATTTGACTTATTCTGAAGTTGCGTTTTTGGAAACAGCATATAGACAGAAGTGCTGTAGGAGAAGATTAGGTTGATACAAATATGTTACATTGATGAAGGACTAATGTAATAGATGACTATTTTTAGTTTTGCAGTTAAGGACGATACTTGAGTCATTAAAATGTCTAGTCTACCCCATGCATATGTGAACTCAATTGATGTGCAATTATAAAACAGAATGCAAACACTGAGAAAAACTACAAATAATCTCATTGTCTTTGAAGCTCACTGAAATCGTAAAGGAAGCATAGAAAGCAAAAGACATGAGATGGGACTGTAATCTGTTACAGTTTCTCTGTGAGGCTCTGCAAATCAAGTGGAAATCCAGGATGTCTAGTTATTTCTTACCCTCTTGACTTTTTTCCCATAGTCATCTAAAATATCTGCTACAAATTACCTGATTTTAACTGTGCAATGGAGCAAACTGCTTCTAAACTTCCTCTGAAGTACAGAGGGCAAACTTTAAACAATTTTTTTTTTTTTTGCAGTCTTTTAAAATGCTGGTACTGAAATTCTGAAGGCAGTTTTCAGGAAAAAAGAACTTCTCTGTTCTATTTTTTACTTTGCAATATTTGTATATAAAGTTTGTTACCAAAATTAAACTTTTCTGTAAAAGGAAGACCTTGTCAGTTCTTGTGTGTCTTGGCATATTTTTACTGCCTTTTGGATTTGTACTAAATCAGTACTTAGTTTCATCCTTTAATTTTTAATTAATGGCAAAATTATCTGAGCTCTAATTTGAGTTTCAAATACCAGCAAGACTTTATTACTAAAGAGAAATTGTTATTGCTCTTATGTTAATAGCTGTTATGCAAAATTTGGCACATTTTGCTCTTATGTGCTGAGGTTTTTTTTAATGTGTCTCTTCATAAAATAGTACTATTACCAGTTTGCTCTGGTCTTGGACTTAGGAATTGGCACAAAACCAATAGTCTCAGTTTGTGTTTGTTGGATATAATGATATTTTGACATAAGTAAATGAGATGCTTATATATGTTGTTGAATTTTTAATCTGTTTATCCCTCTCCATCTGCCCTTCTTGTTCTGAAATTAGGTTGTTTGGCATCACCTAGCAATGCTGCTCTTAATGGCCCGTTAATTAGTTCAGATACATTTAACGTGCTGTTACTCTGTGGTAGAACTAAGATGACTTACTACTGAATTGACATAAAGAAAGAATGTGATACAAATATTTCTTCCTGAAATATTTTCTCCCCCATTTGTTTTGTTTAGAAAGTTGTTTCATTTCAGTAATGCTGCATTCAAATCTGCTTTTACAAATCTACTGCAATTTTTTTGCCACCCTCCTTACAGAAAGGAAAAGCTAAAGCATTCTGCAGCGGTTCCTGCAGTATGGGATGGGGTTATAGCTGGGATTGCAGCGGGGCAGTGCTCTAGAAATTATGAGGACCGGGTGGCCTCCCATCCCCCTAGGGTGAGATCAGTGTGCTCAGCTTGCTCCCTGAAATGCTTATACACCAATGCACGCAGCATGAGGAATAAGCAGGAGGAGCTAGAAACCTGGGTTCGGGCAGGAGATTATGATCTGGTGGCGATTACAGAGACATGGTGGGACAGCTCACATGACTGGAATGTGGTCATGGGTGGCTATGTCCTTTTCAGGAAAGACAGGCCAGCCAGGCGAGGTGGTGGAGTCGCTCTTTACGTGAAAGAGCAACTACAATGTCTTGAACACCATCCAGGCATGGATGAGGAGCAAGTTGAGAGTGTATGGGTTAGAATTAAGGGGCAGGCTGGCAGGAGAGATACTGTTGTGGGTGTCTATTACAGGCCACCAGATCAGGGTGAGGAAGTTGATGAGGCCTTCTACAGGCAGCTGAGAGTGGTCTCACAATCACAGGCCCTGGTTGTCGTGGGGGATTTTAACTTCCCTGATATTTGCTGGAAGGACAACTCAGCCAGCCAGCCACAGTCCAGGAGGTTCCTCCAGTGCATCGATGATAATTTTCTGATGCAAATGGTGGAGGAGCCAACTAGGAGAGGAGCACTGCTGGACCTCCTCCTCGCTAACAAGGAGGATCTGGTTGAAGCAGTAAAGGTTGAGGGCTGCCTTGGTTGCAGTGACCATGAAATGGTGGAGTTCAGGATCTCATGTAGCAGAAACAAAATAGCAAGCAGAATTGCAACCCTGGACTTTGCCAAGGCAAACTTTGGATTTTTCAAGCAATTACTCGAGAAAATCCCATGGGCAAGGCTGTTTGAAGGTAAAGGGGCCCAAGATAGTTGGTTAGCGTTCAGGGACTGTTTCTACCGTGCTCAAGATCAGAGCATCCCGACACGTAGGAAGTCAAGGAAGGGAGCCAGGAGACCTGCGTGGCTAAACAGGGATCTGCTGGGTAAGCTCAAGGGCAAGAGGAGAATTTACAGATCTTGGAAGGCGGGGCTGGCCACTTGGGAAGAATATAAGGCTGTTGTCCAAGGATGTAGGGAGGCAACTAGGAAAGCAAAGGCCTCCCTTGAATTGAACCTGGCGAGAGGGGTCAAGGACAACAGGAAGAGCTTTTTCAAATACGTGGCAGGTAAAACTAACACCAGAGGCAATGTAGGCCCACTGATGAATGAGGTGGGTGCCTTGGTGACAGATGATACAGAGAAGGCAGAGTTACTGAATGCCTTCTTTGCCTCTGTCTACTCTGCCGGAGGCTGTCCTGAGGAGCCCCGTTCCCCTGAGGCCCCAGAGGAAGTCAGGGCAGTGGAGGAGTTTGCTTTAGTCGATGAGGACTGGGTTAGGGACCAATTAAGCAATCTGGACATCCATAAATCCATGGGTCCAGACGGGATGCATCCACGGGTGCTGAGGGAGCTGGCTGATGTCATTGCTAGACCACTCTCCATCATCTCTGCCAAGTCTTGGGAGACGGGAGAGGTGCCTGAGGACTGGAGGGAAGCAAATGTCACTCCAGTCTTCAAAAAGGGCAAGAAGGAGGACCCGGGTAACTATAGACCGGTCCGCCTCACCACCATCCCTGGGAAAGTGATGGAACGACTTATCCTTGGTGCCATCTCAAGGCATATCAGGGATAAGAGGGTCATTAGAGACAGTCAACATGGCTTCACCAAAGGGAAGTCGTGCTTGACTTACCTCATAGCCTTTTATGAGGATATAACAAGGTGGATAGATGATGGCAGAGCGGTGGATGTGGTCTACCTTGACTTCAGTAAAGCATTTGACACAGTCTCCCACAGCATCCTTGCTGCTAAACTGAGGAAGTGTGGTCTAGACTCTCGGGTAGTGAGGTGGACTGCGAACTGGCTAAGGGGAAGAAGACAAAGAGTTGTGGTCAATGGGGCGGAGTCTGGTTGGAGACCTGTATCCAGTGGAGTGCCTCAAGGGTTGGTACTGGGACCAGTATTGTTCAATATATTCATCGATGACTTGGATGAGGGACTAGAGAGTACTATCAGCAAGTTTGCTGATGACACCAAGCTGGCAGGAGTGGCTGACACACCAGAAGGCTGTGCTGCCGTCCAGCGAGACCTGGACAGGCTGGAGGGTTGGGCGGGGAAAAATTTAATGAAATACAACAAGGGTAAATGTAGGGTCTTGCATCTGGGTAGGAACAACCCCAGGTTCCAGTATAAGTTGGGGAATAATGACTTATTAGAGAGTAGTGTAGGGGAAAGGGACCTGGGAGTCTTGGTGGACAGCAGGATGACCATGAGCCAGCACTGTGCCCTTGTGGCCAGGAAGGCCAATGGCATCCTGGGGTGTATTAGAAGGGGGGTGGTTAGTAGGTCAAGAGAGGTTCTCCTTCCCCTCTACTCTGCCCTGGTGAGACCCCATCTGGAATACTGTGTCCAGTTCTGGGCCCCTCAGTTCAAGAAAGACAGGGAACTGCTGGAGAGAGTCCAGCACAGGGCAACTAGGATGATTAAGGGAGTGGAGCATCTCCCTTATGAGAAAAGACTGAGGGAGCTGGGGCTCTTTAGTTTGGAGAAGAGGAGGCTGAGGGGTGACCTCATTAATGTTTACAAATATATCAAGGGGGAGTGTCACAAGGATGGAGCCAGGCTCTTCTCGGTGACGACCACTGATAGGACAAGGGGTAATGGGCTGAAACTGGAACATAAGAGGTTCCGCTTAAACTCGAGAAGAAACTTCTTCTCAGTGAGGGTGACGGAGCCCTGGAACAGGCTGCCCAGAGAGGTTGTGGAGTCTCCTTCTCTGGAGACATTCGAGACCTGCCTGGACACGTTCCTGTGTAGCATAGTCTAGGCATTCCTGCTCTGGCAGGGGGATTGGACTTGATGATCTTTCGAGGTCCCTTCCAATCCCTAACATTCTATGATTCTATGATTCTATGATTCTATGATTCTGTGATTCTATGCTGTGTGGCTATGGCCAGTTGGTATTTTGTATTTTGTTGTAGGCATGTTTATTTTCTGAGTAAAAATAAAGAAACAAAAATTCTTACCTCTTTGAGCAGTTGAGGCTTTCCTTAGTTTATAAAAATGTTTATTTTAACAGGAAAAATAAAGCTCTTGTTAGAAGAACTCTGGATGTGCATTGACAGCGCAACAGGGAAAAGAAAGAAGCAGGAAAATGATGCTGTTCTGGGTGAGATGACATAGTATGTCTTGAAATTTTCTTGAAGCTGTCTCTTTCTCTGACCAAAAATAAATATTGGTACGTTTTTCAAGCTTCTATTCAGGGTAAGGCATGGCCTGAAAAAAGAAGACTGACTGTTACAGAAGGTAGGTTCCGGTAAATGTCAACTTATTGCTATGCAAGTGCATTAATATAGTCTTACTGACACGTTAGTGGGTTGGATACTGTTTGCATAACACTTTTTTGAGGGACTTAAATAATTTGTTTGGTGATTGCCTGTTCAAATATATGTGTGATTAGAATATTTGGAAATAATTGCTAAGATTAATTTGGACAGCCAAGTAAACTGGAATACTCTTCTGAATAAAAGCTGTTGTGATCTGCTGTTGTAATTGAGAGATTGAATTCTTTTGCTATCAACTGCTTTAACTATTTCTAAGTAGTCAAAATGCACCTCTCCTATGCCTTAATTATTACCTCATTATAAACTCTTCAGTATATATTGTGAATTACAAGGTGCAAGCACTCTTTTCAGTCTGAAACGAACACATAGTGACATAGTTATTTAGTAAAATTTAAAAAGCATTTCTTTGTTCATACCTACCTGAACATTAATAGATAATCGTGCATTAATTTTCATATTTATGATACAGATAACCATAATGTATAATTTGGTGATAGCTTTATTTTTTTAATGTGATATTCAGTGTAATAATAAAAACCAACCTGAATAGTTATCCACGTGCACATTCACAGGAAACTTGGATTGCATTAACTTCACATGACAGATGTAATTATCCTTCTTCCCTCAGGAGTAATAGGTACCTTGAAACTGCTTTAGTATTTCCGTAGTTGTCTCTCCAGAGTGTGCTTATTAATCATTAATTTTCCTTTTATTTTCTTTTCTACTTTGCTTTTCTGTAGCTCAGGCTGTAGAGATACTGTCTAGGATAGGTAGCCTGCCTTATTAAGAGCTTTGAAGGTGAACTGTTACCTGTCTTTCCACCCTGTTAAGTCTGAAAATTTGCTACCAGTGTAGATCCAAATTAATCTAGTTTCAGATTGTGTTCTAGTGGAATCCACTTAAAAGGTGCCAAAATACAAGGACCAGCTCATAATCCAGTTTATTGATGTCATGCCCACCACTTTAATGCAGCAGATCTGTGGCTTCAGCTCCAAAACAGCTAGACAGTTGTCCCCTGAGATTCTGAATTTGATTTCTCAATCAAGGATTAATCAAATGATGAGGACAAGCACAAGAAACTGAAGAGTCTGAAATATAGGTGATTTCAGGGGTATTAGATTGTAGTCTCATCCCTTTCCCATCCACCACAAGGGGAGCTGTAGATTCCAGGAATCCTATCTCATCTTTCCCATTCACATCTTCTCAAGGAAGCTACAGCTACAAAAGAAGGTAATTGTCCATAACAGTCCCTTCTAGTCAGTCCATCTTTCGCTTTTGTTGGAGTGGCTATGCATTGTAAAAATACATCTTACTTTCTCTTGCTTTAGGTTTGCTTTTTCCCCTCTTTAATCCATATTGTTGTGTCATATTGTTATGCCTCGTGAAAGTGGCCATTACCTTGAATTCATAGTAGCAAAATGCATATGTTTGCAGATGCAATCTCCTAGCAAAACCAAGGATCTTAATGTGTTTGCCCTGATTTCTTGTCCCATATTATGATGGTTTAACCTCTGAGAGTGAATCAGCTCGATGGTCGTATTGCTGAAGCATCTTTTCTCTGGAAAAGATGCTTCAGAGTTCATCTGTCTCCCTGGATCTAGCCTTTCAGGAAGATACCTCTTTGGGTGATTTCTTAGTACACTGAAGTATCCTGTAAAATATCCAAAGTTTTGCTTTACAGTCAGTGCCTTCTTTGTTCCACCAAGATCAATACTACTTTGAATGGCCTTCTTGAAGAACATGTTCATGTGTTAAAACCTGAAGACTCATCACTCATGCTTTTTCCAAGAAATGTGCCATTGTGAAAGCCTTATAGGACAACGAGATTTTACCAAGCGTAATTTAAAAGCATTTTTGCTTGATCTTGGTAGTACTGTTACAAATTTGCCGGTAGTGAAGTTGACTGTACCTGTAGTTGACCATTAAACCAACAACCTTAGGCTATAATCAGTCTAAGGCTAAGACTGATGATTTTTTAGACTTCGAAAAACTGTTTCGCATGTAATTTGAGCATTAAATCCCCTACATTGTGAATGGGCATGTGAAGAAGTGTTTGAAGAATCTTGCAGCCCAGTGCTGAATATTTTCATGTTGTGGGTTCTCCAACATGCACTGTTCCTATGCAGGCTTGTGGTGAGAGGAGATGAGGGAAGAGGGGAAGACCACGTCTGGGAGGAGCTGAGCCTCTTCGAGTAGTATGTATAATGGGTTTCTGAGCTAAATCTGATTTACTGCAGAGCTACACCCATCTTATCTGATCTTCCTTTTCATTTGGGGATCCAGGATAGGGAAGAAGCTGCATGTAGATGTTGAGAGCCAGAGTGAAAAGGTGCGTACTGAGGTACCTTGGTGTCTGCTTTAATAACAGATAAAAGGACATACAAGGCAATGGCATTACCTGTAAAATACAAAGACAAGACCAAATCCTTAAGGACCTGTGTATGTTTTCTGGTCCTGAGATTAGAGTCCGTAGGACGTGAGTGATTTAAGAAGCAGACCTCTTTTCTGTCTTTAAGACCATATGAAAATCTCCCAGGATAGCATCTTTTTAGATAGTGTAGCATTGCACATTTAGTTTCAGGTATGCAGTGTTCACCCTAATTATTTGTTTAATGTGGTGGGATGTGTGGATTTGCTGTCTCGAAAAACAGAATACTGTCTGTAGCTCTAAAGAATAGCTAGGGTATAAAACATCCTGAAATTCCCATAATTGGCAATAAATTGAAGAATTGAGTGTTGACAGCAGGGCATTAGAAACATTCTGTGGAGGGATTTTTTCCTCAGAGAAATATTGTTGTTTGTCCTTGAGAAGTGTGCAGTTGCTACTGCCAGGCATTTGCAGTCACTGTGCTGATAGTGATGAGGTTTTGCTGTAAACCAGAAGAGACTCTTTGGCGAGATTTGATAAAATATCCAGCATCTTAATCTAGTCCTTCTTTTTGAGAGAAAAAAAACAAGACTTGTTTCAAAAAGTTGTTTTATTCAGGGTGGGGAGAGGACATTGCTTTGCAATGTTGAATTGCCCTGTGGACAATTGGGAGCAAAGATTTGAGTGGTAAAATTCCATTTGTTTAGTAGCAAGACATCCAATGTTAGCACTGGATTGCTCATTTAATCTCTGCTCTTGTTTCTCCATTCTTCATCAGGGAGGTATTTCACAGTATTATGGGGTGGATTTTGATGGTATTTTCAGTTCAGAGTAATCTTAACTTTATCTTAGAAGTGGGAGAAGGCAAGAATGTAAGTGTTTGAAGCTATGTGGACCAGATTCCAGGTTGTAGGTTTGAGGACAAAACTTAATCATTTTGGTAAGTGACATTCCCTGAATAAAGTAAAATTTGTCTGTGAAATATGATCTTTGAAAGATCCTTCTGGTGAGAATGACTTGATATCAGTAGGACTCTTCCTGGACCTGAAGTTCTGGCCAAGATGCTACAGAGTTGACTGTTTCCTATAGAGAAGCTTACTACATCCCAAACCTTTGAAAATTGCTATGACAACTCTTCCTACAGATAAAGGGGTAACCACGAGAAAAACATCTAATTCCTAAAGTAATTCTAATGAACTTATCAGGGACTGTGTTGCAAAGGGATGGGGAGAGAAGGATTGAGAATCTCTTAGTTATTCAGAAATTATATCTTTGATCTGTTTGTCAGAGGTAACTTTTCAGTGGATGGTATGTATGAGTATTTTTAGGCTTCATACATATATATATAGTCACGTGACTGATCATGAGAATACAGATAAGATATAAAGTTCCTGATAACATAATACTATTGTGAAGTTCACTGAGCGAAATAAACTTCCCAGCTGTCTAGTTGGAGGTCTTCTAGGGGCAAAATACAGAACTGTATGTTTCTGCCTGCTTCACTGTGGAGACAGTTCTGAGCTTAGAACTGATTGGCACAAAGGAGCATGAAAGAAAGCTAAGGTATAATCTAAGATTATATTTTAGAGAGAACCACCTTCTGAAATTTTCTTCTTCTCTTTGTTTCTATTTGTGGAGGTTCTCCTTTTCCCTAAGATGGTCTAATGGGATGTTGAGGGTTAGGATTGATCTGGCCACTAAACAATTGACATGTCTTTTCTAACTCCTCTTTGGGAAGGGAAAGGGAAAAGGAGAGACTTGCGGATTTGAAAAGAAAACTAAACCAGATTTAGTAAAACAATAGCAGTACCAATAAGGAAATAATGAAAACAAATATTTACAAAACTGATATTGAACCCAGCTTCCCTCCCCTGATGGCAGCCACCACTAATGCTGCAGAGCAGGCAGGCATTGGGGAAGCCCTAGGCAGAGGGGAACCAGATACAGGAGCTTGATTTGGGAACTTGGCATCAAAGGCAGAAAAATGGATAGAGTCCTCCTCAGATGCTGGCCATTAGAGCAAGAGAGAAAAATAAAAATGCTTAACCCCCATGATCTCTCAGCTTTATACTGAAAATGACATTTATGGAATGGAGTACTCTTGTTGGTCACCTGTCCTGTCCATTCCTCTCCGGAGGTGAAACCTTTTACTACCCAGCACCCTCAGTGTGTTACACAAGATCTAGCAGTGGCCATGGTTGTTATAGGAGCAAGTACAAGCAAGAGCCTTTCTGCATACCAGTTCTTGGTAGTATAAACATCAGGTGTTACCACTTCTAGTAACAGACACTCTGCAAAAACATGCTGCTGATATCATGCTGCTAATATCAGAAAGTGCAGCCTGTTAGAAGAGACTGAACTGAAAAGTAAAATCACTAAACAAAATTGGTTCTGTTTAGCTCAGACGAGGAAAGGGGGCTTGCACTGTAAAAGGAATACAAGTTCTTCATGACAAGATGTAGAACATCCTGGAAGCTCTGTGTGACTGTGGCTTCTAAATAGCTTTATAAAACAGTGTGTGATCTTAAAACTTACAAGATGCTGTTTTGACCAAAGAAGATATCAGAGCTTACTTATCTTTGGGGAAAATGAGGTGGTAAGGTTCTGTAGACTGAACTATTTCTCCCTCCTACTGTCTGTTGCAGCAGTTGAGATTTTGAGAAGGAGCTGCCATGTAAAGTGTCTGAGATGAGTCTTGGAAATACGCATTTTGATGAGTTTTCCTACTAACTGTTTTAGTGGAGCCATTATATCAGAATGTGCTTAAATATTATTGAGAGGCAGATCTCTGGGAGGTCATTTTCACCTATTGAATTAAATTAGTTGAAGTTGAATCTTACGAGGAGTATCTCTGCAAGTTCTAGTAGCAGTTAAACACTGACAGCAATAATGAAGCACACTATTCTTTTCTATTTTTCCAACAGAATGCAAGTTTTGCCTGTTAAATCAGTACATCCTATGTTCAAAACCATTTTGTACATGTGCACAAAATTTATACTATGGGATTGTACTTGGATGTACACAGAATAGGCTTGACAGTTTGTTTGAATGCTGCTGATCCTGTATCTAATAGTGTTTGTGAGCACTATAAACAAGATCACACATACAAGTGTCATGTAAGAATTGCATATATTACAGAGTAAGTTCTAGTTCCATGTGGCACACTGGGGTTTGGAGATTGTCAATTTCTACTCTTTTATAGCAGGTGATCTTTTCTTTTTATAAAATCATAGAATTTAAACTTTAGAAAACTGAGACATCTTTTCACTGTTATGAGTATCTAGGACATTTATAATCTAAATATTTAAATTCTTTGCCTCTACTGTTTCAACTTTCCTGGGGCAATACGTTTTGTCTGCGTGCATAGAAAATGGTTTACTGTATAAGAATAAAAAGTGTGATTTGAAAATGAAAAAAACAAAGTACAATGCAAAGAATCACACAGAGCATTCGGACATGCTTTCTTGCTGCTGGAATAATTACGTGAAACTGCTACAGTGGACGTTATCTTGCAAGTGTTCTCAGCTGCTTCATATCTTTCATTGTCTTAGTGATTCAAACTCCTGAACTTTATATATAGCTATGTTGCAGGAGGAACCTCATTTCTAAGTTGTTTTTTTTTTTTTAAGAATTCAGCTTTAACTGAGTCACATCATTGAAGACAAAATCTTGTATGATTAAACTCAATATTGAAATTTAAAAAATAAATACTTAAAAATGTATGCATATTAAATTATAAAACTAGGAATATAGCTAAGAACTCCTTTAATGTGCTGATGGTAGGGTATAGTTGTAACTGTGAGTGCAGCTGCTGGCTCAGAGCTGTGGTTTCCTTTAAGCTAAGAGTTACAGCCTGAAGTGGGGAATGTCACTGTGTGCTTGTATAGCCTTTTCTGAATATCACTTACTGGGCTAAAACTGAAATTTTGAGCTGTATGGACCTTCAGTCCTATCCAGTGTAGCCCTTCCCGATAAGAAGAATTGGGAAGAATTGTCTTAATGAACTCTTTGCACATGCATGTACCTTTTTAATGAAAAAGTAATAAATTGTGAGTAACAACATCTGATCTCTGTAAGAATAATATTTCTGAAAGTGACATTAAGTCTACAAGAACATCACTTGAAAAAAATGGTAATCCATTCTTACTGCTATGATATATTATCTCTGTAAAGAAAAATGGCAAGGGAAAACATTATTAACAATATTTTTGGGTCATAGAAGCTGTACAAATCCATCAAAAGATCAGGAAGTGTGAGGGCAAAACGCTGCCTTGGTATTCTTCGCTGGGAAGTCCTGGAAAGCAAGATTCTGTAACAGCCATGCAACTTCAAGCAAGTATTGAGCCTTTTGGAGGTGATCGTAATTATAACAGGACTACTGAAGAATGTGTGCATGAAGGCGAGGATAAAACTGTAGATGTGATAATACAGACAGATGGGGCATGCAGCAGTTCAGAATTCTCTGATCAGGATCAAAAGAGCCCAGGTGGAAATGTGATGGATATATTGAACTGGGCCAAGCCTCTCCCTGCTTTACTTTCTCCAGTACACCTTTCACCACTCACTACACAGGTAAGTTTCAGGATGTCTTTCACTTGGCACTAGCTTATTTGTATAATTACTACAAAAATAATGATTTGATATTCCTGGGCTTTTTTATTTTTTATCAGTATTTATATATTTATACTCATGTACTGAAAGGGTCTCTGTGTGTTTAAATCCATATGGATCCTCTTTTACCTTCTAGCATACTGCTTGTGAAAGGGGCCAAAACATAGTTTTCAGAAGTATATTTAAAACAAAGTCACCTGTTGTTCAACTGCTGTTGTAATTTCTTCTCCCAGTGTTGCACACTTAAAATCTCAGCTCCTATTGGATATAAGTGTGGCTTTCATAGCAAAATTCCACAGTCTGAAATACAAGGGGAACCTACTGCAGTGTTGTTTTCCAGTTATCTTAGAATGCAGATAGGTGGGTAAAGAAGTCTCTGACTTTTCACAGAGGTACCTTTGCTGTGAAGAACAATGATGGAGATGATGGAGAAGGATGTTAATTAGCCTTAATCTCTCAACCATCGTACGTCAGGACACCACGTTGTTTAGAGAAAAAGATCTTAGAGCTGATACCAGGCTTTGGAATATTAACTTTGTGTTTTTCATTAAAGGATATATTGTTTGGAGAAGTCACAAGTTCCAGTGATGAACAAATTGATTGTGGTGCTTCTGCAGTGGACAGTGTTTTACATGAAGACCAAGTTCAGCCTCAGATTTGTAATGTGTTCAGCCTCAATGAGTGTAAGAGACAGAATGAATCGTATGAACATGGTCTTGATGCAGAAATCTCACATAACCTGAGTTGGAATGAAAAGATGTCAAGCAAGGAAGATAGAGATGCTGAAACAAAGCAAGCTGATGGTGCTACTTTAATTACAAACATGGAAACTAACAAAAATTGTTTGGGGGAGAGTTCTAAGAATATGGAAACTGAGAACAGAGAACTAACTGAAGCAACAGCATGTGAGCTGGAAGCCGTCAGAGAACACAGAGGAGATAGGGAGGACATGCACAGTGAAGAGGGATGTCCTTCAGCTGATTTTATGTTACACAGTTTCAAGCCTCAGAATCAGATGGAAAAATGTAATGAGATAGAGCAAACAGAAAAAAATGATACCTTAATCAGAGCTGTTGATTATGAGGGTACACGTGAAAAACATGGTGAATTAATGAAAGCAGGAAGAGATGGATTATCAGAAGAAACTCCCAGGGCAGTATCTGTTCCCCAAAATGTTACCCATTTGCCACCTGAGCAATGCATTGTGTTTCAAAGTGAAGATTCCAAGAAGAAATCTGATGTGTTGATACAAAATGAAGTGGTTGAAAATAAATCAAAAAATGCTATCAAAGTAATTAATATGGCAAGTGATGTAGGGGAGAACATAAACCAAGTGATAACTGGAGAGGAAATAACAGCTGTAACACAGATGAAAGGGCTCTGTGCAAAGGCAAATAATGAGAGAGCATGCTTTGAAAATGTCTTGTCTGATTTCAGTAGTTCAAAATCCTTCTGTGAAGTGGAATGTCCTAAAGACCTAATGGTACAGTGTGATGGGGAGGGAATAATTATGGAGACCAAGACGGACACTGGAACTGTTGAGATCTCTGTGCACTCTCAGTGCTCTGGAATAAAACATGACAGCGAAGAAATGGTGGAGAAACAGTATGTGCTAACAATAAAAGATGAAGTGGACAGAGAATACAAACCGGAGACTGTTAAAGTCTCTAGACATTATTTGCCTGTATTTTCAATAGAAGGAGTTGAAAATTCATTGCCAGTGAACGACATAGACCAAAACGTAGCTATGGAGAGAACGGGTTTGTCAGCCATTCCAAAAGATGATGAACAGCTCAAAATTGAATACATTAATATAACCAGACCTGAGACTATTGAAGAAGCCATGAAATTTAACAGAGAGAGAGTTCTAGAAATAACTGGATCTTCAGTGTTACTCCATAGTGCAGGAAATGAAGAATTAGTAGTTACAAAGGAGGAGGGATATTTAAAAGGCAAACTACACCAGGAAGAAAATGATAGTAATTTGTCGCAAGGGAAGTCAGACTTGGAAAGCATACTTGCACTACCAGAGACAACAATTGTTATTGATGCAGAAGACAGTGTAGCTAAGTGTCAATCCCCTGTGTTAGATTTTACAGAAGTAAAAAGTGAGATAAAACAGCCTGAAAACCTGTGTAGTACATTAGAATGTGGGTTGTCCAAAACTCAAAACTTCAGAGTGTTTGACTCTCAAGAGACTGAATTCAAAGTTAATCCAGAAGATTTCAGAGAGGAAAATGGTGAGCTGCTGGAAAGAGTGGATATCATTGAATCTGTCCTGGTAGAAAGTAATCTTACTTCTCAGGTACACTTTGCAAAGCCTCTGAATCAGTTCTTGGTAACTGAAAATGTTAAATGTGATGAAATAAAAGGAGAATTAAATAAACAAAGCGAGGAATTGGTGACTGAGACTTGTCGCAGTTCATTTAACTGGGAGGAGAATGTTCTAAAGAAAAATAGTATTTCAGAGATCATCTGCCAGCCTGCTTCAGAAATGGGAGTTAATAGTGGATTGGCTTCTCCTACTCAAGGGGACTTGGAGATGGGCTGTATAAATACTGAAGAAACAGATTCTCCAGTGCAAGTGGAAATTGATTTGAAATCTATAATGCCTCCTGATCTACATTTTCATCTTCAGAAAGTTACCAGTTATGTTGAAACTGATTTCCCAGAAAAGGCTGCTTTTTCCCACACATGGGAAAAGAAAGGAGATAAAAGTTATGTTATGGGTAGTACACTTAACTGTTCTTCAGAAAGCATGGAAAAGAGTGCTGAGATCCTATCTGCTGAAAGACAGAATACGTGGAAAGAATTGGGCTGCCCTGAGGGGGAATACATACACAAAGATGATGTCAAAATTCCAGATGAGAAGGACCAGCCAGTAGATAAAGAACATGATGCATCTGTTAAATCACAGGTCCTGGATGAAAACTCTTACGATAAAAATAATTTTCTTCTCCAAAAGTTTGATTGTCAAGAATCAGGATGGGAGGTTAGAACAGATTTTTCTAGAACTGATTCATTAACAGCTCAGGGAGAAAGCAAAGAATTGAGTACCTTTGAAGCATCTGGGAAAAATGCTATAGAAAGGTCTGAAAATGTTTTTGATATGCCAGCACAGAGCAATGAATCTGAAGAGAAAGACCGTTCTATACAAAAAATAACACATGTGAAATATTCTGAATGTGTTCCCATGTTCAATAAGGAACTGAGAAGTTCCAGGAGAGTTGCAGTGGGTGCTCTGGAGACTGCTGCAGTTGTTGATGCTGATCACCAAATATGTGAACTTCATACAAGAATGCACCCAGGAAATACTTTGACAGTTAGTCATCTAAGAGCAGGCACTGTAGTGGGTATGGATACACATGTTTGTTGTGAAACAAACAGCTCTCCAGATACTGCAAATGAGTTGTCGGATGTGGTTAGGGAGGTTTATCCTAAAGACTTAGCCTCTTGGCAAAGAGAGTGTTTATTGGTAACCTCTGAAAATACTGAGGGTGCTAATGAATGCATGGTTGATTGTAATAGAGCTGGATGTGTCAATGACAGTGAGGAATGTCTGTTGAAAACTGAAACATCAAAAGAAAATCCTGTGAAGCTAAATGCTGCAAAAAATAGATTACCACTATGCCAGATGTTAACTAGATTCTCAGAAACTTGCACACTGTCTGTAAAAACCAGTAAACTAAATACAAGAAAGTTATCACTTGGCAATTTCTTAGAAGAAAATGATTCTGAAAAACTTCAGTCAAATGTGGAGCAAAGTCTACTACATGGTGTTGATATGAGAGTCTCAGTGTTTGAAGAATATAATCAAACTTGTACTGCTTGCAGCATAGAAGACAACACTGATTTTATCCTAGATGATAGCACAGTAAGGCAGCCTTCTGACCCCTCAAAAAAATTATTTGAGAAGCTATGTGTGTTGGAGTCAGAGTCTTGTGTGGATAGTGCTCTCAAAAAGAGCGATAAACTGAAGTGCAAAGAGGAAGAACCGTCTGAAATCTTGACTGTTTCAACCAAGACAGCTTCCCAAGTAATGCATGTCAAGCTAGCAAAGAGGGTGTTTCAAGGTAAAAGGAAAAAAAAGACTCTCAAACTAACTCAGCCAGTTCTTGCAAATGCTGATACTTCTGTGCCAACAAAGTGGTCCTCTGAGACTATAAATAAAATTAGGCAAGAGATGGGTCCTCCTCTGCCCCCCTTGCTACTGCCTTTGATTGCTACTCCTCCAAAAGCTGCATGTACCATATCCCCAGTAATGTCTTCTACTGGTCGATCCTCTTTCCTTTCCCCACTGGATGACCTGATATCCCCACTACATGAAACTCCTGTTCCTCCTCTCATGTCTCCATTAGCAGATACTCCAACAGTAAAATCTGCTCTTTTATTTTCTTCTCCATCACCCTCAGAAATGACAGTAAGTAGAAGGATTCGCTCCTCACCTTTGAAATTTTGTACTTCCATTCCAAAGCATGCTCTCCCTGTACCAGGAAGATTTCCTCTGTTTGCAGCTGATAGTGCTCCTCCAGGTGCTCCTCAGGAGAACTCTGTGAAAATATTGGACACTATGTATCCAGAGCTGTCTGCAAGGGCAAGGACGCTAAACATTCTGAAAGGCAATATTCACCTTAATCGATGTGCTTTTTCAGACAGCCAAAGTTTGCTGGGACCTGTGGCTCGAATAGGTGGGTTCAAAGCAATTGCATCTACATCAACTGCTTTTGTTAAAACTGGTAACAATTTGAAATTTGATAGTAGTAAAGATCAAGACAAAGATGTGCAAAATCAGCAATTGTTTTCAAGCTCGTCGAATTGTCTCGAAAAATGGACGCTATTCCCAGTATCTATGCCAAGAAGTGCAAAGAGACTGAGATTGGACAGTGAACCAGCAAAGCTGGACCCCAATGAGATTGCTGCTATTAGAAATACTAAAGATACAGTCTCTGAATTGCAGGAGTCTTTCCATGACAAAAGCTGCGAAATCAGTGATTCAACACAAAGTTCAAGTTTAGAATCATCACTGCTAGTAAAGGCGGTTTTTGATCCTGACTGCCAAAAAGTTTCTTTGGCATTGAAGAAAATTGCTGAATCCTGTTTTGATTTGTTACCAGTTATTAAAGGCCATGTGTATGTCGGCAATATCTCAAAGATTCCAGTAATGAGAGATGAAGAGAAAGAGATTATCTACGAATTTGGTATAAAAAACAAGGTAGGTAGCATAATTTTTAATTTTGTGTTTTAACAATAGCTTGAAGAGTTGCCAAATCTGGTAACTTCAAAGGAGCAAAGCTGCGGCAGCTTTGTTTCAAGATCCAACCAGTAGCAAGGCAAAGAGTATGTACTTGTAATAGGCACACATGCACATGATACGCGCTTAATCTTGTTCCCTTCTCTGGCTGATCAGTGTGAAGGCCTGGTAGTGGAAAGTACATACATATATATACAAACAGTATAGATCCCTCCAGTAGCTAACATTAGACACTCAATATATCCTGGTCTCCCTACTTGTCTCGTGTACTGACGGATTTACAGACACAGAAGCACACACACATCGCTTCAGTAGCTGGTCCAGACCTATGGCCTTACCTGCATCTGACCCTCAGACTGCTGGACTGTCAGGTAGCTCTTGAAGCCAACACTCAGACTCCGTGGTCTAAAACTGTGCCGTCTACAGCACCTGGCTTCGAAGCCTGTCACGCTACTCCCCATTTTAGCCCTCCCTCTAAACATCCTATAGTAAGTCTTGCCCAGTCCTTGCTGTCTTTCCTTGATATTGAGTCCCATGTTACTGTAGATAGTAACATTCCCATCCTAGCTCCTGCTGTGTGTGAGGTGATCTGTGGAGAGACTTTGATGACTAATTTTAGTAGGTCTTACACCTGGACAACAGGCTGTTTGCCCTCCTGTGACAGCTCTGGGAGTAGCAAAGTCTGGGTGGTCCATTTGATCTGATAAGGTTATTTGGTTTCATTTACCTGTCATTATTCCTCTCATGTTTTTTTAGTGAACATAGTTTTTAATCACATAGCAATATAGTTTATGTTTAAAGGATAGTAGTCCTGTTCTCTATATCTGTTTAAGGTATAGTTATTCTGGAAAGTTGCTCCTCACTCTTTTTTATTTTGCTGGTTACCTCTGATTTACTTTTCTGCATTTTTTTTTGTATGCAAACAGTATTCTTGCAAACAAGATAGTAGCCCATTTTACTTGTCATACTACTATGTTATCAAATATGCTCAAGTATATAAGTCTAATTTTTTTTTGTGCCTTATAGCATTTAGCAGAGTCCTTGCTGAATGTTATTCTCAGTAAACTCAAGGCTCAGAAGAATGCCACAAATTACAAGTTCAATCAGGCTTTGTGTCGGGTCTATACAGGAATTTGTCGACAGTTGGGAGATTTGGAAAGGGCCCGCCTTTTCTGCTATAGCCTACTTAAAGAAGGTATAGTATGGCTTAGTGATCTTGTATCTTAAATATGCTCTGTGTCTCTACTGTAGTGTTTCAGAATGATTGTGTTTGTAAAAACAATCAAAAAATCCTGGAAATAGTGCAGAAGTATAGAGTGTTCTAGAAGTAATTTCCCTTCTCACATTTCCTCTACATTTGTGTCTCAGTTTGGTGATGACCTGGGCTCTTAGAAGTCTGCTTGTTTTTCCAAAGAAGGGTTTTATTTTAGGGTCCTCTGTGCTTTCATTTTTGCCCCACTATCTCCAGCATGGTATTGTGCTTCCAGGGAATTTTGTACTCTTTGCTTATTAATATTTTCTTATTTTAACTGAGTATGCACTGATTCATAAAGGAAGTGTGATTTTAAAACATGTATTAGCTTAAAATATTGTCAGGAGTTGGACAATTCCTTTATCAAAAGTGCATTTGTACATATCCTCCTTAAAGTTTTATTACTTCCTGTTATCCAAAGTCTGGTTTGGTTGAGAGTGTATGAAAAATCGTGTTGCCAGAGGTCAGTGTTCACAAAGAAGAGGAGTCTTAACTCTATTTGAATAAAGGAAGACTTCACCGGGGTTGCCAAGTCCCAGTGAGATCTCTCAAATTGCTAGAGGACACAGCCTCCTTTTTATCCTAATTTCCTGGCCACATGAAACCCTTTCCCCATTGGCTAAGGTACTCAGGATGTACAGACTTCCTGATCCTCCTATTACTTGTTGCCTCTTAACAACATACGTCACATGTTTCATTAACTCTAACTTTATGCTGCCCAGGGCAGAGAAGTTAATATTCATAGGCCTATTAAGTCTGTGCACTCCTTCTCAAAGTTCAAAAGTTTAGAGCATCCTTGCTGTTGACTTAATTAATAGCCCTACTGGTCAGGGTATCTCGTTATCTTCTCCTTACAGACTGCATCCTGTGACTCCCTCATTTATGAAGGACACTCTCCTCTTTGTTCCATCACTATTATGAAAAAACACACTCTCCTTCTTTTATCACTCATTTGTAAAGACACTCTACTCTCTTGTTCTCTCAAGAGTTTTTTCCATTTTGATTCCCTTTCTCTTACCCTCCCCCCTTCTTTTTTCTTCCCAGTGATAAAGGTAGTACATGCATACTGTCACTGTAGTAATTCAAGTGTGTGTCTTAGTTCTGGAAGAACTTAGTTTGAAAATACTGAACAATCCGGTATACTATCTGTGTTTCAAATTAAAATGAAATAAAATTTAAGAACACTGAGGAACAAAATGCTGTAACTTTCAATTGCTTCAATTAGTAGTTATCTTCCTTTAAACATCCCTGTCTTTTTTCTGTTTGTTTTTTTTTTTAATATTGATAAGGAATGTGATTTTGGTTTGGGTTTGTTTTTGTTTGGGATTTTTTTGTTGGTTTGTTTTGTTGGGGTTTTTTTTTTTTCCTGGGCTGGGATATTTTTGTTTGGGTTCTTTCTGGAATTTGTTTTCTTATGAACTGCAGGCCAGTCAGCCTGACCTCGGTACCAGGGAAGATTATGGAGCAGTTTATGTTGAGTGTGCTCATACAACATGTTCAGGATAACTAGGGAATCAGGCCCAGCCAGCATACGTTCATGAAAGGCAAGTTCTGCTTGATCAACCTGATCTCCTTCTATGACCAGGTGACCTCTCTAGTCAGTGAAGGAAAGACTGTGGACATTGTCTACCTAAACTTTAGTAAAGCTTCAACACCATCTTCCACAGCACTCTGCTAGAGAAGCTGGTGACTCATGGCTTAAGCAGGTGTACTCTTCACTGGGTTAAAAACTATCCAGAGTGGCTGAGCTCAGAGAGTTGTGGTGAACAGAGTTAAATCCAGGGTTCAGTTTTGGGGGCCAGTCTTACTCAATATTTTTATCAACGGTCTGGCTGAAGGGATCAAGTGCACCCTCAGTAAATTTGCAGATGACACCAAAGGGAGTGGGAGTGTTGATCTGCTGGAGGGTAGGAAGGCTCTGCAGAGGGATCTAGACAGGCTGGATTGATGAGCGAAGACCAGTTGTATGAGGTTCAACAAGACCAAATGCTGGGTCCTGCACTTGGGCCACAACAACCCCAGGCAGTGGTACAGGCTTGGGGAGGAGTGGCTGGAGAGCTGCCCGGCAGAAAAGGACCTGACAGTGTTGGTGGACAGCCGACTGAACATGAGCCAGCAGTGTGCCCAGGTGGACAAGAAGGCCAGTGGCATCATGGCTTGTATCAAAAATAGTGTGGTCAGCAGGAGTAGGAAAATGATTGTGCCCTTGTACTCAGCACTGTTGAGGCCACGGCTTGAGTACTGTGTTCAGTTTTGGGTGCGACAGTATAAGGAAGATACCAAGGTGCTGGAGCAGGTCCAGAGAAGGGCAGTGAAGCTGGTTGGGGGTGTAAGAACATGTCTTACGAGGAGCAGCTGAGGGAACTGGGATTGTTTAGTCTGGAGGAGGCTGAGGGAAGATGGCATTGCTCTTTACAGCTACATGAAAGGAGGTTGTAGTGAGGTGGGTATTGGTCTCTTCTCCCAAGTTACTAGTAGATAGGACAAGAGGAAGTGGCCTCAAGTTGCACCAGGGGAAGTTTAGATCAGATATTAGGAAAAGTTTCTTTACTGAAAGAGTAAGACATTGGAAAGACGTTGGAACAGGCTGCCCAGGGAAGTGGTGGCGTCGCCATCCAGAGCTGTTCAAAAAATGTGTAGATGTGGCACTTCAGGATATAGCTTAGTGGTCATGCTAGTATTGGGTTGACAGTTGGACTTACATTAGAGACTTTTCCCAACCTTAATGATTCTATGATTCTATGTTTTTCTGTCCATGCAGTCCATCATAACTCTCCTTTCACTTTTTTCATGTTAGTAGTTTTAATACTGCACCATATCAGAAACTTACTTGTCTGACATTTTTTCTTAGTCTAAATTAGCAATTAAGGCTTTTGTTTTGCAGTACTTTGGTACTTTGTCTTTTTGTAGGCTTTTGCAATTATTGAACGTTCTTCTTTTTTTCCTTTGTTTTTCTTGGTAAGATCCAAACTTCAGTAGCTAAATGCAAATTTTTTGTTGAATCATTTTCTATTCTGTACTTTGAATTACATAAATTCCTCTTGTGGTTGTTCTGTGGATTTATTGTAGTCTTTTGAGTGTGAATAGCTCTAAACATATCTAAAGGGTTGTTTGTAGTTTTTTTTTACTTTGTTAATTTTGATTTTATTACACTGCATTACTTCTAGGATTTTCTCTTTCATGTAGTTTCACATATTAATTCTCATTAGAATTATGGCAACACAAGTGTGAGCTGTGTGCCAGCTCACTGACTATAAACAGTCAGTACTTCCTCACTAGACTTGTGTCATCTGTTCTCTTGACTTCTTGTCCATCCTACTTTGTTCTGTTCTCCTTTCATATATTTTACATTGACTAAAAATTAAATTTTACCTTTCTTCGATTATTTTTCCTTTTACCCATCCCCTCTTTTTTCTTTTTCTTTTGATGTCCCATTTACTCTTACTCATCACTGAGTCTTTTTAGGTGTTCCAAATTCATGGACAGGCAGCTTAAGTTGCAGAGTAGATAATTTTAGTTTAGCGCGAGTCCTTGTTCTGACAATAAAAAAAATGTTCATTCTTAGGTGATAAAGAGCTTGGAAGTAGAGAAGGTCCATCCAAGATACTGGATGGAACTCTCTAAATTTTGTGTGCTCCGTGAATCCACTAAAGCTTCTTGATTTGATGTATTTTCATATGCTCTCTAGCTCTTAAGAAAGGCATCAAGGTGCTGGTGCAGGTCCAGAGAAGGGCAAGGAAGCTGATGAAGGGTCTCGAGAACAAGTCTTATGAGGAGTGGCCGAGAGACCTGGGGTTGTTTAGTCTGAAGAAAACAGAGAGAGAGAGAGACATTATCACTCTACAACTGCCTGAAAGGAGGTTGTAGAGAGGTTTGTGTTAGTCTCTTCTCACAAGTCACAGCTGATAGGACAAGAGGAAATGGCCTCAAGTTACACCAGGAGAAGTTCAGGTTAGACATGAGGAAAAACTTCTGCACTGGAAAGGTTATGAAGGACTGGAACAGGCTGCTCAGGGAAGTGGTTGAATCACCATAATTGAATGTGTTTAAAAGCTATCTGGATATGGTGCTTAGGGACATGGTTTAGAAGTGGGCCTGGCGGAGTTCGATGACAGCTGGACTTGATGATCTTAAAGGTCTTTTCCAAGCAAAATGATTCTATTATTCTATGATCTTTCTAAAAATGCAGAGTTTGTGCTGAAGTAGAAAAGGGAAAACACATTTAGCTTTTCAGTTTTTATTGAGTTTTGTAGCTTTTTATAGTGACAATACTGTTTTGGGCGTAGGTATTGTAGTATCGAATTTCATGATAAAAGTAATACCCACTTCTTTATTCCAATTTATTTTTTCATTGCTTGAAATCTACATGCTCATGTTTTATCTTAATATTTTGCCTTGAAGATCTCTACCTTGGTGTTCAGAATGTTTGTTATCTTCCCTTTGATGGCCTGGAGCTCTGTCCTCTAACTCATATAGTTCTGGATATATTTTTATATATATCGTTGTCAGATACTGCTCTGAATTAATTTAATGAATGAGATTTCTTCAGTTATATCCGTAACACACTTTTTGTGTATATGGAAATACAAATTTTGACATGCATCATTCATATACGCTCACTTACAACTTATATAATATATTATTTCCCTGGTGAAGTCTGTGAAAATTGCTGAACAATATCAAATTTCATATTTGAATTGTGTGAAAATTGTTTGCAAAGGTGGTGTGGATTTTGTAGGTGTATGAGTGCAAGGTGTTATCAAGTACTGGGGATTTGTACCGAAGTCCTAATTTTCACATTATTACATGTCTCAGGATTATTTTTTTCTTTTGGATTAGTTCTAGTTTGATCCAGTGATCAGTGCTTATTTGTGACTGGAGTGTATTAGATAGGCTTTTAGGGTGTATCTTCCAGTTTAATTTCTTGCTAAAAGAATCCAGTTTCAGTGCTCCAAGGCCACTCTCCGTAGTGAACTAAAGTGCAGTAAGAAGGGAGACTAAACTAAAAATGCAAAAGGAGTAGTCCTTTTGCATTTGTTACACACTGTTTTGTTTTTCCTTAAAAAAAAGAAAAAAAAGTGACATTACAATGGGGGAGGTGGCTTAAGGAGAAGTGTTTTTTTTTTTATCTCGGGTCATTTTTTCTTATTTAATCTTGGGACTGAGATGTGCTAGTATGACTCCCCTTCCCTAAGCTGCAGTTGTTACCTGACTTGTGCCTTCTTTCCTAGTTATCTTGCTGAAGAACATACTAGCTTTTAATGCCCGAGTATACATTTTTTTTTTTTTTAAATGTTAAAAGCTTACTTTGTTCTTTTTTTTTTCCTTAGACTTTCCAGACTCAGAAAAATTGATTTTATGTATTGCAAATGTATGGTCTGACATATTTGTCTTCCAAGGTGCAATTAACAAAGCTATGCAATTAGTTGTCAGGCAGAGTGCAAGCAGTGAGATGCTGGCCTGTTTGAGTGCATATCTCAACTGGGAACAGGTAATGTCTGCTTTTATTGTCAGTATCAGCTTTTGCCTGCATTGTTAGCTTTGCTGGCTGAATCAAATCAAGTAACTTATTTCTGATGAAGGGTGTGAAGATAATCTGTCAATCTCCCAATGATATTATTGCACAGCTAATGCTGTTTCAGACCTTTCTGTGATTTTCTACTAGAACACAACACTTCTCATTTTCCCTATTCAATGCTAATCCCTCAATTAAACATTGAAAGTAAACATTATTTTTAAACTTTACTGGAGTGTTCTTGGACTAGGGCATTCTGTCATTCTATAGAACTGTGACTTTCATGTTCTTTGAGGTGGTTTGCTTTGTTCTCTTGGGGTTTTTTAATATGTATTGGACTTGTCTGTCTTTTATAGTTTTGTGTATAATAGCTAATTATTTATCACAGTTAATTTCAAGATGAACCTGTCTCATTTTACTTATGATCTTTCTGTGAGGTAGTCTATAAATACCCATTTATCACCAAAAAGTTTCAGCCAATTAATTTCATAAGCAGTTGGCATGATCAATACAAAACTGCAGTGGTGGCAGAAGAAGGATGATCAGTGTTAGGGACTTTTGAGATTTGACTTCAAGTCTTTGAGTGCTTACGCAAGTAATGTCATTTCTGCCAGTTTTCAGCAGGCAATATTACCGTCCTGAAAAGGATGTGGCAAAGAGGATAAATTGGGACACACTTGATATCAGTAGGAGCAAATTTATATAATGCAGATGGAAAGCCAGAGATACTTTGCTTCTGGAGAAGGAGATTGTGTAACAGGTCTGTGTGTTTGCTTGTATGCTAGGGCCCAGTAGTTGTGAAAGCACCATGTTAATGCCAGGCTTGCTTGATGAAAGTGCTGTAGTTCTGTAAACACCCGGTGAACAAAATTATCTTGATTCATAGTTCCTGTTCCCTATCCTAACATGCTGTTCCATAACTGCCTTGGGGAATATTAGTCGTGTGCAGTCACACTCCCTACTGTGTTTATGGATCTCTGTGAAATATGAGAGCTGCTGCAGATGGGGAGGACCTTAGAAATTTCTATATGGACCACAGCAGATGAGATCATTGTATCTGTAAGACGGTTTTTACTTGGGTGGAAATATAGGGACAAGTTTCAAGTGGATTTTGGTTGACAGTCTGTAATACATCTAATTTTAGGTTATTCTACATACGAAAATAAAGCTTATGTAGAATGAGTATTTACTTCTTGATCGAACTATGCCATTTTAGTGGCTTGCAGTGTTGCAGAAAATGGCAATTATATGTTTCCAAGAAGATGTGTTGACCACCCACAGTGTTTATGTGATAAGCCTAGAGTTTTTTCTTAATACTTCAGATATTCAAAGGATTTTTGTTTTTAAATTTCATTACTTGCTTTACCTATTTAATTAGAAGAATATTTTTACGTGATGTTTTCAGTTTTTACTGCCTCACCTGTTGAAAGTACTTGCTTGGAAATTAGCCACTAATGAACAATAAACAGTAACAAATTTCAGCATGAGAAAATCATTTTAAAAACTCCAAACTTAGAAAGTGAGCAGGATTATTCTAATTTTGCATTGGAAAGCACTCTTCTGACCTTAAATTTTCATTGAGAGAAGCAAAAAATTCCAAATTTTAGAATAGACAGAGACTGTAGGGTTTGTAGTTTTTGTTGTTTGGATTTTTTTCCCAAGTTCTCTTTTTAGTAAAAGCATCAAGACAGATACTGAGTACATGAAGATTTTAGTTTACGTACTAGTTTTGTTTATGTTAAGTCAAACTCAAAGTTGAATTTATGGTTTAAGATGCTGTGGACAGTCGGAATCAAATATTTGTAAAGAGTTTGGTTCTGAGTTGGTAACTTCATGCATTGAGATAATCACCTTCTAAAATTTCAGAGTTCCTCTTTAGATGCTGGTATTATGGTCTCAAACCTGCTTCTAGAAATGCAGTCATGTCCGACTGTAGAACTTCAACTGAGTGAGCAATATGGAGAAGATCTGAGTGAAGGTGCTTGGCAGTACATATTTGCTGTTGAGCTACTCTGCTCTCATCTAAGGTGGAATTGGACACATGACAATGTTATAAGGTATTGTGGCAAGCAGTTCTTTCAAATGTTTCCCTGTGTGGTTTTTTTGTGTTTTGTTTTGGTGTTGGATTTTTTTTTCCAAATTTGAGACTTTATGATTTAGCTTTTAACATAATGAAACATTGCGCAGATACTTAGAGATGAGGGCGTTTTAACCTGATGAGACCCAGACTACTGTTTATGTGCCTTAAGATACAATGAGTGATCCAGTGAGAAAATGTACGATTTTATAGTATTGGTCCAAACAATTAACCCTGTTTGAACTGTTCTAATAAAGAATTGCTTTTAAAATAGCAATATGTGGACAATTGTGGAAGATTTTGAGATAGATTTTTTTGTCAATGAAGCAAAACCTTCAAAGCATTTTACACTGTCCCACATGACATCCTTGTCTGTAAATTGGAGAGACATGAATTTGACAGATGGACCACTTGGTGGATAAGGAATTTCACTGTGAGGGTGACAGAGCACTGGAACAGGCTGCCCAGGGAGGTTGTGGAGTCTCCTTCTCTGGAGACATTCAAGATCTGCCTGGACGCGTTCCTGTGTGACCTACTGTAGGTGATTCTGCTCTGGCAGGAGAGTTGGACTAGATGATCTTTTGAGGTCCCTTCCAACCCCTGATATTCTGTGGTTCTGTGACTGCATGGTTGCACTCAAAAGAGTTGTAATCAATGGCTCGATATCCAAGTGGCGACCAGTGATGAGTGGTGTTTCTCAAGGGTTGGTATCGGGACCACTGCTGTTTAACATCTTTGTCGGTGACATGGACAGTGTGATCGAGTGCACCCTTAGCAAATTTGCTGATGACACCAAGATGACACACTGGAGGGAAGGGATGCCATCCACAGGGACCTTGACAAGCTTGAGAGGTGGGCCCATGCAAACCTCATGAAGTTCAGCAAGACCAAGTGCAAGGTACTGCACGTGGGTTGGGACAATCCCAAACACAGATACAAGCTGGGTGATGAGTGGATTAAGAGCAGACCTGCAGAGAAGGAGTTGAGGGTGTTGGTGGGTGAAAAACTGAACATGAGCCAGCACTGTGCTCTCACAGCCCAGAAAGCAAATCACATCCTGGGCTGCATCAATAGGACTGTGGCCAGCAGGTCAAGGGAGGAGATTCTGCCCCTCTACTCTGCTCTTGTGAGACCTAATCTGAAGTATTGTGTCCGGCTCTGCAGCCCCCAACAGGAAAAGGACATGGACCTGTTGGAGTGGATCCAGAGAAGGCCACAAAAATGATCAGAGAGCTGTAACACCTCTCCTGCAAAGACAGGTTGAGAGAGTTGGGGTTACTCAGCCTGGAAAAAGAGGGCTCTGGGAAGACCTCTGGGAACCTGTAAGAAGGATGGAAGCAATCTTTTTAGGAAGGCCAGTTGCAACAGGACAATTGGTAATGGTTTTAAACTAAAAGAAGGTAGATTCAGACGGGATATAAGGAAGAAATTTTCTACAGTGAGGGTGGTGAAACACTGGAACAGATTGCTGAGAGAGGTGATAGAGGTTCCATCCCTGGAGACATTCAAGGTCAGGCTTGATGGGGCTCTGAGCAACCTGATGAGGTTAAAGATGTCGCTGCTCACTGCAGGGAGGTTGGACTAGATTAGCTCAACGCATTCCATGATTCTGTGACTTCATTTTGATACCTAAACTGATCTTTGATGGCTACACTGATCAGATAGCCCGTTTTCTGTGTAGAGGTTACATTACCTAGTAGAAGCTCTGAAAATATGACATTTGTTTAACTATGATATAGCATAATTATTGTGTATAAAGTAAATGCAAGTAACTTAAAATCATCATCAAGTCTTTTATACAAGTTTCATGCTTCCAGATAGTGAAGAGGTTATTTTTAGTAAAATTCTTTTTAAAATTAACATAAATTAGCTTCAGTGAAAGGCTTGTCATTTTAACTGAAGCTTTACAGAGTTGACTGTCTGTGTGGAGTTGTGCTGATAATGGGTAACTAGGTCTATTAGCATCATTTTAAGGATGAAAAAGGTCTTATCTTGGATCCTTTAAGATTTAAAAACAACCGGCTTCAATAACATCTCAGCATGGTATTTTAATGCAATTTCATATAAAGTTAATGGAGTAAGTTCTTGAGTTCAGAGATGCAGAATGTTGCAGGGAAATGAATGGAAGATGAACAGGAATACTATTCCAAACAGCAATAATTCCTCCAGAAAATTAGCTTTGATTGATTGGGTTTAAAACCTTCTTTAACATTACTCAGGTTTGTGGATGCTTAGAATATTAAGCGTTTCCCTAGAAGGTGAATTAAAGGTGAAAGTGGAGCTATGGAAATACCTGATAAGCAGAAGAACCCTTTGCATTCATCATTGTATAGATATTGTACCACCTCTTCATGCAGTATCAGATTTTTAAATTCACTTATCTTTCACAGCAAAGTGCTTTGGCCTTCTATGGATAAATGGGTAAAGAAGAGAAAGGGGCATCAAACTACTCAGTCTGTTCCTGATGGTGTTATAGCATTGACACTCAGGCTAATTGGTAAGTAATCTAAATTCTTGGTTGAACTTCTGCTTTGTGTAAGTAAATCCTATCAAGTGTCAGCCTACTTTGAAAGTGAATTGAAGTATTTTTGCTTTTTTTTTTTGATCTTGATTTTTTTTTTTCACTTTCTTCAAGAATTTTCACCTTAAAAGCCAAACTTTTGCATTCCTATGCAGGTATTTTCTGTTTGTCAGCTTGTGGAAAGCATGGTTTTGAGAGATATTACTCTAGTTCTATAACAAATACCAACATATTTTATGTATTTAACTAATGTAATTTATGTATTTTATGTATTTAACTAATCTGTAGCTACCTACACTTTATAGCAAAATGTATAAAATAAGGTTTTTCTATTCAACATAGTACCTCTTCCTGCAGTTTTAAGTTAGATTAATTTATTTGGGATCTAGATGGCATTCAAAGTAAATAGATAAACTTTGGGTTTCAATAGATATTTTCAGTATATAGACTATATAATCTGTTTGTTAAACAGAAATTGCACACTTTGAGAGTTGTACACTTACAAGTTGGAAACCTGTTGGATCAATCTGGATCAATGAAAAAATGCCTTGGGGTCTTTAGTCACAAAAGCAAAAGGACAACTATTAGTCCCAACACAATATGATAACCAGAATGACTAATTTTTGTAATTGACCTTACAAAATCTAAAAATGTGGAAGATGACTTTATAAATAATGTCAGATACATAGTAACCTTCTTTTCTTTCAGGTCGATTGGGCCAAATAGGTTTGAAGGAAGGGTATCTTGCTGCAGTAAAGAATATTAGTTCTGTGATTGGTCTGTTTGTACAGCATGCAAAAGAAGAAGGTAATGTTTATTTAGAGAAACTTTAGTGTCACATCTGCAGTGGGAAGTTTTGCCAATGTAAACAGTACACACAAAAATGGAGACACGCATGCCAAAACACCCTACTTGTGCAGTTTTATGCCAATGAAAACAGTACAGACACGTTTCAGTTTGAGTCCCTTTCTCTTCCGAGGTTAATGAAGCATGTGTGTTACCTTCAGTCTGAGACAGAACAACTCTGAGACAGTTTCAGACACGTTGGAATTACACTGCTGCATGTAACAGCATATCAGCTGCCTCAGAAACCTTAAGGGGTGCTCTTGAGGAGTAGTAATAGCTACTTTGTTACCTGAACAGCTCATCCTGAAGCTTGCTACTAGCAAGGTTGTTGTATTGGGAGAGGGTTGCAAAGCAGTTGAAATTTCTGACTGAGAGACAAAGCAAGGCAATTAGGACAGCAACTGATATTCCTAAACTATTCTAGATTCTAAGTACATTTTGTAGTGAAGCATTGGTTGATGTTAGTGAGCTGTTTTGAACCACTTGTATAGCTTTTCTTCCTTGCAATCTCAGGTTCTTCCAAGTATGTGGTATATGTCTGTCTGTTTTAGGCTCTGTAAATCTGAATGTTTTCATAAAATTCTGATAACTCTTAACTAGGGTAAAATCACTAGATGCTCAAGTCTTTTATGCCCTTAGAATATTGAAAACCTGTTGAACTCAGAAAACTGGAAGGAACTAGTATAAAATGAAATGTTACGGAATTTGTGTGCAAATCTTGCTACTTTCTGGTTTTAGGCTTCCCAGTTATTGAGGTGTTCTGGTTCAGTTTCTTGAACTAATAGTTTCTTTAGATTCAGGTTTCCCAAAAACACTATTTCCTATCAAAGTTTCTATAAGCTGATTTATGTTAATTTTTGCAGGTGTTCCTTGGGGTGTGCAGCTGGCAGCCATATATTCACTGTGTGACTTGGGTTCAAGCAATCCAGAAGGTATTGTTGAGGCCATCCATGCTTGGAGAGTGACAGTTATTAATATCCCTTTTGCTATCACAAGTGGCATAGCTGAAATCACTTCTCTGTGTAAAATGAAGCTAAACTAAAATCTAGGAAAGTGGACTGATCTAAAGGAAAAAGTGCCTTATTTTACTAAGTAGTAATTGGTTCCAGTTAACAACAATACAAGTTTGTGTGTCCTTTTTTTTTAATAGAATGTCTGATTGCAGAAAACAACTATTTTATTTGGTTCTTGTCTTTGAGTGAAGTTTTAAAAAAATAAATAAAAAAGACTTGCTTTTCCTAATAACAGTCAGTGATCTGAAAAACAGTGCGTCTTTGACTCCTGAGGTATTTCTAGTTTGATGTCAATAAAAATCAGTAATAATTTCCATTATTTTACTTCTATCAAATTGGAGCATGCACTATTTAAAAAAAACGGAGGATTGAGCCTAGTTGAAAACCTGATTCTTAGTTTGTACTATATTTATATAAAATAACTGTTCACATAGCAGAACTTTGCTGAGATTCTACTTTATTTTGCTTTATTTAGTCTCATAAGCTTAATTTAAAATAACTATGTAAGACAGGTAAGAATTGACTTTCTATGAAACAATCATGTATAGAATAACAGAGATACTAAATCTCTGAACTTGTATATATGGTATATTCTGATAATGTGTCTCACATTTGATCTTGTTCCACTTGGGGAATTTGTGTATATAAATAGCAAATTGGTTCAAAAAAAGTTCGCATTTCAAATAATAGCTTCACTGCACTGTGTGTTTTTATATCTTTCATAATAAAAGAAGCAAACACCATTGTGTTCCTGCTGGTCTTTTTAAATAACACAGAATGAACTGTTGTGTCTAACTTGTATAAATTCTGCTTCAGGGGGCAGGAGGTCATTTCACTGAATGAGCTGCCTAAAACGCTGTAGTTCTGGCCATTGGAAAGAGGGTGTATCACATCTCCCCAGAATTGTCTGGTATGCCTTGGGGACTGCGGAGGTAGTTTTAAAAATCCATTGAAAACTTCCATTTTCACTCCAATTATAACCATAGAAAGAGGTGCACTTTCCTAATGCAGATTCTTATTGTGGTGGGACCTAGAGTCTGCCAGAGCTTTGATGTGGTGTCTTTTTTGCCTTTTTTTTTTTTTTGATTATAAAAAGGTCAAAAGCCTTTTAGTCTCCTGAAGCCAGCTGTGAACTTGGATAATGAAATCTTTAACTCACAGTGAGCTGGGCAACATACAGCTTAATTCTTTCTCCTACATGTAGTGTCCTTGCAGGCACATCTATGGTTTCAGGCTTGTATTCAGTCAGTTCATCTTTCAGCTGTAGCAAGCACTTTACAGTTTCTTCTGGTTCTTGTAAACTTTTTGACACCTGAGGACCAAGTTGTGTTCCTTGGTCCTCTCAACAGTTTCTGAATTACTGGATGAGCTGCAGGCCCTCAGCTCTTGTTGACAGATCTTGTGTTTTGTGGAGGTTCTGCTCTGCAGCATGCTGAGTAGCTCATTAAAGAAAAAAAGAGTCAACCTGGTGTGGTCTTGGACTATTACCCACTACTGATCTTCCAGACAGGTGGGAGAAAGCTGCATCTTGAGGGGAGTGAAGAGTAATACATGAGAAGGGTTTATCTTACAGGGGAAGGAGCTCTAGGACAAGAATTAGTAGGGGTCCTTCATAGAGCTTTAAACTAAATTGGAAGGGAGATGGGGTTGTAGCTAGGTTTGCACCAGTGGGGCAGAGGTTTAGTGTTAATGAAGACCAGAAAGCCTCCCACATCCCTAGGGTGAAATCGGCATGCTCAGCTTGTTCCCTGCAATGCCTGTACACCAATGCACATAGCATGGAGAATAAACAGGAGGAATTAGAAATCTGGGTGTGATCAAGAGGTTATGATCTGGTGGCAATTACAGAGACATGGTGGGACAGCTCACATGACTGGAATGTGGTCTGTCGTTTTTAGGAAAGACAGGCTAACAAAGCGAGATGGTGAAAGAGCAAATAGAATGCATTGAGTTGTGTCCGAGGGTGAATGAGGAGTGATATAAGAGTTTGTGGACGAGAATTAAGGGGCAGGCTAGCATGGGTGATACTGTGGTGGGTGTCTGTTACAGGCCACCTGATCAGGATGAGAAAGTTGATGGGGCCTTCTACAGAGAGCTGATAGCAGGCTCGCAATCACAGGCCCTGGTTTTCATGGGGGATTTTAACTACCCAGATATTTCCTAGAAGGCCTACACAGCCCACAGTCCAGGAGGTTCCTCCAGTGCAATGACAACTTCTTGATGCAATTGGTGGATGAGCCGACTAGGAGAGGAATGCTGCTGGATCTTGTGCCCACTAACAAGGAAGGTTTGGTTGAAGCAATGAAGGTTGAGGGCAGCTTTGGCTGCAGTGACCATGAGATGATGGACTTCAAGATCTTGTGCCAACGTTGACCTTTTCAAGCAATTGCTAAGGGAAATCCCATGGGACAGGGTACTAGAAGGTAAAGGGGCCCAAGATAGTTTGTTAATATTCAAGGACCACTTCTCCCAAGCTCAAGATCAGAGTATCCCAATGGGTAGGGAATCAAGAAAGAGAAACCAGTATGGTTAAAAGGGAACTGCTGGACAAACTCAAGTGGAAGAAGAGAGTCTACAGATCATGGAAGGAGGGGCTGGCCACTTGGGAGGAATATAAGACTGTGGTCAGAGGATGTAGGGAGGTAACTAGGAAAGCTAAGGCCTCCTCAGAATTAAACCTTAAAAGGGAGGTCAAAGACAACAGAAAGGGCTTCTTCAAATACATCGCAGACAGAACTAACACTAGAGGCAATGTAGGCCCACTGCTGAATGAGGTGGGTGCCCTGGTGACAGAGGATACAAAGAAGGCAGAGTTACTGAATGCCTTCTTTTACCTCTGTCTATGCTTTTGGAGGGTGTCCTCAGGAGCCTCAGTCCCCCAAGGCCCCAGAGGAAGTCAGGGTAAAGGAGGAGTTTGCCTTGGTTGAGGAGGACTGGGTTAGGGATCAGTTTGAATGCTTAAACATCCATAAATCCATGGGCCCTGGTGGGATGCCCCCACGGGTGTCGAGGGAGTTGGCGGAAGTCATTGCTAGGCCACTCTCCATCATCTTTGGTGAGTCGCGGGCAACAGGAGAGGTGCCTGAAGACTGGAGGAAAGCCAAATGTCACTCCAGTCTTCAGGAAGGGCAGAAAGGAGGACCCGGATAACTACAGACTGGTCAGCCTAACCTCCATCCCTGGAAACAGGATGGAGCAACTTATCCTCAGTGCTGTCTCTGGGCATATCAAGGATAAGAGCATCATCAGGAGCAGTCAGCATGGTTTTACCAAGGGGAAGTAATGTTTAACCAACCTGACAGCCTCTTATGAGGACATGACCAGGTGGATAGGTGATGGCAGTGCAGTGGATGTTGTTTTCAGTAAAGCATTTGACACTGTCTCCCACAGCATCCTCGTAGCTAAAGTAAGGAGATGTGGTCTGGATGATTCGGTAGTGAGGTGGATTGTGAACTGGCTGAAGGAAAGAAGTCAGAGAATTATGGTCAATGGGACAGAGTCTAGCTGGAGGCCTAGATTAGTGGAGTCCCTCAGGGGTCGGTACTGGGACAAGTATACTATTCAATATATTCATTAACGACCTGGACAGGGTGGGGAAGGACCATTTACAAGGATGTGTATCAATCAAACAAGGGCCAATGGTTTTAAACTGAAGCAGGGTAGTTATAGGTTAGACATCAGGAAGAAATTCTTCACTATAAGGATGATGAGACACTGGAACAGGTTGCCCAGGGAAGTTGTGGATGCCTCAGCCCCAGAGGTATTCAAGGCCTGATTGGATGAGGCTTTGAGCAACCTGGTCTAGTGGGAGGTGTCCCTGGCCATGGCAGCATGGGTTGGAACTAGATGATCTTTAAGGTGCCTTCCAATTCAAGCCATTCTATGAATTGCAATAAATTGTGCTTCAGATTGTCATGTCAATCTCACACAGTGAGAGATTGCATTACTTGATTGGTAATTAACTATGAACTGAAGACACGTCCTCCTATCTAAGGAAAGGAGAAGACAAACATTTATGGAACCAGCCCACACACTTTCACAAAGTTTGCTTCCCTAGTTATTCACCGAGAGATGTGCATAAAGAAAGATGTCCCTGAGAAAATCTCTATGAGTTGAAAGCTACAAGGAAGGAGGACCTCTCTTGATCTACTAACCACCCCCCTTCTAATACACCCCAGGATGCCATTGGCCTTCCTGACCGCAAGGGCACAGTGCTGGCTCACAGTCATCCTGCTGTCCACCAGGAGCCCCAGGTCCCTTTCCCCTACACTGCTCTCTAACAGATCGTTCCCCAACCTATACTGGAACCTGGGGTTGTTCCTGCCCAGATTTAGGACCCTACACTTTCCCTTGTTATATTTCATCAAGTTATTCCCTGCCCAACTCTCCAGTCTGTCCAGGTCTTGCTGGATGGCAGCACAGCCTTCTGGCGTGTCAGCCACTCCTCCCAGTTTAGTGTCATCAGCAAACTTGCTGATAGTACACTCAATTCCCTCATCTAAATCATTGATGAACATGTTGAATAATATTGGCCCTAGTACTGACCCTTCAGGCATTCCACTAGATACTGGCCTCCAACTAGACTCCGCCCCATTTACTACAACTCTCTGGATTCTTTCCTTCAGCCAGTTCGCAGTCCACCTCACTACCCAATCGTCCAGCCCACACTTCTTCAGTTTAGCTGTGAGGATGCTGTGGGAGACAGTGCCAAATGCTTTACTGAAGTCAAGGTAGACCACATCCACCGCTCTGCCATCATCCATCCACCTCGTTATTTCCTCATAAAAGGCTATGAGCTTGGTCAAGCATGACTTCCCCTCGGTAAAGCCATGTTGACTGCCCCTAATAACCCTCTTATCCTTGATATGCCTTGAGACGGCACCAAGGATAAGTCGTTCCGTCAGTTTACCAGGGATGGAGGTGAGGCTGACCAGTCTATAATTAGCTGGGTCCTCCTTCTTGCCCGTTTTGAACACTGAAGTGACATTTGCTTCCCTCCAGTCCTCAGGCACCTCTCCTGTTTCCCAAGACTTGGCAAAGATGATGGAGCATGGTCCAGCAATGACTTCCACCAGCTCCCTCAGCACCCGTGGGTGCATCCCATCTGGACCCATGGATTTATGGATGTCCAGATTGCTTAATTGGTCCCTAACCCAGTCCTCATTGACTAAGGCAAACTCTTCCATTGACTTGGCATCATCCGGGGTCTCAGGGGAACAGGGCTCCTCAGGACACTCTCTGGCAGAGTAGACAGAGACAAAGAAGGCATTCAGTAATTCTGCCTTCTCTGCACCTTCTGTCGCCAGAGCACCCACCTCATTCATCAGTGGGCCTACATTGCCTCTGGTGTTAGTTTTATCTGCCACGTATTTGAAAAAGCTCTTTCTGCTGTTCTTGACCCCTCGCCAGGTTTAATTCTAAGGAGGCCTTAGCTATCCTAGCTGCCTTCCTACATCCTCGGACAACAGCCTTATATTCTTCCCAAGTGGCCAGCCCTTCCTTTCATGACCCATAAACTCTCCTCTTCCACTTGAGCATACCCAGCAGTTCCCTATTTAGCCACGCAGGTCTCCTGGCTCCGTGTCTTGACTTCCTCCGTGTCGGGATGCTCTGATCTTGAGCTTTGAAGAAGCAGTCCCTGAATGCCAACCAACTATCTTGGGCCTCTTTACTTTCAAGCAGCCTTGCCCATGGGATTTCCCCTAGCAACTGCTTGAAAAGGTCAAAGTTTGCCCTGCTAAAGTCCAGGGTTGCAATTCTACTTGCTATTCTGGTCCTACCACACATGATCCTGAACTCCACCATCTGATGGTCACTGCAACCAAGGCAGCCCTCAACCTTTACTGCTTCGACCAGACCCTCCTTGTTAGTGAGGATGAGATCCAGCAGTGCACCTCTCATAGTTGGCTCATCCACCATTTGCATGAAGAAGTTATCTTCAATGCACTGGAGGAACCTCCTGGACTGTGGTTGGCTGGCTGAGTAGTCCTTCCAGCAAACATCAGGGAAGTTAAAAACCCCCATGACAACCAGGGCCTGTGACTGTGAGGCCACTCTCAGCTACCTGTAGAAGGTCTCATCAACTTTCTCACCCTGATCCGGTGGCCTGTAATAGACACCCACAACAGTATCTCTCCTGCCAGCCTGCCCCTTAATTCTGAGCCATAAACTCTCAACTCGCTCATCACCTGTCCCTGGACAGTACCCAGTACATTGTAGCCGCTCTCTCACATAAAGAGCGACTCCACCACCACGCCTAGCTGGCCTGTCTTTCCTGAAAAGGACATAGCCATCCATGACTATATTCCAGTCATGTGAGCTGTCCCACCATGTCTCTGCAATTGCCACCAGATCATAACCTCCATAGAACACAGGATTCTAACTCCTCCTGCTTATTCCACATGCTGGGTGCGTTGGTACACAGGCATTTCAGGGAACGAGCTGAACACCCTGATTTCAGCCTAGGATTATAGGAGGCCACCCAATCTTCTTCAATTCTAGAGTGCTGCCCCACTGAGGCAAGCCCAGCAGCAGTGATGACATACATTGACAGGGTAATTTATGAGTTAACATCACATGATTTAGTCCACTGGCTATTCTCTCCCAGAGTTAAATCCCCTTGAGGCACACACCGAACATCCCCATCCTTCTGCATCACCCACCAAGAACACCCAGGTCCCTGAGCAAAAGCAACCCCACGGATGGGTTTGCCTTTGCCTGAGGCAGGGCTAGCCCATACTGTCTTCCCCAACATGTTCCTCATACGCACAACAGGGACTTTATTTCCATCCACAGTAGGTGGGAGTTTTGACTGGGCAGGCCCGGCTCGATTGGAAGATCCTCTATTATTGACTAACTATGTGGCTTTTGCTAAATTTGTGTCCCAGTGTTTGAAAGTTCCATCACTCATTGCTCTCAATGTACTCTTGAGCAGTCCCTTGTGCCGTTCAACTTTTCCAGAGGCTGGTGCATGATATGGGATGTGGTACACCCACTCAATGCCATGCTCTTTGGCCCAGGTGTCAATGAGGCTGTTCCGGAAATGAGTCCCATTATCCGACTCAATCCTCTCCGGAGTGCCGTGTCACCACAATACCTGCTTTTCAAGGCCCAAGATGGTGTTCCAAGCAGTGGCATGGGGCACAGCATATGTCTCCACCATCCGGTGGTCATCTCCACCATTGTGAGTACATGGTGTTTGCCTTGACAGGTTAGTGGGAGCGTAATATAGTCAACCTGCCACGCCTCCCCATATCTGTATTTCATCCATCACCCTCCATACCACAAAGGCTTTGCCTGCTTGGCCTGCTTGATTGTAGCACATGTTTCACATTCATGGATAACCTGTGCGATAGCATCCATGGTCGGGTCCACCCCTTGACCACGAGCCCATCTGTATGTCACATCCCTTCCCTGATGGCCTGAGGAGTCATGGGCCCACCGAGCTATGAACAATTCACCCTTGTGCTGCCAGTCCAAGTCCACCTGAGACACTTGGATTTAGCAGCCCGATCTACCTACTGGTCGTTTAGGTGCTCTTCCGTGGCTCGATTCTTGGGTATGTGGGCACCTACGTGACGTACTTTCACAACCAGGTTCTCCACCCGGGCAGCAATATCCCACCACAATTCGGCAGCCCACATGGGCCTACCCCTGCGTTGCCAGTTATTCTGCTTCCATTGCTGTAACCACTCCCACAGAGCATTTGCCACCATCCACGAGTAAGTGTAGTGATAGAGCACTGGCCACTTTTCCCGCTCAGCAATATCTAAAGCCAGTTGAATGGCTTTTACCTCTGCAAATTGACTCGATTCACCCTCCCCTTCAGTGGCTTCAGCAACTTGCCAGGTAAGGCTCCATACAGCAGCCTTCCATCTTCGATGCTTTCCCACAATGCGACAGGACCCATCAGTGAATAGAGCGTACCGTTTCTCGTCCTCCGGTAGTTCGTTATATCGTGGGGCCTCTTCCACACATTTCACTTCCTCCTGCTGTGACACTTCAAGTCCTTGCTTTCTGGCCAGTTTGTAATTGCCTCCAGAATTTCTGGTCGATTAGGGTTCCCCATTTGGGCCCGTCGTGTGAGCAGTGCGATCCATTTACTCCACGTGGCATCAGTCGCATGATGTGTAGATGAGGCCCTCCCTCTGAACATCCAGCCCAAAACTGGAAATCGGGGTACTAAAAGGAGCTGTGCTTCAGTACCAATTACTTTTGAGGCAGCTCGGACTCCTTCATATGCTGCCAGTATCTCCTTCTCAGTGAGAGTGTAGCAGGACTCAGATCCTCTATATGTCTGACTCCAAAACTCTGAGGGTCAGCCTCTGGTCTCCCCTGGTGCCCTCTGCCAGAGACTCCAGTCAGGGCCATTCTGCCCAGCTGCAGTGTAAAGCATGTTTTGAACATCTTGTCCTGTCTGGACTGGCCCAAGAGATACTGCACGAACAATCTCTTGTTTTATCTGCTCAAAGGCTTGTTGCTGTTCAGGGCCCCATTTAAAATCGTTCTTCTTTTGGGTCACCTGGAAAAGAGGGCTTACAATCTGGCTGTAACTTGGGATGTGCATCCTCCAAAATCCCACTGCACCTAAGAATGCCTGTGTCTCCTTTTTACTAGTTGGTGGAGACATTGCTGCTGTCTTATTAATCACATCCATGGGAATCCGGCGGCATCCATCTTGCCACTTTACTCCCAAAAACTGGATCTCCCGTGCAGGCCCTTTTACCTTATTATGTTTTATGGCAAAACCGGTTTTCAGAAGGATTTGAATTATATTCCTCCCTTTCTCAAAAACTTCTTCCGCTGTATTACACTATACAATAATGTCATCAATGTACTGCAGGTGTTCTGGAGCTTCCCCCTGTTCCAGTACAGTATGGATTAGTCCATGGCAAATGGTGGGGCTATGTTTCCACCCCTGCGGCAGTCGATGCCAGACATACTGGATGCCCCTCCAAGTAAAGGCAAACTGTGGCCTGCACTCTGCTGCCAGAGGAATTGAGAAAAAAGCATTAGTGATATCAGTGCTGGCATACCATTTGGCAGCCTTCGATTCTAGCTCATACTGAAGCTCGAGCACGTCTGGCACAGCAGCACCCAATGGCGGTGTAACTTCATTCAAGCCACGATAATCCTCTGTTAGTCTCCATTCCCCATTAGATTTTCGCACTGGCCATATGGGGCTGTTAAAGGGTGAGTGAGTTTTGCTGATAACCCCTTGGTTCTCCAGCTGATGGATCAGCTTATGGATGGGAACCAGGGAGTCTCGGTTGGTATGATATTGCCGCCGATGCACCGTTGAGTTAGCAATTGGTACCTGTTGTTCTTCAACCCTCAATAAACCCACCGCAGAGGGGTCCTCTGAGAGACCAGGCAAGGTGGACAACTGTTTAATTTCCTCCACCTCCAAAGCAGCTATGCCAAAAGTCCACCGGTACCCCTTTGGATCCTTGAAGTACCCGCTCCTGAGGAAGTCTATACCAAGAATGCACGGAGCCTCTGGGCCAGTCACAACAGGGTGTTTATGCCACTCGTTTCCAGTCAGACTTACTTCAGCTTCCAATACAGTCAGTTGCTGGGACCCCCCTGTCACCCCAGAAATACAGACGGGTTCTACCCCTCTATATCCTGATGGCATCAAAGTACATTGTGCACCTGTGTCTATTAGAGCCTTGTATTCCCGTGGAGCTGACGTGCCAGGCCATCGAATCCACACATTCCAGTAGACCCGATTGTCCCTCTCCTCTACCGATAGAGGCAGGGTGCCTCTATTCTCGATCGGAGTCACTCACTTCTTGTGAGTATGACTTAGAGGTTCCTTCAAGAGGATCAGAGTCAAAATCTGTTCTCCTGTTTCGTTTGGAGGGCTTTCCACTGGAAACTGCGGCAATACTTTTCTTATGATGATCCTTCTTTTTTGCCGCTTCCTTTCACAACTCAGGTACGCGATCATCTAGGACTGAAGTTGGTTCTCCATCCCACTTCCTCATGTCCTCTCCATGGTCACGTAGGTAAAACCACAGAGTACTCTGGTGTGTTTGTCTCTCTTGTTCCCTTTCTTGAGCAGAGGAGTACCTAGTCCTAACAGCTGAAACACGTGCCCGTGTGGGCGGAGAGCAGGACATATCCACTTTGAGCTGCTGGAACTCCCAGGACAGCTTCTCCACAGCCGAAACACAAGCCTGTAGAGAAGAAGACAGACTTCCTTCGTAATGCCGGAGCCGGCGAGCCAGTTCATCCACAGTTTGTCCCTCCCCTTCTCTCCAGGATATTATTGCCAAAGAATTTGCGTATGTTTGTGGTGCACTTCGAAGGAACTTCCACCACATGCCTTGTGTGCATCTGACTTCATCTGGATCAGTGGGTGACTGCTCGTTATCTGGGTTATTGTAAATCACCTCCAGCACAGCCAGTTCCCTCAGGTACTGGATACCTCTCTCCACTGAGGTCCATTTACTTGGGTGGCATGCAATATCTTCCTTGAGGAGGTAACTTTCCCTCATGCCTGACAGAAGGCGCTTCCAGAGGCTGAGGGTTTGTATCTGCCTCCCAAGTACTTTGTCAACGCCCCCTTCCCTAGAGAGGGATCCCAGCTGTTTGGCTTCTTTACCCTCCAGTTCCAGGCTACTGGCTCCACTGTCCCAGCATCAGAGCAGCCAGGTAATAATGTGCTCACCTGGATGGCGGCCAAAGTCCTTTCGCATGTCTCGCAGCTCACTGAGAGATAGAGACCAGGTGATTATCTCTGGCTCTACCTTCTCTTCTTGTTCTCGTGATGGCCCTGCTTCATTTTCACCCCTCACCAAGAGAACTGATTTCTTCATGTACTTCCTCTTCTGTACTGGAGCAACCGATACTGGCACAGGCTGGTTTTCTGGTTCAGCCAGAGCGCCTGTCACAGGGGTTGGAGCAGCCGCAGCGCCTGTCACAGGGGTCGGAGCAGCCGCAGCACCTGTCACAGTGGTTGGAGAAGTCATGGCATTTGTTGCAGAGGTTGGAACAACCACATCATCTACTGGTTTGTTTTCGGGTCCAGAGACCACCTCTTCCCCTGTCACAGGGTTTGGAGCAGCTGCAGCGTTCGTTGCAGAGACTGCAACAGCCACATCACCTACTGATTTGTCTTCCAGTCCAGAGGCCTCCTCTTTCCCTTGGGAATAATGGGTGACATTGAAAATGGCTCGGTAGGCATGGGCCAGGCCCCAGCACATAGCAGTGATTTGGGCTTCTTTGGAGTGGCCAGGCTGACAGCATACTTTCTCCAAATACTCTGCTAGTTTTCTAGGATTCTGTATGTGTTCAGGGGTGAAATTCCAAAATACTGGAGATGACCATTGTCCTAGGAGCTTGCCCATATTCTCCCACACACCTTGCCACTCATCTGGCTTCAGGACAGGTCTCTGGGTGATATCCTTAGAAAATTTGGGTGTGACCCCGAGCAAGATCTGGCACATATTCAGGAGACACAGGACGAAAACCAGGAGACACAGGACGAGAACCATGTTGGATTGGGTATTCCAAGAATATTCAAAGTTTTTAAAAACTGTTGTGATCAGCTTGAAGGACAAATGGGAGAGAACATTCTCCTCTGCTTCCCCTATGGATTCGGTGCCATTACTAATGAATTCTGAGAGGAGGCGCCCAAGGCATGGGAATGACAATATTGCCTCAAACAAATACCCGCTTACCCTCATGGCCAGTGATACAATCATATTACAAGCTGTCAGCACCCCGTACAGAAGAATTATGCCTTTGACTCCTTTTCCACAGTTGATAAATACCAGCGCAGGAAATATATATAATACATAAGGATTCAACCAATGCCACAGTGTAAATAAATAAAACAACATTATGATCACCAACTACTTGACTAATGTGCAGAATCAATCTAACAAAGTTATCTTTTTTAACACTTTTTTGTCAAATCTGCTCTTATCTGCAACCCCTGGCCACACGTTGGGCGTCAAAAGATGTCGTGGTTCGACCCGAGTTACCAGCGGGAAGAAAACGAAGGAACCACGTGGTCGCTCCCTCGCTCGCTGCCCCCTGCCGAGAGTGAGGGGAAGAGCCCGAAAGGAGTCGCAGGCAGAGCCTCGTGGGCTTGAGATAAAAACAGTTTGTTTTAATGGTGAACATAACAATAACAGTGGAATAACAGTAACATTTAACCAGATATAACGCGAGTAACATGTAACGCGGATCTCACCACCCGGAACCCAGCGACGCGACCGGACCGAGAACCAGAAAGAGATACACCCCCACCCCGACCAGCTCCCTATATATACCCCGAGCATGACGTCACGATGGTATCGAATATCCCTTTGGCTAGTGACTAGCTATCCCAGCTAGCTCAACTCTTGACTGAAAATTACCCCTATGCCAAGCTGAACCCAGTAAAATCACGCTGTGAGAGATTGCATTACTTGATTGGTAATTAACTATGAATTGAAGACACGTCCTCCTATCTAAGGAAAGGAGAAGACAAACATTTATGGAACCAGCCCACACACTTCCACAAAGTTTGTTTCCCTAGTTATTCACTGAGAGATGCGCATAAAGAAAGATGTCCCTGAGAAAATCTCTATGAGTTGAAAGCTACAATTTAGATTTAGGTCTCTATCAGAGAAGCCAAATGCAATGGAAATCCTTCATGCATTTACTCACCACATATTGCACCTTGAACTTACTGTCCTTGAACAGGCAGAGGTCACCAGTATTGAGGCTATGCTGCTGAGGACCCACCTGTGCCGCGCAGGGCATGTCTCCAGGATGGAGGATCACCGCCTCCCTAAGGTTGTGCTCTGTGGTGAACTCGCCACTGGCTGCCGCAACAGAGGAGCCCCAAATTGGAGATACAAAGACTTTCTGAAACAGTACCTCAGTCTTGGCCGTATTGACTACCATCAGTGGTCCACTCTGGCCTCCAGTCGGAAGACGTGGAGATTCACCATCCATAACGTTGCTGCCTCCTTTGAGAATGCACGTAGAATCAGTCTCGAGGAGAAAAGACAACGCAGAAAGAACCGTGCCTCGCCAGTACCACCTAAGGAGACTTTCCACTGTGCCTTTTGCAACCGGACTTGCCTATCCCGCATCGACCTTTTCAGCCATCAGCGCGCTTGTAGCAAGTGTGGGTAGAGCCCTTCCCATATCTTAGTTCACGAAGCCTAGCCATGATGATGATGATGATGATGATGATGATTGCACCCAGCTTACAGTACAAAGATCCGTGTTTTACAGATGAAGCACTGAAGCACAGAGAGGCTTAAGTCCAGATCCTGCAAGCTATTTAGCCACCTAATCTCAGCTGAGTTCAGATCTCAGGATCTGTGCCTGAATGGTACAAGTTGGGTCACTCATGATGCTTGCTCTAGAAACAGTATTTCTCTCGCAGCTTACAAAGTTTAAACAAATCACATATTTACTCCATGGCAACCTGCCCATTTGGGAAACATCATTTATGAAAGACTAGAAAAAAAAACTGTACACTCTCTCAAGTGTTAACTGAAGTCCATTGGTACTTCCAGCTTGTTTTTTCTTACAAGAGCAGAGTAATACATTTTACCACAGCTCTTCAGCACCCTCTGCTGTTTTTTTTTTCTCTAATCAAAATTTCATTCATTCATTGCTGTGGCATTAAAAAATCGATATATATATTCAAAGTCCTTTTCTAAATCAGCATAAAAAGAAGGATCAGTAGTGTACTAGTGTGTAACCAGAAAGCAAGGACAACAAAGGAAGGCTATATGTAAGTCTTTATACCAATTCACTGATTCACACAAAAATGCTTTCTGAAAGGCAGAAGACTTTTGCTACCTGCTACCTGCTACCGCAGAAGTTTTGTCTAATAAGACCTGAATAGTGGCTACAGAATTTAAACTTATAAACACCTAACTGTTTTGCTAATTGGCAGGGTAGGGGGGAAGCAGAAAGGACACAGACTCCAGCAGAAGGCTCCGCTTATTTTACCGTCTATTTCAAAGTATTACAAGAATAAGGCAATGCCTTTAGTTAAAACAGTAAGCTTATTATACTCTAGTTTTAAGCAGCAAGGAGAATAAGCAGGGTAAGGCACCTAATCATTACTACACACAGTTAATCATAGTGATTAACAAAGATACATCACCAGCTGCCCTAACACTTTACCATCATCCAGATCCGCAGACGCCCAGGAGCCTCTGTTGCAGCAAGGATTTGGAGCATCTCTCCTGGCAATTGGGAAGGCCTACGCAGTGTGTCCACTTGTAGGTGAGGTCTCCAAAGTCACTGCAGGAGGGTCCAGCTTTTATACTATTAAATAAACAAACTTACAAAACTTCAAATGCGGGAACAACTGGTGGTGTCCTCCCTGTTGGGTTCCACCCAAAGCCTGGCCAGGGCTAAAGAAGGAATAGAGGGGAGTCTATCTATTTGGACCTAGGGAGTTTCTTTATCTATTTGGGCTTTAATCACTTATTTCTCAAGAAGGCCAGACATCTGGTCACACGGTCCTGTAATAAAGAGAAAGCTAGTTTCATAGCCTTGCACCTGGCCTTTAAATAAAGAAAGATCATTCTGCCAGTAACCACTACACAGTAAGTGTTACAGCAAAGATTTACAGTTTGGCATCAGAAAATATATATACACACACATACTAAAATAGTATGTATTGAAATGAGTTGTATACATTGAATTGGGGAGCCCAAAACTGGATTCCAGGTATTCCAGGTGCGGTCTCACCAGGGCAGAGTAGAGGGTGAGAAGGACCTCCCTAGACCTGCTGGACACATGTTTCTTAATGCACTCCAGGATCCCATTGGCCCTCTTGGCCACAAGGGCACATTACTGCCCACTAGGACTCCCAGGTCTTTCTCCATGGGGCTGCTTCCCAGCAGGGTGACCCCTAATCTGTACTGGTGCCTGGTGTTATTCCTCCCCAGATGCAGGACTCTACACTTGTCCTTATCGACCTTCATGAGATTCACATTTGCCCAGCCTGCTATCTTAGAAGCTGGTGGTTGATGCACATGCTCTCACCCTCTTTAATCGTCCTCTGAGATATACTTCAAAGAAAGGGATGACAAAAATATAAGATAGAGGAGGTCGGTAGTGTATCAAAATGGTCAATTAACATTTATGTGTAAAGATTTCTTTACAACTGAGATGCTGCAACAGTAAATTAATACAGTGTCTGATACAAAATGGGTAGGGATACCTTAGACACTATCTAATGGAAATAGTGAGGGATTTTCATTTAGTTTTTAAAAGATAAACAAATAGATTGAGATTACATGATTCTGTAAAAACCCGTTCCTGTGTTCCAAAACTAACTTCCGATTTGCACTGCACCCACAACAACTCTTTTGATTGATATTCCTGGACAATACCATGAATTAAATATAAATCAATATAAATCAATGCCAATCATGCTACTCTGAAATGAATCCAAAGAATTAGTCAATCCGCCCAGTCAACCACAAAAAAAGGAGCAAAACCTGGATGAGGGAACAGTGTGATACTGTCATCTGCAAGTTTGCTGCTGACACAAAACTGGGAGGAGTGGCTGACACACCAGAAGGCTGTGCTGCCATTCAGAGAGACCTAGACAGGCTAGAGGGCTGGACGGGGAGAAATCTTATGAAATTCAACAAGGGCAAATGTAGAGTCTTGCATCTGGGACCCTCAGTTCAAGAAGGACAGGAGACTGCTTGAAAGAGTCCAGCACAGAGCCACAAAGATGATGAAGGGAGTGGAACATCTCCCTTATGAGGAAAGGCTGAAGGAGCTGGGTCTCCTGAGCTTAGAGAAGAGAAGGCTGAGGGGTGACCTCATTAATGTTTATATATACGTCAAGGGGGAGTGTCAGGAGGACGGAGCCAGGCTCGGAACACTGGAACAGGCTGCCCAGAGAGGTTGTGGAGTCTCCTTCTCTGGAGACATTCAAGACCTGCCTGGACACGTTCCTGTGTAGCATAATCTAGGCGTTCCTGTTCGGGCAGGGGGATTGGACTTGATGATCTTTCGAGGTCCCTTCCAATCCCTAACATTCTATGATTCTATGATTCTATGATTCTTCTCAGTGACGTCCAATGACAGGACAAGGGGCAATGGATGCAAGCTGGAGCATAGGAGGTTCCACAAAAACATTAGGAAAAGCTTTTTCACTGTGAGGGTGACAGAGCACTGGCACAGGCTGCCCAGGGAGGTTGTGGAGTCTCCTGCTCCGGAGACATTCAAAACCCGCCTGGACGCATTCCTGTGTGACCTACTCAAGGTGATCCTGCTCTGGCAGGGGGGTTGGACTAGATGATCTTTCTAGGTCTCTTCCAACCTCTAACACTCTGTAATTCTGTGATTCTGTGTGATTCTGTGACAATCAACGTGGAGAAGGCTAAGGTGCTCAACAATTTTTGCCTCAGTTTTCAGTGGTAATTCTTATTCCTACATTTGGGACCAGTATTATTCAATATATTCATCGATGACTTGGATGAGGGACTAGAGAGTACTATCAGCAAGTTTGCTGATGACACCAAGCTGGGAGGAGTGGCTGACACACCAGAAGGCTGTGCTGCCATCCAGCGAGACCTGGACAGGTTGGAGCGTTGGGCAGGGAAAAATTTAATGAAATATAACAAGGGTAAATGTAGGGTCTTGCATCTGGGTAGGAACAACCCCAGGTTCCAGTATAAGTTGGGGAATGACTTATTAGAGAGTAGTGTAGGGGAAAGGGACCTGGGAGTCTTGGTGGACAGCCGGATGACCATGAGCCAGCACTGTGCCCTTGTGGCCAGGAAGGCCAATGGCATCCTGGGGTGTATTAGAAGGGGGGTGGTTAGTAGGTCAAGAGAGGTTCTCCTTCCCCTCTACTCTGCCCTGGTGAGACCCCATCTGGAATACTGTGTCCAGTTCTGGGCCCCTCAGTTCAAGAAAGACAGGGAAGTGCTGGAGAGAGTCCAGCACAGGGCAACTAGGATGATTAAGGGAGTGGAGCATCTCCCTTATGAGAAGAGACTGAGGGAGCTGGGGCTCTTTAGTTTGGAGAAGAGGAGACTGAGGGGTGACCTCATTAATGTTTACAAATATATCAAGGGTGAGTGTCACGAGGATGGAGCCAGGCTCTTCTCGGTGACAACCACTGATAGGACAAGGGGTAATGGGCTGAAACTGGAACATAAGAGGTTCCGCTTAAACTCGAGAAGAAACTTCTTCTCAGTGAGGGTGATGGAACACTGGAACGGGCTGCCCAGAGAGGTTGTGGAGTCTCCTTCTCTGGAGACATTCAAGACCTGCCTGGACACGTTCCTGTGTAGCATAATCTAGGCGTTCCTGCTCTGGCAGGGGGATTGGACTTGATGATCTTTCGAGGTCCCTTCCAATCCCTAACATTCTATGATCCTATGATTCTATGATCTCTCAAGCCCCCGAACTTTAAGGCAGGGACTGGGGGAATTAGTTCCTTCCCATCATAGGAGAAGATCAGGTTCCGATCTTCTGAAACCTGAAAATAAGTCCATGGATTAGATACATCTTATAGTCCTGAAGGAATTGGCTGATGTAGCTGCCAAGCCACTCCTCATCATATATAATATCCTAACCTCAGTGCCAAGGAATGTTATGTAGCAGATCATCTTGAGTACCACCACATAACTGTGATGGATGACCAGGTGATCCGGCCCAGTCAGCGTGGGTTTATGAAAAGCAGGTCCTGCTTTACTAAACTGATCTCCTTCTGTGACAAGGTGACCCACACCTTGAGTACTGTGTTCAGTTTTGGGCCCCTCACAACATGAGAGACATTGAGGTGCTGGAGCATGTCCAATAGAGGACAATGAAGCTGGCAAAATGTCTAGAGAACAAGTCTTACAGGAAGCGGCTGAGAGAACCGGGGGTGTTTAGCCTGGAGAAAAGGAGGCTGAGGGGAGACATTATTGCTCTCTACAACTACTTGAAAGGAGGTTGTAGCGGAGTGGGGGTCTGTCTCTTTTGCCAAGTAACGAGTGATAGGACAAGAGAAAATGGCCTCAAGTTGCACCAGGGAAGGTTTAGATTAGGTATTAGGAAAATATTCTTCACTGAAATGGCTGTTAAGCATTGGAACAGGCTGCCCAGGGAAGTGGTTGAGTCCCCATCCCTGGAGGTCTTTAAAAGATGTGTAGATGAGGTGTAGATGAGGGTCACGGTTTAGTGGTGGACTTAGCATTGTTAGGTTAAGAGTTCGACTTGATGATCTTAAAGGTCTCTTCCAACCTGATCGATCCTATGATTTTATGAAAGTGACATTCACGTAACCGAGAGCACAATTTGTTTATGTTTATTTTAACCAAATATACCTACAGCTGTCAAGTATTTAAAAAAAAATAAAATAGATTTATCTGCAAGGAAAATCATAGTCACAGATAAAAACAAATATTACTTGATTGACCTTGAGTAAGTCAGGTGAAGTCCCCAGTGACTGGAAAAAGGGAAATGTCATATCCATTATTAAGGTGGGTGAAAAGGAGGACCCTGTGAACTCCTGACCAGTCAGCCTCACTTCTGTGCCTGGTAAAACCATGGATAAGATTCTCCTGGAAGACATGTTGAAACATATGGAAGACATACCTTAACTTCTGTAAGATGGACGGTTAGATGAGTAAGGAACTGGCTGGATGACCATGTCCGAAGAGTTATAGCAAAAGGCTCAATGTACAAATGGCAACCAGTAATGAGTGGTGTCCCACAAGGGTTTGTACTGAGACCAGTACTATTCAGTATCTTCATCAGTGACGTAGGCGATGGAATTGAGTGCACACACTGCAGGTTTGCAGACCACACCAAGCTGCATGATGCAATTGATTTTCTAGAGGGAAGGAATGCCATCCAGAGGGATCTTGATAGGCTTGAGGAGTGGGAATGTGTGAGCCTTATGAGGTTCAACAAGGCCAAGCGGAAAGTCCTGCACCTGGGCTGGGGCAATCCCCAACAACAACACAGACTGCAGGATTAATGGATTGAGAGTGGCTCTGTGGAAAAGGACTCGGGAATACCAGTGGGTGATGAATTAGATATGAGCTGGAAATGTGTGCTTGTAGCCCAGAAAGCCAATCACATCCTGGGCTGCATACCAAGAAACGTGGCCAGCAGGTCGAGGGATGTGATTCTCCCCCTCTACTTTACTCTTGTGAGACCCCACCTGGAGTACTGTATCCAGCTCTGGAGTCCCCACGCAAGAAGGACATGGACCTGTTGAGCAAGTCCAGAGGAGGCCCATAAAAATAATCAGAAAGTTGGAACGCCTCTCCTATGAAGAAAGACTGAGAGAGTTGGGGTTTGTTCAGCCTGTAGAAGAGAAGGCTCCAGAGAGACCTTATTGCTGCCCTTTGTTATATAAAGGGGGCTTGTAAGAAAGATGAAGAGATATTTTTTGCTATATCTGTAGTAACAGGCCAAGGGGCAATGGTTTTATGAAAGAGGGTGGATTTAAATTGGATACAAGGAAGAAATTCTTTATTATAAGGGTGGTGAGAGACTGGAACAGGTTGTCCAGAAAAGTTGTGGATGCCCCATTGTTGGAAGATTTCAAGGTCAGGTTGGATGAGGCTTTGAGCAACCTGACCTAGTGAAAGATGTCCCTATCCATGGCAGGGGAGCTGCACTTCATGATTTTTAAAGGTCTCTTCCAATCCAAATCATTCTATAATTTTATGATTCCTTTCTATGGTTTGAGTTGGGGTTATGGGGTTAGGGTTTTGTGGAGGGGATAAGGCTTAGGGTAAGTGTTAGTGTTACGGTTACGGGAAAACTTAGAAAATCATTGCTTTTGAAGCACAGAGACACAGGTTGCAATTATTTGACTTTACTGGGAACTGCTCTTTTCAAAGGGGGGAAAAAAAAATCGGAGTGGAAATAACTAATCAGAATTTGTGATACCAGTCTAGAAAGGAGCCATATAAGTAACAGAAATCTATAAAACCCTCGCTAATGAGAGGTCTGAGAAGAGGGGCTAACCAAATGGAAACGAAACATTTGAAAATTCACCAGAAATGCCACATCACTGAAGTACTTTCAAATTGTTTTCTTATCTGCTTTTAATGTTACAGCAAGTTCATAATGTGTAGCTTGACTTACTTTTTGATCTGAAGCAACAGCTTTGAGCACTGGAGTGCCATGGTTGGGTTCTAGGGGGAAAAAAAAAAAAAAGTAGAAGATTTTGTAGCGTGTTTATAAATAAAGTGAGGAGAAGTAGTATATGTAGAGAACTTGGAAACTATTTAGTTCCCAAAGTTATGTACTTTCGTAAGAGCTCTGAAGACCTCATTTTGGCTTGTGCATCTAACAGGCTCTTCCTGGAACTCCAAGAAAGCTCCTCCCTCTGTATATGGGGCAGGAGCACCACCTTCGTGGAGGACAAGCAGCAGGCACCTGGCCAGAATGGCCCAAAGGAGCCCTAGCAAGGAGTCATGCTCAGTGCAGCAGAGGAAGGAAAAAAAACCCCGGTGACACTTACTAACCCACCGTGTGTTTAAAAAAGCCTTCCTCCCCCCAGCTGCAGGTCAGGAGAGGCCATCTCGGTGGTGCACGAGCAGCAGGCAGTAACCGAGCCCAAACAGAGCAGAGGAGCCCTGACAAGTGGTCATGCTCAATGCTGCAGAGGAAGGCAAAACACTCCCAGGGACCAGTGCCAATCTGCCCCGGGGGAATATTCCCTCCTGATCCCAGTGCCATCAATCAGCTATTCCCTGAGCATGCGAGCAAGATGCACCTCCTCGTCCCACAGGCTGGTCATGCCTTCCAGGAGTTGCACAAGCCCTGTTCTCCCCCAGCCTGGAGCCATCTCAGGGGCTTCCAAACGCCTGGAGCCTGATCAACCTTGAGGGCAAGAATCCTTCCTGTGCCTGGCAGGGGCACCAGTAGGTGCTCCAAAGCACTGAGACCCCTGGCACCTGCATCTCTGCTTCCCATTTGCTAGGGCTGCTGTTCCTGGCTCCACAGGGAATGAAGATGGTGAGCTCTGCAGTGCTCCCCTAGAAGGCATTCCCTTGCTCTGGCCACGGCTATCCCACTGGAAAGTCCTCAGAGCCTCACGCACCTCCTCATGTTGGTGGCTCTTCTCATCCCCAGCAGCCCTGTCCAGCCTCCTTAGTCTTCTTCTCTCAGACCCTCCAAGTAAATCCACAGATTCCTCAAGGACTTCCTCTCAGATGTCTTCAGGTTGCCCCTGGGGCTAGCTCTGGCAGGAACACAGGAGGACACTGACTTTTATCCTGGCCCAGGGCATTGCGACAGCTGCGTTGCAGGGTGGTGGCACTGTGACATGGGCGTGATGGACACCCCTGCCCAGCCCCACCCAGCGCCCCTCTGCCCAGTGACCTTTGGAAGAATGGCTTTGGGGTGCTAATCCCAGGACAGTCCCTGTGCCCAGGAGGCCCAGGGGGTTTTGATTCTGTTTCAGAGCTGATGCTCACAAACACTGACACAAGGCACACGTGTAGCCAGGAGCGGGCTGATGCATTCTTCAGTTTATCTTGATAAAAATATCCCTTACAGCCTGGCAAAGGAAAGCTCCAGAGCCACAGAAAGCAGCCACAGCAACACAGGGCAGGTAGTGCTCGTGTCCTGAAGAGTGAGAACTTGACGACCATGCTAAAAAAAAGAAGAGGAGGTGTGTGTGATTCTGGGTCAGGACAGTTCCAAGCACCAATACAGGCTGGGCAATAAGTGGATTGAGAGCTTTACTCTTACTTTTATAAGAGCTTTGAAGACCTCATTTTGACTTAAATTGTAGCTTGAGATCCTGAAAGAAATCAAGATGTTAAATGTAAATGAAGGCTAATGCAGGAAAGAGTTAACTTGGTAGATGACCAGTTATCTCTCAAGGTAAAGACTGTAAGGCTCTTGCTGCTATAGTTCTTTGTAGCTATTCTTGCAATCTGGGCAAGTAAAACTCCAGCGGGCTGACCATCTAGTTCTACCTTATTCACCCCTGACGTATGAAGAATTTCCAAGTCATCTCTCAAGGAATGATTTTTTTCACATTTGAAGTTGCTATTTCACTTTTCCTGCTACACCTATCACTAATTCCCCATTCTCCAGCGTAGCCATCTCCTCACCCAAGGGCCTACCAATTAAAGCAGAGTCTGGAGTGATAAAGAGCTATTTCTCTGGTTCTGAGGGCAAATGGGCCTCATGATGCCGTTTGGACCAATTCAACAACAGCAGCCAACAGAAATGGGAACTCACAAAAACAAGGGTGTAATATTGTCATTGGTTGAATCTGGCAGGGTTTTTGGAAGCAGGGTGAGAGGTGTAGGGGATGACTCTTGCAAAACTTTGAGAGCCTCTCGAAGGCCCAGATAGAAGGTGGACCCGCCTCTGGCCAGGGCCAGGCCAATCAGCACCTCTGTGATCAAGGTATTTAAGAGGTGACTGTTGCTTCAGTTTCACTTTATCTTTTCCTCTTTCGGTTTTGATCTGTCCTGTCTTTCATGTTGTGGAGATTTTCTGTTGGAGGAGGGGGAGGTGAGAGGAAAACAAAGGAATGCTGTCGGTGAGGGAAGTGGGGGAGAAGGGCACCGGAACAGAACCTTTCTCCAAACCCTGTGGTGAGTGAGATGTCAGGAAGATAGTCACCTGCGAGCTGAGGGCATTAATGGCAACGAGAACGTCCAGGATGCTGTGGTACATGAAGGACTCCATGCCAGGAGGGTGAGAGACTGAGCACCAGTGGATGATGTGACTGAAGTGAATGGTGACCCCAGTTTTGATGGACTCATGAGGAGGAAGAGGATTGCCTCCTGTGAGGTGGACACCATGTAGCATCAGGGGAAGATTGTGAGGAAGCCCTCTCTCTGTCAAGGAGGAACTGCCATGGACAATGAGTAATGGCCAGATGGACTGCAACCACCAGCCCCTGCCTCTCCTTGCACTGATGGAGGGGACGAGGTAGCTGAGAAGATGGGAAGGGTGGGGGGAGTGTATTTAAGATCAGGTTGTATTTATTGGTGTATTTCCTTCACTATCCTACTCCATAAATGGTGATGGTAAATTAAATTTATGTTCTTCTTCCTAAGTCTACTCTGTATTTTTACCTGTCATCTTAAGTGGTAGACCATTATCCTCCTCTCCTTAATCTCAATCCTTGAGCCTTTTTAGTTGAATTTTCTCCCTCCACATCCCTCTCGAGACTGAGGTGGGTGGAGGAGTGAGGGAATGAACACATGGTTCTTTGTTGTCAGTGAGGCAGTCGCTCAAATCACAACATATATATTCACAGATATTGTGTAAGAGATTTGATAGTGTTAGGATGACTTTTAGAAGGGAAACACAATCCTGAAAAATACAGTGTATATAAAACCACAGTGTTGAGTTTTTTTAAAGATTTGAATTGGGTTTGACTCTGCTAAACACTGCTGCATTGCAGTGGTTTCTCTTGGAAAATATTCAGCTGAGTTCAGCAAAGAGTGCAGGGCCTGGGAGCAACACATTCAGAGAGTAACCTCTCCAGCAACTACTGCTCTTTCTTGTCAGCATGTTGCCTTAAGGATGGTAAATCAGTCCTGAAAGAAATGCTGCTTTGAGGATGGGAAAGGCAAGAATCAAATACTTGAGCTAGTTAGTAGAAAAGACAGTTCGTACTTAGAAATAGGAAAAAGGATGTTTGTCCTGGAGGATGTTCAGACCAAATAAGACTGAAAATATTCTAATCAAAAGTTCTCACCTTGAACATCAGAGTAGTGCATAAATATCATGAGCTGTTTGTAAAAAGACTGAAAATTGCCCAAAGATAAAGTCAGCAATGGGAGTTTGTGACCACTGTCTCAATTCAGGCTGAAGAAAATTTGCCCCCTTCCCCGCAAGGCGCACGCATGTTAATTTACAAGAGAACCAAGGCTAACTTAACTATAGTTGACAAATAATAGATAGAACCAGTTATCACTAACCAGTAATTGTAAAATTAGGCATGTTTATATTAACTAAGTTACAATAAAAATATGTTGAAGTTTCATCTAGCGTCCAAACTTGTGCAACTTTGTTAATAAACCAATGTCAGCTTTCTAAACTAACGTTTAGTTTAAAGAGTTTTTTCTTAGTTACTGTATTTGGTAACAAGTATGTAGACCCAAGGTTGTTTCTTTTTTCTCTATTTCTTCATAGTGACTGTATTTAAAGACAGCATCAAGGCACTGTGAGCAGCATCCCAAGAGTATTTCAAAATCAAATGAAGGAAAGGCAATTCAGCTGACCTGGGGAACTTGCAGGGTGACAAAAGCACACCAGGCACCCCTTAGAAACCCAAGAGGACAGGACTAGAAAACTGTCTCTGCAAATGCTGCAGTTTTCAAGGACTACAGTAAACCAAGAACACCACAGAGGCAAAGGGCCACGTCTCCTGTAGGAAACAGGCATGCCGCACACAAACAGGGACAGATAAAAGCAAGGTTATCCCTCACTTTGTACTTGCTTGAACTATTGCAGTGATTCAAAGGATCAGCAATCTAGACTCAATAGCCAATGAGACTATTAAGCAGGTATTCTTTATTTCAGTGCTGGAAGACACATGGGAATATTTCCACAGCGTGTGCTCACCCTGGCTTTGTCTTTCTTTGTTCTGGTTATATGCATTCACTACATACATATTTATTATATTTCCACAAAATAATTATTAGATCTCCTCCTATTCTAGGAACTACTCACATACGCATTTCACTTTCCATTCTACAGTCTTTATCGCGTCTACTGTTAGTTTCTCTTACTTTGGCCTGTCTTGGTGGTTGTCAAATGCCTCCTGTGGTCATTCACTTCATCACTCCTCCTCTGTTCTTTCCGTGTCTCCATTGCTTGACAGATTCTATGGTGAGAACTGGCTGCAGTTAGCTGCTGGCAGTAAGGATCTGCCCTGAAGCAACTGTTCTGTTCTCCCCTTCAATTACAAGTTACCTTTTCTGTAAAGCAACTATTGAGCTCAACTAATCCTGTTCTCGCAGCCGCATTCCCACACTGTTAATGTCTTCCATTCTTTATTTCGATACCATGCACTAAGCTGAAATAGCCCTGGGCAAAGGAAGGTACCCCATCTGACAGAGAGGTCCTTTCTCAAAACACCTTCAGTTCCCCAGCCCCTTCTGGGTGGTCTGGCTTATGACGGGGAAGAGGAAAGGCCCGATAGAGCATTTTGTTCTCTCTACTTTCTTAAATGAATGTTGCTCTCCCCTCTCGCTATTGCTTCATGTTGGGCATAGTACTCTCAGGTTAAAGGCACAGGCTGGGCCTGGCCCTGCCTGGGGCTGATGTTTTCTGCTGCAAAGAGGCCACTTGGATTTGAAGAAGAAAATTCGTTAAGACGTCAGGGCGTGGGGCCTTAAAGATGTCTGCATTTACACATATATCCTGCGGGTTCCGAGGGGCGTTGCTCTGCTCCCAGCTCCAAATGCCACCACGGCTCCGACCTCCACCCAGCTCCGAGCGTCACCACTACTGCGTCAGAGTACCAGCCACGCCCCCCCTCTGCAGGGGCGCAGGCTCCGCCTCCAGCGCAGGGCTGCCTCCGCGCAGCAGGGGTTGATCTGGGCGGGGAGTCCTGCGGGCGGCGGCTGCTCTTACGCTGGCTGAGCTCTGGCTCGGGCCAGCCCTGGGCTGTACCGGTAGCGGTGGGGCGGCCGGCGGGGCTGGTGGCTGGCTGGCCGGCCGGCCGGCGCCATGCGATTTCGGGCAAAGATCGTAGATCTCGCCTGCCTCAACCACTTCGGCCGTGAGTATGCCGAGGCGGCGGGGCAGAGCCGGAGGACGGCCGTGCCTCACCAGGGCCCCCTGTCCCGGGAGAGGGAAGGGCTGTGTGCTGTCTTGAGGCCTAGGCCGCGGACCCGGAGGCCTTTCCTGGGGGGAGGCGGCGTGAGGTGCTTTTCTTCTCCGCGAGTGTTCGGGAGCTACCGCAGCTGCACGAGCTGCTCTTTTGGAGGCTGCACGTTTCTCCCCTGTCCCCCTGGGGCTAGATATGTGAAGCAGTTACCGCTGTAACCTCCCTCTCCCTCTGCCAGGTGTAATTAACACAGTTGCCAAGTTAGCCAAGACCTGCACGCTGCGCCTTACTGTCGGCAAACTGTATTTCATCCTCTCCGATAAAGTAGCAAATGGAGGTGTCAGTATGTGGTGTGAGCTGTGCCAGGTAAGTCCGGGGAAGTTCAGTAACCACTTGTCGTTGAAGAACAGAGCGTGCAGTTGGGACTCGTGTATGAGGTGTTCCTTGTGTGTGTACCCCTCACCTGAGGTGTGCCAGGTCTCTCAAGGCCTGTCAGGTCACTGGAGACACTCTGGTTTGCCTTTTAGTTGCACAAGCCTGGTGTTACTGCCTGGACATTCCCTTTCCCTTGGGTGTCACTTCAGTGTAAAGCTGAAAGCCCGCAAGTGCCTTCCCAGAACTGGAAATAGGAAAGTGCAACTCACCCATCATACCCCTTGTTTTGAGGACCGATAGGTGTTAGAGCAGGATCTGAAATTAACAGGTTTAACTGAAGCTCTGGACCTTCATGCTTATGCACCCTGTCTTAAGATTCCTGCAGGTGATGTGAGGCAGAGGATGACTTCCCACTGTAAACATGCAGTTCTAAGCTTAGGGTCTGATAGGTAAAACTTGTTCCCCTGTCTTTTATTGATTTTTTTCATTTGCTTTATTTTATTTACCAACTTTCAAAAATTGTAGGGGAATTTCTTCGATGAATTTCAGATGGAAGGAGTAGCAGCAGAGCACAATGAAATCTATTTAGAGTTGGTGCCTGAGAACCTGTCAAGAGCATTAAAAACTGCCCAGAATGCTAAAGCAGTGAAGATCAAATTGACTAACAAACACTGTCCCTGTCTTAGAGTTGCTGTGGAGCTAGTAAGTGTAGCCATTTTTTAATCTCCATTATTAAGAAATAACTCTTAATTTTTAAGTACTTTTCCTAAGATCAAACATGTAATTCTAGAAAACTAAATAAAGAAAAATCATGCCATTTTCTATTTCACTGGCCTTTCCGGCCGTCATGGTTGGTAGCACACAGAACCAGCTTTATGTTTTCCAAAAGACAAGGAAGGGGTGGAGACAGAATAAAAGCCATGTGGTTGAAATACCTTTTTGTAATGTCTAATTTTCTCCATTTCTTAATTTTCTAAGTCTTTTGTATATTATTGCTTTCTTATTGAAGCCATTAGGTGAAGGAGGTTTCAGCGTAGTGTTTTGCTTTTAATTGTCCTGCCATTCCATTTTGAACTGCTGCCTTCAAAATTTTTTTTCATGTTGTTAACTGATTCACATCTTCAGCTCTGAGGACAGCTTATAGACACTAATGACTGATATCTCACAACCTTTTCATATTCAAAAGAGAAGTCTGCTTAATAAGCGGACTGATAGCAACCTATGGAAAACTGGAACTGAGTGTCAGGGGCACTCAGTTTTAGTATTTCCTGGAGTGGGTCTTAAAAATTTGAATTAAGAATTCAAGTCCTGCTTTTAACTGCAAGAGCACTCTCTCTCTCCCTCAAGCCATCGTTATCAAGCAGCAGTAGGATTGTGACCCACGACATTCCTGTGGGGGTTATTCCCAAAAGATTATGGAATGACTTCAGAGAGCCCAGTGTGCCAGACTTTGATGTAAGCCTCTGTTTCTATATTCCCTGGGGAAAGGGAGGTTACAAAGGGAATGTTATTACTACGGAGTATACTACCAGTGGGTTTGGAGAGGAGGTGAAAGGAAAGAGGGAAGGCTGGAGACTAAAGGTTTGGAGAGGGATGGGACATGACAGCCATCTTGACAAGAGAGTCCAGAACCTGTAAAAACAGAGCAGGTGATTACCAGTTGTTACTTTGATGTTCAGGGCAGAGGAGTGAACCACTTGGTGTGGTTTTAGGCAGGAGTGCCTCCAAACCACACAGGTTTAGACTGTTTGAGCTCTCTAGGTACCAAGTCGCCCACATAATCTGTTGTTTCTGAAGTTTGTGGCCTACTTGGCAAAGTTAGATATATGTGTTTCCTCCTGATTTTTATATGTCCTCTCTGTATCCTTTTTGACTTTTAGCAGAGTTGCAAGAGAAGTTCGCTGTTCAAATGTGCTTCTATTCGAGGTTATGGATTTCTGTTACTGCTATAGCTAAGAGTATTTAAATTCTGAAGACATATGACTCAGTAGAAACTTGACATACTTTGTTCTGTTATTTCAGATTTACACTGATGCAGTCGAGAAATTATTACAGTACCATGGGAATAATTTTCTTTCCTCTTTGGCTATAGTAACTTTTAACTGCTCAGTAACACAGATGTGGGTTCACATGAGAATCTGATTTACAAAATCCTGTCTCTATTTTGAACACTGAGTTAGATAGAGTGTCTAAAGCAATTTCTAGAGCACTTCCCTGTTGGTATAATGGGAAAGAGTTCCTCTGTTCCCAAGTAATTTTCTGATTTCAGTTAAGTGTTCTGCTCCTTGCATTCAATATATAGCTGAGTCTAAAATAAAATAGAATGAAAGGGACAAATAAACGTGTCACATCTTGGTCACACATGAAATATTTTTGCAAATGTAGTTCTTATGTCTTTCTAGGTCAGTATTTACTTACCAGTGCTGAAGACAATGAAGAGTGTTGTGGAGAGAATGAAGAATCTCAGCAATTCCATTGTAAGTTAAGACACTTCAGGCATGTGTCCTACAGACCTTATTTTATCTTGGACGTAACATGTGTCCCAGTTGCCCAAACTGGTGCCATTATACATCTTGGGATGGCTCAGACATTGAACTAGAGGCACCTAAAGACTGTGTAAGGGCTGAAGAGAATGATAGTGTTTTTCCTAGCATTTACACTGAAGAGCTTGTCCTGACTTTCCCAGAAAGTACTGAATCTTTGGAAGAATCACAGAATCACAGAATGTTAGGGATTGGAAGGGACCTCGAAAGATCATCAAGTCCAATCCCCCTGCCAGAGCAGGAACGCCTAGATTATGCTACATAGGAACGTGTCCAGGCAGGTCTTGAATGTCTCCAGAGAAGGAGACTCCACAACCTCCCTGGGCAGCCTGTTCCAGTGTTCCGTCACCCTCACTGAGAAGAAGTTTCTTCTCGAGCTTAAGTGGAACCTCTTATGTTCCAGTTTCAGCCCATTACCCCTTGTCCTATCAGTGGTTGTCACCGAGAAGAGCCTGGCTCCATCCTCGTGACACTCACCCTTGATATATTTGTAAACATTAATGAGGTCACCCCTCAGTCTCCTCTTCTCCAAACTAAAGAGCCCCAGCTCCCTCAGTCTCTTCTCATAAGGGAGATGCTCCACTCCTTTAATCATCCTAGTTGCCCTGTGCTGGACTCTCTCCAGCAGTTCCCTGTCTTTCTTGAACTGAGGAGCCCAGAACTGGACACAGTATTCCAGATGGGGTCTCACCAGGGCAGAGTAGAGGGGAAGGAGAACCTCTCTCGACCTACTAACCACCCCTCTTCTAATACATCCCAGGATGCCATTGGCCTTCCTGGCCACAAGGGCACAGTGCTGGCTCATGGTCATCCTGCTGTCCACCAAGACTCCCAGGTCCCTTTCCCCTACACTGCTCTCTAATAAGTCATTCCCCAACTTATACTGGAACCTGGGGTTTTTCCTACCCAGATGCAAGACTCTACACTTACCCTTGTTATATTTCATTAAATTTTTCCCCGCCCAACTCTCCAACCTGTCCAGATCTCACTGAATGGCAGCACAGCCTTCTGGTGTGTCAGCCACTCCTCCCAGCTTGGTGTCATCAGCAAACTTGCTGACAGTACTCTCTAGTCCCTCATCCAAGTCGTTGATGAATATATTGAATAATACTGGTCCCAGTACCGACCCTTGAGGGACTCCACTGGATACAGGCCTCCAACCAGACTCCGCCCCATTGATCACGACTCTTTGTCTTCTTCCCCTTAGCCAGTTCACAGTCCACCCCACTACCCGAGAGTCTAGACCACAGTTCCTCAGTTTAGCAGCAAGGGTGCTGTGGGAGACTGTGTCAAATGCTTTACTGAAGTCAAGGTAGATGGCATTGTATTGCTACAAGCCACTCTTTGTAGCTGGTAAGAAATAAAATTCTTTCAGGAAGCTAGCTGGAGATTTTCCAGATGATTTTTATTAAATAAATGCCTGTTAAGAAAGTCTTGGGTGTCTGTGTGAATGAACTTTAAGTAAACTTGAGGCAGGATTTAAAGGAAATCCTACTAATAGCTCTTGGTTGTCAGCTTGTGTTTTAGACTCCGGCATAGTGGGTTTCCAGTCAACTCTGGATTTCTAGAGTGCTGGTGGGCCTTCTATTGAAAGAATCCCTCTGCAGTTGTCCAGAAAAGGGAGCTGTTTTTTTTCTTTTAGTTGTTGTTGCTTACAGTTATGAGAATCGTCAGAATTGACTGACATGACAGTTAGTAAGTAAGCACAGAGCTTTGAAATAGTTTAGTTTTGTAATTGTTACACCAATTTCAGTAAAGGGGTGATTTTGTGTAAACTGAGAATCCTGAATTTGGTGGTGTCAAGTCTTTGAAGGCTTGGAAGAGTTGAGAGATTGCCCTGGGTTTCTGGCAACTTTGCAAATGTCAGTCATCTTGCAAATACAAAAGTAAGCACTTTGAACTCTTCTCCTTTGTCAGTCTATTGGGTTTTTTATTTTTTCTCTTTCCTTCTTTCCCCATGTCCTCAGTGCTTCCAGAGTTGTGTATCTCTTCTCATACAGGATAGCTGTATGATGTGACTGAATGTTGGTGTTCAGCAACACTCAGAAGAGGTAGCCTATTAATACTGGGCATATCTGCCCCTAAGTTCCTTACCTCCTGCTCCAAAGCAAAAAAAATAAATGAATCTGTGTGAAATAGCTTGCATAGCTCTAAGGGAGGAGGCAGACTATATGGTTTCCCGTTACTAAAGAACAAAAACATCAAGTGTCACAATTAATTATTTGTGCTAGATGCATCCTGGTAGTAAAACTTGTCAAGATCAGTGCTGTAAAAAGAGCTTAGAATGTCTTTCAAATAGTTCATGACCTTTTTTGTTGAATTTTCTCCCTCCCCATACCTAAAACGGGGGGCATTAGGGGTGAGCAAGCAATTGTGCAGCTCTTGTTCCTGGTACAACAGGCTCAATTTATGACAGAAAGCAATACTGCAAGTGCAGGTCAGCCCTTGGTGCATCCCAGTTTCCGTGTATGTCATATAGAATCTTTAGGTGCTTTTCTGTTTCTTGAAAACATGGATGGAAATGCAGAAGACCTTGCGTTTCTCCAGTTTCAGTCTTTTATTTCTCAAACCTTATACTCAGCACATGAACTTCCCAAAGCCAGTACCTGTAAAAGTACTGGAGAGCAATTGAATTTCTTTCTTTTCATAGTTTTAGGGACGTTAGTCTGGGATAATTCACCAGGAATAATGAGAAACGCGTTTTGTAGCTGAACATTCAAATGGTCAAACCATGTTCAAGAAGCACAGTTGACCTGTGATGGCACACAAGTGCTTCTGGAAGCTTGTATTTGAGCAAAGCTGTACTTTATTCTTCTGTTATTCTGCAGTGCGAAAGTGGCTTGCCTGAAATTGAATTTGGTTGTATTGCAGGTGATTGAAGCAAACTTGAGTGGAGAAATGAACTTGAAAATAGAAACTGACTTAGTATCTGTAACAACACATTTTAAAGACTTGGGAAATCCACCCTGGGGTAAGTTTCTCTGTTTTTTGCATCTTGTGTCTGTCTGATCTCATTACAGAATAATAAAATCATTAAGGTTGGAAAAGACCTCTAAGATCTAAAGTCCACCTTCAACCCAGCACAGCCATGACTGTTAAACCATGTCCCCTAGTGCCACATCTAAATGTTTTTTTGAACACCTCCACTGCTTCCCTGGGCAGTCTGTTCCAATGCTTGGCCACTCTTTCAGTAAAGAAATTTTTTCTAATGTCCAATCTAAATCTCCCCTTATGCAACTTCAGCCCATTTCCTCTCGTCCAATTGCTTGGAAGAAGAGACTTAACATCCACCTCACTGCAACATCCTTTCAGGTAGTTTTAGAGAGCCATAAGGTCTCCCCTGAGCCTCCTCTTCTCCAGACTACACAACCCCAGTTCCCCCAGACGCTCCTCATAAGACATGTTCTCTACACCTGACCAGTTAGACATTATTCTGCATTACTTAAGTGTGATGCTGATAACAGTACTTACCTTCTGGTAGTGCTTACAGAAGAGCATCAAGTACTTTGAAGTCTTTAAATGAAACCTTAAAAAGAAAAGAGGCTAATGACTGTTACATGTTTGTGGAAGGAATCTCTTCAAGTATCTCTGACAACATGGTGGGTAAACTGGGCTTGTTGTTTCTTGCACTGCTATTTCTGAAAATCGTTTGAGGACCAGCTGTTCAGTGGTTATTAGGTGTGTTCTTATAGGTGTTGAAACTCCCTCTGATGTATTTATAAGTGTTGATTCTTATGCTTTTAGCATCAGAGGATGGATGCCAAAGTTCTGCTCAAGACACAAATCTGGAAAGCATGGCTGAGGCATGCATAGACATCAGGAAGCTGCAGCAGCTGCTTGCTGGACAGCAGGTCAATCCCACAAAAGCACTGTGCAGTAAGTTCAGAATTTCTGCTTGCACACTCCACTTAAGGAGGTTGTAGTCTCAGCAGAACAGCATATCTTGTGTGTTTGAAACTTGACTATTTTTACTGTACCTGATTAATATTTCTATCTTTAGGCAGTAAGCTTCAGGCCTTAAGCATTTGGGGAAGAATTAAAAAAAAACATTAAAAAAATTAAGCCAGGACCTTTACAACTATCAAGCTGAATACTCAGACTGTTTAATTGTGTTTTCTCATTGTCTCTGTTTTGAAGTTATTATTTTTTATTTTTATTTTAATGTATTATTTTTTGGAAGTCTTAAAGCCCCTAGTTTCTAGCAGAGAAACTGGGATTTACTGACACATTGGTCTTTGTTTGATTTTTTTTTTTTTTTTTTTTCCTTGGATGCCTTCTTGCATTCGGCACCAAAACGCATTTTATGCAGCTAGTGTTTCTAATCATAAGCAGTATGTTTTTTCTAGCAGAAGCATATGCAGGGTTTTATATCCTATTTTGATAACTGTGTACACCTTCTGAGAACATCTGTGTGTTCTGGTTTAGTGCTAAGAATTTGTCAAGCAAGATTTAAATCATGGGTATAGCAGTATAGGCCCATGCATTACATATTTCATTTTTGATACCAGCTTTCATAGACTCTTCAGTAATGCTTCACAGACCCTCAAGGATTTATAGATTTCAGGACGATACGCATAGTCATCCTTCTGTCAGAAGTGATAAAAGCATTGTATTCTTATGGTGGCATTCTATAGAAGATGTAATTTTAAAGTGTTTTTCCTGCTTTAAACTGAATTTGTGTTGGTTTTTTCTTTTTTTTCTCTTTACAGATATTGTAAGTAAAAGAATTGTCCACTTCATCTTGCTCCATGAGGATGTTTCACTTCAGTATTTTATTCCAGCACTTGCCTGAATGTTTTAGAATCTTAGTCATTCTCAAACCTGAGGCCTTTTCTGCAAAGTTTGAAAGCTTTCATGAGTTGCTGGAGTACTCTCATGTGATACGTTGTTGGATGCAGCAATTGCAGAGACATTATTTCCATATTTATGACATTATTCAAAATACCTCCTCATACAGAAGGCCATTTTTATGAAGAGTTACATGCAAGAAAGACGTAACTCTGGGGAGCTGGCATATCTAAGTGTTACAGAGAACGAAACTGAAATTTTCATGTGCTTTTGGGATGCTTTGAGCAGTGGGGAAGGCAACAAGCATAAAGGTAGAATTGACCTCTGGACCTTTTGCTGGATGTACTTAATATTGGACAATGTGGCTCCATGTGAAGGGATCTCTGAACAAGCTGTAATATTGACAGATTGGTTTTTGCCTGAGCAGGTAAACACAGTCCTTCAGCAGTGATGTACATGTGTTGCAGAAATGTGTCTGAGGAAGAGGAACTTCCTGTGGCTGCCAAGCATGTGACAGGATGTAACTGATGCTGAGGCACACTAACATCTAAGCAGTGTCTCTTCCTGGTTGTGTCTTTTGGTCTGACTTGCTCCAACATGCTTCAGTAGTTCTGATAGTGCTTGAATGATGCATTTAGCTCTTGGTGAGAGAGGATGAGATAAACAGTCTGAATTACCTTATTCACGTGGGCAGTGAAGGTCTCTATGTACAGAATGAGTGTCATATGAGGACGTGTGTGAACACAGCAATTTTTTTGAAATAAAGGGCAAGTTTTCTGTAGATCATGGTTTTTTCCTCTCTCCAGGTGGAAAGCATTGTACAACCTGTGTCATCATGGTGTCAGACATGGAGAGATTGCATGTTAAACTCTGATGCTGAGCAGCCAAGAGCATGACTAAGTTTCATTGACATGATTACTGTCCCTGCTTCTACTTCCTGGTTATCTTCTGATGTCTATTCCTACTTACTCCATGTGTAACTGCATTTGTTACCCAGCCATGTTCCATATAACCTCTGTTCCACAGAGTTTTGCATATCTTGCAGAACTTGTTTTATAAGTTGTGAGCAATAGCTGTCAAATGGGACTGAGAGTTTCTGCTAGACAGTAACTCTTGTGCTGCGTTTTTGTTTGTGGTGTTTTTTTTTTGTTTTGGGGTTTTTTTCGTAGTTTTTTTATTTTTCAAAGAGGATTGAGGTTAAGGGAGCAATTAATCTTTCTGTACTTGCAGAGTTCTTGCAAGTGGTGAAGAGAAAGCTGAAGGAGAGACAGTGACCCAGGAATATTATGTTTCCTTGCCTTCTTTATCATTTCTGTCAGACAATGCAGAGAGCATCTTCAGGATTCTATTAGTTTCCATGGGCAACTGCAGTTACCCAAAAAGTGTGTGAGATGAAAATAGCCTTTACACCAGGTTACAGCAATTGCATGGTAAGAGCTATGGGGTAAATATTCCTGGATTTTCTCCTGAGGTGAGGGGAAAAGCTGTCAGAGTAGGATACAGAGTATGCACTATGAAAGTAGGCTTTGAAGCCTTTGGATTTTCTCCTTTGAAAAGTATGTTCTGTATAACCTGGTGGAAATCACTTTTTCTGGTATAGCATAAGAACTAGTAATAATGGCCTCTGAGTTATGAGGGCTCTATGACTGCTATTTTTAAAAAAGAGATCATAAGTTATAAGAAAATACATTGTTTTATTTTTAGATAAAAAATCAATGGAAGTGAGAGTAACGCTGGTACAGGTCAGGAGTGTGCAGTGGCATCTCCATTTCGTATTCTGGAGAAGAGGAGGCTAAACAGACCAACAGAGGTCTCTCCAGCCCAGTGCTTTCTTACCCTTCCTGTCTAAATACAGTGCAAGAATGTGGCTCAGCCCTGCCATCCAGCTGATGTATATGTGCTGATCATAGGGCAAAGAATACTTACTCGGGTTTAAACCTGCTGTTATCTGTAAATGCAGTTGTTAGAGCTCTAAGGGCAGTATTGGGCCTTAATGGCCCAATACAGCCTCATCAGGGACCCTGACGTACTCCCTGTCCATGGGTCCACAGATCCTATTTCAGCTCAGGCTGTGGCATCCTGTACTTCCCTAAACTGGGACTGGCCCCAGCCTTATTTCTGAACTCATGTTTGGATTTCCTGGATTGGCTTTGGATGGGAGCTGTCGCTCTCACCACCTGGTTCTGCTTGCCTGGTTTAGATTTTGTGGACCTGTGCCTCAGCTGTAGGGGTGCTACCTAGCCTCTGCGTTGTTGCCAATCTGTACTCCTGGCTCCTCTTTGCTCCTGGAGCAGCCTCGCTCTTGATGCTCCCTGACACTGATAATGAGAAGAAATATTCTCATTAACAGCCCTAGCTGGTTCCACATGATAAACCAATTGTTTTATGCCGGAAGAATTTTGTTGTGACATCAGCTGCCAAGATGAAACAATTATGAGCCACTAGTGGGACTACAAAATAACTATGACCATCCAGCCTCTTTCCAACATTTTGTTCTTCTAACACACAGGATGCTACAGGATGTTAGGAGTGGCTACCACCTCCAGCAGCTCTGGCCCAGCTGTTGGAGCTCAGCCTCAGGTACCTAGGTGCCAGTGATGTGTATGCCCTGCGCTGAGCGATGTTGCTGCTTTCCCACTTACAGGTTCAGCCAGCAGTGAAGATAAAGTTGTCTCCCAGAGACACATACAGATACACACAGGACTCTTGACACAGCTGGTCACAGACTGACAGACAAGCTGTGCCTTCAACTGCATCTATGTATAGGACCCATGTAAAAGTAGTACAGGAAGCCACAACTTGTTCCTCCTCTTCATCTGGCAGAATCAGGTCACTTTGCTGTCACACATACAATGTTCTCATGCTCAGAAGCACACACGTATTTGGAGATCGCTCAAGTACTGGCACTGTCTGTCTAGTACCCCTGCCCAGAGCCTGGCCCTCTTACCTGCTGCATGAGTCCCCTAGTTGCTGGATCATCTAGATTAGTCCTCACTAGCAAGGCCCAGAGGTATCCTATACTCATCGGTCCCTCTGGATGCAAGCACAGAGACCTTTCACCTGCCTGAGACTCCAGCCCTGACCAAGGCCCCCGTACTAACTGGCTCATCCAACTTCAAGTTTTGCAGCAAACACATGCTCCACGCCCACCTGGTTTGAGGAATGCACAGACAATTGCCATCCATTAGCCACCACCAGGTATGTGGACTGTGATCTGCTGTTTTGCTGCAGCTTCTGGCACCAAGCCATGCACCTGCCTCACTCATGCCAGTCTTCCCAATAGTAGTTGATTTTTGAGACACACGCAATTCCCACCCTGGTGCCTGGGACCCGTGCACTTACTGCAGTAGCCCTGGGACACGTACAGCCCCCACCTAATTCCAGTAGCTGGCACCAATCCCACTCATGCTGTTCCTAGCTGGCACCTAGCTGGCAGATAGACACCTGAGACAGGGAGGTTATGCAGAGACTGTGAAGAAGAGACGTAAAAAGGCAAGACAGACTGCAGCAATGAGCATGTTGACCAACTCTTTTTATATGCCTCTCTGCCTACTTGTTGTGGGTTGACCCTGGCCGGCCGCCAGGTACCCACACAGCCGCTCTCTCACTCCCCCCTTCACTGCTGAACAGGGGGAGAAAATATTTCCAAGGGTTCAGGGTTTGAGATAAGGACAGGGAGATCACCCTCATTTACCGTCCCGGGCAAAACAGACTCAGTTTTGGGGAAATTAGGTACATTTATTAAAAGAACTAATCAGAGAGGAGTAGTGAGAAGTAAGAGAGCAAACAAATCTTAAACAGAACACCTTCCCCCCATCCCTCCCTTCTTCCCGGGCTTAACATCAATCCCGGTTTCTCCACCTCCTCCCCCCGAGCGGCGCAGGGGGACAGGGAATGGGGGCTGCGGTCAGTTCATCCGACGTTGGTTCCACTGCTTCTTCACTCCGGGGGAGGACTCTTCACTCTTCCCCAGGGCCACTGTGGGGTCCCTCTCACGGGAGACAAGCTTCACGCTCTCTTCTCCGCGTGAGTCGTCCCACGAAGGGCAATTCATCACAAACTGCCCAACGCGAGACACCTCACGAGGGGCAGCCCACCCCTCGTGAGTCTGAGGCGCAGTCCTTCGGGGAAACTGCTCCAGCGTGAGCCACCCACAACGTCCCAAAAGTCCCACCGGCCAACCTGCTCCAGCGTGGGCATTCCTCTCTTCCACGGGCTACAGGTTCCGGCAGCAACTTGCTCTGATGTGGGCTTCCCACGGGCTACAGTCCCCTTTCAGGCAATCCACCCACACGGCGTGGAATCCTCGGTGGACATCTACGCGGTGATCCTCACGGTGGACTTCTGCACCTCGCCCATGGGCTGCAGGGGGACAACCCGCTTCACCATGGTCTTCACCACAGACCCGGGGGACTCCTTCTGCTCCGGCGCCTGAAGCTCATCCTCCCCCCCCCCTCCTTCTTCACTGACCTTGGTGTCTGCACAGATTCTCACTCCTCCATCTCTGTGCCAGCTGTTATGGCGCAGTTCTTTTTCCCGTTCTTAAATATGTTTTTCACAGAGGCGTTCCTCTGCTATCACCTTACTGATAGGCTCAGCCTTGGCCAGCGGCGGGTCCCTCTTTGTAGCCGGCTGGCATTGGCTCTATCAAACCTGGGGAGCTTCTAGCAGCTTCTTACAGAAGCCACCCTGCAGCTCCCCCCCCGCCGCTGAAATCTGGCCAGGCCAAACCAAAACACTACTCTACCTTTATTTGTCACTGCTCCCCATTACCTTGCACATGCCTCATCAGCTGGCATATTTCCACCTGACCCCTTCCAACATGCTGGTCCCATGCATCTTTACCAGTTGCAAAGTCCAGTTTTACCTGTGTTGCAGGTTGACCGTGGTAGCTCACTCGCTCCCCCTGGTGCTATGAAGGAGAGAATCGAAAGGATAAAAGCGAAGAGAACTCTCGGGTTGAAATAAAGACAGTTTAATAGGTAAAGCAAAAGCTGTACATGCAAGCAAAGCGAAGTGTGAAATTAATTGAGTACTGCTCACGTGCAGGCAAGTGTTCAGCCACTTTGGGGAAAGTAGGATTTCATCATATGTTACGTTTCCTTGTGAACACAGAATCTGTAACTCCAAATGCCCTCCCCTTCCTTCTTTGTTCTCCTTCAGGTGAGCATGACACGATGTGGTACGGGATATCCCTTTGGTCAGTTTGGGTCAGCTGCATTCCCTCCCAATTTCTTGTGGACCCCCAGCTCGTTTGCTGTTTTCCCTAACAATACTAAACTCTTAACATATCATGGTCGCTACAGCCAAGACTGCCTCCAACCTTAACATCCATGACCAGACCTTCTTTGTTTGTTAATAAAAGGTCCAGCATCACACCTTTCCTTGTTGGTTCTTCAACCACTTGGAGCAGGAAGTTATCAATACACTGCAGGAACCTCATAAGCATTCCCTAACATACAGGGCCACTCCACTGCCTCTCCTTCCCTGTCTATCTCTCCTGAAAAGCTTGTAGCCATTGATTGTGGCACTCCAGTAATGTGAGGTATCCCACCACGTTTCTGTGATGGCCAGTATGTCATAGTTTTCCTGGTGCATCATGGCTTCAAGCTCCCCTTATTTGTTGCTCATACTGCATGCATTGGTATAGATGCACTTCAGATCACTGCCGATCCCAACACCTTTTTGTGAGTGTGGGCTCATTTCCTATCAGGGCCTTCTCAGATGTTTCCATGATTTCTAAATGTCTATCTCTTGTCTCAAATTAAATGGCAGAATGAGAGTACTTACTAGTCTACCATCCTACAAGCTCTGGCATGCTTCCCTTGGGCTTATTTCTAACGGGCCCAGTTTTCTCCCCTTTCCCCTCCATATGTAGTTTAAAGCTCTGTCAATGAGCCTTGCTAACTCCTACCCCAAAATCCTTTTCCCCATCTGGGACAGGTGCATTCCACCTGCCACCAGCAGGCCAAGTGTCTCGTATAGCAGCCCATGATCAAAAAAATAGTGCTTAGTGCAGTAAAAGGCAGGCCTTTAGCAGACAAGTAATGTGAAATTGAAACTTTTTGGACTGGTGAGGGATTTGGGATCCTAATATGCAATTGTTCTTGGAGCTGGGAGGATGATAATACCAATTTGCCGTGCAGCTATAAAGAGAAGTTTAGAATCACTCTTAGAAAGAGAAGGGGCTTTAAGAAATGGTTTTGTTGTTCTTTACTAGATGAATCTGAAGAACAGGCGTGATGTTCCTCTGTATTGTCTTATTATCTGCAAAAAGACCCAATGTTTAAGATAAGAACATGGAGAAGAATTAATATCTGTTAGTCTAAATCACTGAATTTCTGTCACTAGTTTAGGAGAGCTGTGTGATTGCAATAATTTGTCAAACAGTACAAATTATTCGCATTCTGAAACTTTGGCCTGAAGAGGCTGCTCACCCACCCCCGATGAACACTTGCTGCTTTCTATTTTCCCATTTCCTCCCCCAAGTTTACATGCTGATGAACCTTTCTTTCTGTGGAGCTGGGGAACTGATTCTGCATGCTCCTGTCCCTGCCTTTTAGCTAATGACCTGGTGAGAGGGTGGAGACAGATACTGAAGGGGAGGAGGGAACTGCTGTACCTCTGTGCTAGCTTCTGTTACTCTGAAAAGTGGCATCACAAGCTCCTTAGATTCTTTCTAAACTTCATTCTCCTCTGAGCAGCTTTTCCATTCTCTTGGGACGTTCCTCTGATTTGTGGCTTAAGTGTGTGTACCAAGGTCTTGTATGGGTATCTTCTTTAGCTGACAATTTCCCTTTCACTGAGACAGGTTTTATTTTTTCCCTCTTCTTAGTGAGAAAAGTCCTCCTCTATGCCACAAGATGCTTACAGAAGTCATTTGGATGCCTGTGCTACTTTCATTTTGCTAAGCAGTTGTCCTGGTTTGAGACCGCCAGGATAAAAGTTCTCTGGCACTGCTCTAATAATTAACTGGGCCAAAGTGCATAGTATAGAGTAGATCTTTCATATCCCTATCATGCACTAGCTTCCAGTGATCGCTTCTACAATGCAGAAACAGAAAACACCAGCAGGACAGAGAAAGATAAAGAGCCAACAGCAACCATGCAAGCACAAAAAACAGGCTCTTTTTAGGGGCCCTTATATACTGAGCACATTGGGAAGGAATGCTGTGATTGGTCCATTTGGGTCACCTGACTCATCCTCTCCTCCCCATGGGCACAGCTACCCCCCTCCCCCATTGTGATTGCCACCTGTACCAGGAGCTCCAGAGAACTTTTATCCTGGGGCTTTCAAACCAGGTCAGTGGTGGATAACATGGGTAATAACACCCATCCTTAAATCCCCCCCTCAGTTTATCACAGAGAGCATCAGCAGGATGTGACAGAAGATTTTTTCACTCTGATGCTGAAGGTGGTCTCTTTCTGTGCTGATACATCCTTGGAGTAGCTGCCCCTGGGCATAAGTATGTAGTAAGCAAGGTTATGTGTGTACATTTTGTATGTTTACTGGAAGTTTGTGCTGTAATTTTAATCTAACACCTGTTAGTTTCACACCTCTGCAGATGAGAGCTTTTACTTACTGAGTTGTTTTGAACTGACAAGTTGCTACATTGCATATTACATTTTGGTACATCTTGGGTCTCCTTCCTAAGGAATCAGTGCTGCATTTTGCTGTTGTTCCATTCAAATACCATCCATGTATGTAATTCTAGTCTTTCTGATGACTTTGTTCTTCTATACCATTCTAGCTCTCCTGTCCTCTTCATCCATTTTGTACCAGTGGGTGCTAGTTTGTTAAGATCCCATTAAAAGAGAAACTCAAATATTGTGAAGTATCACTTAAAATATCATTTATTGAAGGCAACACTATAAATAAAGGCTGGTATAATAATCTTACATCCCTTCAGATGCAGAGAACACTGGGTTGTGCAGCTTCAAATAGGCCTTTGAACAGTGTACAGCATACTGTGCAGATCCTGTTCTTGGAAGAGTCATCCTGTTTTCTGGTTCTTCCTACATGGTAACGTTTCTGCCTAGTTTCAGTGTGAGACTCATGCCTCTGTGTGCACGACGACTAGGACATGTTTCACTTACTCTATGAACCTAGGGATGAACTAGACCTGGCATAAAGAAAATATGTTGGAACAGTGCTTGGGTGCAAAGGAGAGTTGACAGCCACACTTCCATGCCTGGCCTACAGAAGGGAATGTGTCTTCTGGCATAAAGGAAGACAGGGCATACTTATTCAGCCTCCAAACTGGAGAGTGGTGCACAATGTGGTTGCAGGGATATCTTGCTGCAAACCAAAGGAAAGTAGATAGGCTGACACCACCCAGCCATGGAAGGGTACCCCATCCTTCATCATACCTGCTTCCCACCCAATGCCAGGAACAGTCTTGTGTTTTCTAGTGAGGTTCTCATCAGATTACATGTTTGTTTTCAAGGGATGAATTAAAAAGAGCTATCACTTCTTTCCCCATTCCCTGTTAGTTGAATGAAATGGGTGTCATAGCAGCTATGCTTCTCACAAAATGCAAGTAGTGGTGGATCTGTCCCACCACAATGAAATTATGATGATGATATTAATGACTCTTTTTCTTGTAAAGAGTCTCTGCTCATTTATTGCAATCATAAATATTGAAAACCTAGCATAAACGTAGTTAACATTCAAATCAGAGGAGGGAAATACAATAAATGCTGAAGTGCTAGTTACAGAATCACAGAATGTTAGGTGCTGGTTGAAAATCACAGAATCAGAGACTGATTTGAGTTGAAAGGGACAGTAAATATTGTCTAGTTCCAACCCCCCTGCCATGGGCAGGGTCACCTCCCACTAGACCAGGTTGCTCAAAGCATCATGCAGTTGGGCCTTGAACACTTCCAGAAGTGAGGCATCCACATCTTCCCTGGGCAACCTGTTCCAGTGTCTCACCACCCTTATAGTGAAGAACTTCTTCCTAATGTCTAATGTAAATCTACCTTGCTCCAGTTTAAAACTAGTGCAAATAATCCCTCCCCAGCTTTCCTGTAGGCCCCCTTCAGGTACTGGAAGGGGGTTTGGAGAAAGGTTCTGTTCCGGTGCCCTTCTCCCCCACTTCCCTCACCGACAGCATTCCTTTGTTTTCCTCTCACCTCCCCCTCCTCCAACAGAAAATCTCCACAACATGAAAGACAGGACAGATCAAAACCGAAAGAGGAAAAGATAAAGTGAAACTGAAGCAACAGTCACCTCTTAAATACCTTGATCACAGAGGTGCTGATTGGCCTGGCCCTGGCCAGAGGCGGGTCCACCTTCTATCTGGGCCTTCGAGAGGCTCTCAAAGTTTTGCAAGAGTCATCCCCTACACCTCTCACCCTGCTTCCAAAAACCCTGCCAGATTCAGCCAATGACAATATTACACCCTTGTTTTTGTGAGTTCCCGTTTCTGTTGGCTGCTGTTGTTGAATTGGTCCGAACGGCATCATGAGGCCCATTTGCCCTCAGAACCAGAGAAATAGCTCTTTATCACTCCAGACTCTGCTTTAATTGGTAGGCCCTTGGGTGAGGAGATGGCTACGCTGGAGAATGGGGAATTAGTGATAGGTGTAGCAGGAAAAGTGAAATAGCAACTTCAAATGTGAAAAAAATCATTCCTTGAGAGATGACTTGGAAATTCTTCATACGTCAGGGGTGAATAAGGTAGAACTAGATGGTCAGCCCGCTGGAGTTTTACTTGCCCAGATTGCAAGAATAGCTACAAAGAACTATAGCAGCAAGAGCCTTACAGTCTTTACCTTGAGAGATAACTGGTCATCTACCAAGTTAACTCTTTCCTGCATTAGCCTTCATTTACATTTAACATCTTGATTTCTTTCAGGATCTCAAGCTACAATTTAAGTCAAAATGAGGTCTTCAAAGCTCTTATAAAAGTAAGAGTAAAGCTCTCAATCCACTTATTGCCCAGCCTGTATTGGTGCTTGGAACTGTCCTGACCCAGAATCACACACACCTCCTCTTCTTTTTTTTAGCATGGTCGTCAAGTTCTCACTCTTCAGGACACGAGCACTACCTGCCCTGTGTTGCTGTGGCTGCTTTCTGTGGCTCTGGAGCTTTCCTTTGCCAGGCTGTAAGGGATATTTTTATCAAGATAAACTGAAGAATGCATCAGCCCGCTCCTGGCTACACGTGTGCCTTGTGTCAGTGTTTGTGAGCATCAGCTCTGAAACAGAATCAAAACCCCCTGGGCCTCCTGGGCACAGGGACTGTCCTGGGATTAGCACCCCAAAGCCATTCTTCCAAAGGTCACTGGGCAGAGGGGCGCTGGGTGGGGCTGGGCAGGGGTGTCCATCACGCCCATGTCACAGTGCCACCACCCTGCAACGCAGCTGTCGCAATGCCCTGGGCCAGGATAAAAGTCAGTGTCCTCCTGTGTTCCTGCCAGAGCTAGCCCCAGGGGCAACCTGAAGACATCTGAGAGGAAGTCCTTGAGGAATCTGTGGATTTACTTGGAGGGTCTGAGAGAAGAAGACTAAGGAGGCTGGACAGGGCTGCTGGGGATGAGAAGAGCCACCAACATGAGGAGGTGCGTGAGGCTCTGAGGACTTTCCAGTGGGATAGCCGTGGCCAGAGCAAGGGAATGCCTTCTAGGGGAGCACTGCAGAGCTCACCATCTTCATTCCCTGTGGAGCCAGGAACAGCAGCCCTAGCAAATGGGAAGCAGAGATGCAGGTGCCAGGGGTCTCAGTGCTTTGGAGCACCTACTGGTGCCCCTGCCAGGCACAGGAAGGATTCTTGCCCTCAAGGTTGATCAGGCTCCAGGCGTTTGGAAGCCCCTGAGATGGCTCCAGGCTGGGGGAGAACAGGGCTTGTGCAACTCCTGGAAGGCATGACCAGCCTGTGGGACGAGGAGGTGCATCTTGCTCGCATGCTCAGGGAATAGCTGATTGATGGCACTGGGATCAGGAGGGAATATTCCCCCGGGGCAGATTGGCACTGGTCCCTGGGAGTGTTTTGCCTTCCTCTGTAGCATTGAGCATGACCACTTGTCAGGGCTCCTCTGCTCTGTTTGGGCTCGGTTACTGCCTGCTGCTCGTGCACCACCGAGATGGCCTCTCCTGACCTGCAGCTGGGGGGAGGAAGGCTTTTTTAAACACACGGTGGGTTAGTAAGTGTCACCGGGGTTTTTTTTCCTTCCTCTGCTGCACTGAGCATGACTCCTTGCTAGGGCTCCTTTGGGCCATTCTGGCCAGGTGCCTGCTGCTTGTCCTCCACGAAGGTGGTGCTCCTGCCCCATATACAGAGGGAGGAGCTTTCTTGGAGTTCCAGGAAGAGCCTGTTAGATGCACAAGCCAAAATGAGGTCTTCAGAGCTCTTACGAAAGTACATAACTTTGGGAACTAAATAGTTTCCAAGTTCTCTGCATATACTACTTCTCCTCACTTTATTTATAAACACGCTACAAAATCTTCTACTTTTTTTTTTTTTCCCCCTAGAACCCAACCATGGCACTCCAGTGCTCAAAGCTGTTGCTTCAGATCAAAAAGTAAGTCAAGCTACACATTATGAACTTGCTGTAACATTAAAAGCAGATAAGAAAACAATTTGAAAGTACTTCAGTGATGTGGCATTTCTGGTGAATTTTCAAATGTTTCGTTTCCATTTGGTTAGCCCCTCTTCTCAGACCTCTCATTAGCGAGGGTTTTATAGATTTCTGTTACTTATATGGCTCCTTTCTAGACTGGTATCACAAATTCTGATTAGTTATTTCCACTCCGATTTTTTTTTCCCCCCTTTGAAAAGAGCAGTTCCCAGTAAAGTCAAATAATTGCAACCTGTGTCTCTGTGCTTCAAAAGCAATGATTTTCTAAGTTTTCCCGTAACCGTAACACTAACACTTACCCTAAGCCTTATCCCCTCCACAAAACCCTAACCCCATAACCCCAACTCAAACCATAGAAAGGAATCATAAAATTATAGAATGATTTGGATTGGAAGAGACCTTTAAAAATCATGAAGTGCAGCTCCCCTGCCATGGATAGGGACATCTTTCACTAGGTCAGGTTGCTCAAAGCCTCATCCAACCTGACCTTGAAATCTTCCAACAATGGGGCATCCACAACTTTTCTGGACAACCTGTTCCAGTCTCTCACCACCCTTATAATAAAGAATTTCTTCCTTGTATCCAATTTAAATCCACCCTCTTTCATAAAACCATTGCCCCTTGGCCTGTTACTACAGATATAGCAAAAAATATCTCTTCATCTTTCTTACAAGCCCCCTTTATATAACAAAGGGCAGCAATAAGGTCTCTCTGGAGCCTTCTCTTCTACAGGCTGAACAAACCCCAACTCTCTCAGTCTTTCTTCATAGGAGAGGCGTTCCAACTTTCTGATTATTTTTATGGGCCTCCTCTGGACTTGCTCAACAGGTCCATGTCCTTCTTGCGTGGGGACTCCAGAGCTGGATACAGTACTCCAGGTGGGGTCTCACAAGAGTAAAGTAGAGGGGGAGAATCACATCCCTCGACCTGCTGGCCACGTTTCTTGGTATGCAGCCCAGGATGTGATTGGCTTTCTGGGCTACAAGCACACATTTCCAGCTCATATCTAATTCATCACCCACTGGTATTCCCGAGTCCTTTTCCACAGAGCCACTCTCAATCCATTAATCCTGCAGTCTGTGTTGTTGTTGGGGATTGCCCCAGCCCAGGTGCAGGACTTTCCGCTTGGCCTTGTTGAACCTCATAAGGCTCACACATTCCCACTCCTCAAGCCTATCAAGATCCCTCTGGATGGCATTCCTTCCCTCTAGAAAATCAATTGCATCATGCAGCTTGGTGTGGTCTGCAAACCTGCAGTGTGTGCACTCAATTCCATCGCCTACGTCACTGATGAAGATACTGAATAGTACTGGTCTCAGTACAAACCCTTGTGGGACACCACTCATTACTGGTTGCCATTTGTACATTGAGCCTTTTGCTATAACTCTTCGGACATGGTCATCCAGCCAGTTCCTTACTCATCTAACCGTCCATCTTACAGAAGTTAAGGTATGTCTTCCATATGTTTCAACATGTCTTCCAGGAGAATCTTATCCATGGTTTTACCAGGCACAGAAGTGAGGCTGACTGGTCAGGAGTTCACAGGGTCCTCCTTTTCACCCACCTTAATAATGGATATGACATTTCCCTTTTTCCAGTCACTGGGGACTTCACCTGACTTACTCAAGGTCAATCAAGTAATATTTGTTTTTATCTGTGACTATGATTTTCCTTGCAGATAAATCTATTTTATTTTTTTTAAATACTTGACAGCTGTAGGTATATTTGGTTAAAATAAACATAAACAAATTGTGCTCTCGGTTACGTGAATGTCACTTTCATAAAATCATAGGATCGATCAGGTTGGAAGAGACCTTTAAGATCATCAAGTCGAACTCTTAACCTAACAATGCTAAGTCCACCACTAAACCGTGACCCTCATCTACACCTCATCTACACATCTTTTAAAGACCTCCAGGGATG